>CM046662.1:173095610-173609458 GCA_025594165.1 Tamias sibiricus
GGGGGGGGGGGGGGGGGGGGGGGGGGGGGGGGGGGGGGGGGGGGGGGGGGGGGGGGGGGGGGGGGGGGGGGGGGGGGGGGGGGGGGGGGGGGGGGGGGGGGGGGGGGGGGGGGGGGGGGGGGGGGGGGGGGGGGGGGGGGGGGGGGGGGGGGGGGGGGGGGGGGGGGGGGGGGGGGGGGGGGGGGGGGGGGGGGGGGGGGGGGGGGGGGGGGGGGGGGGGGGGGGGGGGGGGGGGGGGGGGGGGGGGGGGGGGGGGGGGGGGGGGGGGGGGGGGGGGGGGGGGGGGGGGGGGGGGGGGGGGGGGGGGGGGGGGGGGGGGGGGGGGGGGGGGGGGGGGGGGGGGGGGGGGGGGGGGGGGGGGGGGGGGGGGGGGGGGGGGGGGGGGGGGGGGGGGGGGGGGGGGGGGGGGGGGGGGGGGGGGGGGGGGGGGGGGGGGGGGGGGGGGGGGGGGGGGGGGGGGGGGGGGGGGGGGGGGGGGGGGGGGGGGGGGGGGGGGGGGGGGGGGGGGGGGGGGGGGGGGGGGGGGGGGGGGGGGGGGGGGGGGGGGGGGGGGGGGGGGGGGGGGGGGGGGGGGGGGGGGGGGGGGGGGGGGGGGGGGGGGGGGGGGGGGGGGGGGGGGGGGGGGGGGGGGGGGGGGGGGGGGGGGGGGGGGGGGGGGGGGGGGGGGGGGGGGGGGGGGGGGGGGGGGGGGGGGGGGGGGGGGGGGGGGGGGGGGGGGGGGGGGGGGGGGGGGGGGGGGGGGGGGGGGGGGGGGGGGGGGGGGGGGGGGGGGGGGGGGGGGGGGGGGGGGGGGGGGGGGGGGGGGGGGGGGGGGGGGGGGGGGGGGGGGGGGGGGGGGGGGGGGGGGGGGGGGGGGGGGGGGGGGGGGGGGGGGGGGGGGGGGGGGGGGGGGGGGGGGGGGGGGGGGGGGGGGGGGGGGGGGGGGGGGGGGGGGGGGGGGGGGGGGGGGGGGGGGGGGGGGGGGGGGGGGGGGGGGGGGGGGGGGGGGGGGGGGGGGGGGGGGGGGGGGGGGGGGGGGGGGGGGGGGGGGGGGGGGGGGGGGGGGGGGGGGGGGGGGGGGGGGGGGGGGGGGGGGGGGGGGGGGGGGGGGGGGGGGGGGGGGGGGGGGGGGGGGGGGGGGGGGGGGGGGGGGGGGGGGGGGGGGGGGGGGGGGGGGGGGGGGGGGGGGGGGGGGGGGGGGGGGGGGGGGGGGGGGGGGGGGGGGGGGGGGGGGGGGGGGGGGGGGGGGGGGGGGGGGGGGGGGGGGGGGGGGGGGGGGGGGGGGGGGGGGGGGGGGGGGGGGGGGGGGGGGGGGGGGGGGGGGGGGGGGGGGGGGGGGGGGGGGGGGGGGGGGGGGGGGGGGGGGGGGGGGGGGGGGGGGGGGGGGGGGGGGGGGGGGGGGGGGGGGGGGGGGGGGGGGGGGGGGGGGGGGGGGGGGGGGGGGGGGGGGGGGGGGGGGGGGGGGGGGGGGGGGGGGGGGGGGGGGGGGGGGGGGGGGGGGGGGGGGGGGGGGGGGGGGGGGGGGGGGGGGGGGGGGGGGGGGGGGGGGGGGGGGGGGGGGGGGGGGGGGGGGGGGGGGGGGGGGGGGGGGGGGGGGGGGGGGGGGGGGGGGGGGGGGGGGGGGGGGGGGGGGGGGGGGGGGGGGGGGGGGGGGGGGGGGGGGGGGGGGGGGGGGGGGGGGGGGGGGGGGGGGGGGGGGGGGGGGGGGGGGGGGGGGGGGGGGGGGGGGGGGGGGGGGGGGGGGGGGGGGGGGGGGGGGGGGGGGGGGGGGGGGGGGGGGGGGGGGGGGGGGGGGGGGGGGGGGGGGGGGGGGGGGGGGGGGGGGGGGGGGGGGGGGGGGGGGGGGGGGGGGGGGGGGGGGGGGGGGGGGGGGGGGGGGGGGGGGGGGGGGGGGGGGGGGGGGGGGGGGGGGGGGGGGGGGGGGGGGGGGGGGGGGGGGGGGGGGGGGGGGGGGGGGGGGGGGGGGGGGGGGGGGGGGGGGGGGGGGGGGGGGGGGGGGGGGGGGGGGGGGGGGGGGGGGGGGGGGGGGGGGGGGGGGGGGGGGGGGGGGGGGGGGGGGGGGGGGGGGGGGGGGGGGGGGGGGGGGGGGGGGGGGGGGGGGGGGGGGGGGGGGGGGGGGGGGGGGGGGGGGGGGGGGGGGGGGGGGGGGGGGGGGGGGGGGGGGGGGGGGGGGGGGGGGGGGGGGGGGGGGGGGGGGGGGGGGGGGGGGGGGGGGGGGGGGGGGGGGGGGGGGGGGGGGGGGGGGGGGGGGGGGGGGGGGGGGGGGGGGGGGGGGGGGGGGGGGGGGGGGGGGGGGGGGGGGGGGGGGGGGGGGGGGGGGGGGGGGGGGGGGGGGGGGGGGGGGGGGGGGGGGGGGGGGGGGGGGGGGGGGGGGGGGGGGGGGGGGGGGGGGGGGGGGGGGGGGGGGGGGGGGGGGGGGGGGGGGGGGGGGGGGGGGGGGGGGGGGGGGGGGGGGGGGGGGGGGGGGGGGGGGGGGGGGGGGGGGGGGGGGGGGGGGGGGGGGGGGGGGGGGGGGGGGGGGGGGGGGGGGGGGGGGGGGGGGGGGGGGGGGGGGGGGGGGGGGGGGGGGGGGGGGGGGGGGGGGGGGGGGGGGGGGGGGGGGGGGGGGGGGGGGGGGGGGGGGGGGGGGGGGGGGGGGGGGGGGGGGGGGGGGGGGGGGGGGGGGGGGGGGGGGGGGGGGGGGGGGGGGGGGGGGGGGGGGGGGGGGGGGGGGGGGGGGGGGGGGGGGGGGGGGGGGGGGGGGGGGGGGGGGGGGGGGGGGGGGGGGGGGGGGGGGGGGGGGGGGGGGGGGGGGGGGGGGGGGGGGGGGGGGGGGGGGGGGGGGGGGGGGGGGGGGGGGGGGGGGGGGGGGGGGGGGGGGGGGGGGGGGGGGGGGGGGGGGGGGGGGGGGGGGGGGGGGGGGGGGGGGGGGGGGGGGGGGGGGGGGGGGGGGGGGGGGGGGGGGGGGGGGGGGGGGGGGGGGGGGGGGGGGGGGGGGGGGGGGGGGGGGGGGGGGGGGGGGGGGGGGGGGGGGGGGGGGGGGGGGGGGGGGGGGGGGGGGGGGGGGGGGGGGGGGGGGGGGGGGGGGGGGGGGGGGGGGGGGGGGGGGGGGGGGGGGGGGGGGGGGGGGGGGGGGGGGGGGGGGGGGGGGGGGGGGGGGGGGGGGGGGGGGGGGGGGGGGGGGGGGGGGGGGGGGGGGGGGGGGGGGGGGGGGGGGGGGGGGGGGGGGGGGGGGGGGGGGGGGGGGGGGGGGGGGGGGGGGGGGGGGGGGGGGGGGGGGGGGGGGGGGGGGGGGGGGGGGGGGGGGGGGGGGGGGGGGGGGGGGGGGGGGGGGGGGGGGGGGGGGGGGGGGGGGGGGGGGGGGGGGGGGGGGGGGGGGGGGGGGGGGGGGGGGGGGGGGGGGGGGGGGGGGGGGGGGGGGGGGGGGGGGGGGGGGGGGGGGGGGGGGGGGGGGGGGGGGGGGGGGGGGGGGGGGGGGGGGGGGGGGGGGGGGGGGGGGGGGGGGGGGGGGGGGGGGGGGGGGGGGGGGGGGGGGGGGGGGGGGGGGGGGGGGGGGGGGGGGGGGGGGGGGGGGGGGGGGGGGGGGGGGGGGGGGGGGGGGGGGGGGGGGGGGGGGGGGGGGGGGGGGGGGGGGGGGGGGGGGGGGGGGGGGGGGGGGGGGGGGGGGGGGGGGGGGGGGGGGGGGGGGGGGGGGGGGGGGGGGGGGGGGGGGGGGGGGGGGGGGGGGGGGGGGGGGGGGGGGGGGGGGGGGGGGGGGGGGGGGGGGGGGGGGGGGGGGGGGGGGGGGGGGGGGGGGGGGGGGGGGGGGGGGGGGGGGGGGGGGGGGGGGGGGGGGGGGGGGGGGGGGGGGGGGGGGGGGGGGGGGGGGGGGGGGGGGGGGGGGGGGGGGGGGGGGGGGGGGGGGGGGGGGGGGGGGGGGGGGGGGGGGGGGGGGGGGGGGGGGGGGGGGGGGGGGGGGGGGGGGGGGGGGGGGGGGGGGGGGGGGGGGGGGGGGGGGGGGGGGGGGGGGGGGGGGGGGGGGGGGGGGGGGGGGGGGGGGGGGGGGGGGGGGGGGGGGGGGGGGGGGGGGGGGGGGGGGGGGGGGGGGGGGGGGGGGGGGGGGGGGGGGGGGGGGGGGGGGGGGGGGGGGGGGGGGGGGGGGGGGGGGGGGGGGGGGGGGGGGGGGGGGGGGGGGGGGGGGGGGGGGGGGGGGGGGGGGGGGGGGGGGGGGGGGGGGGGGGGGGGGGGGGGGGGGGGGGGGGGGGGGGGGGGGGGGGGGGGGGGGGGGGGGGGGGGGGGGGGGGGGGGGGGGGGGGGGGGGGGGGGGGGGGGGGGGGGGGGGGGGGGGGGGGGGGGGGGGGGGGGGGGGGGGGGGGGGGGGGGGGGGGGGGGGGGGGGGGGGGGGGGGGGGGGGGGGGGGGGGGGGGGGGGGGGGGGGGGGGGGGGGGGGGGGGGGGGGGGGGGGGGGGGGGGGGGGGGGGGGGGGGGGGGGGGGGGGGGGGGGGGGGGGGGGGGGGGGGGGGGGGGGGGGGGGGGGGGGGGGGGGGGGGGGGGGGGGGGGGGGGGGGGGGGGGGGGGGGGGGGGGGGGGGGGGGGGGGGGGGGGGGGGGGGGGGGGGGGGGGGGGGGGGGGGGGGGGGGGGGGGGGGGGGGGGGGGGGGGGGGGGGGGGGGGGGGGGGGGGGGGGGGGGGGGGGGGGGGGGGGGGGGGGGGGGGGGGGGGGGGGGGGGGGGGGGGGGGGGGGGGGGGGGGGGGGGGGGGGGGGGGGGGGGGGGGGGGGGGGGGGGGGGGGGGGGGGGGGGGGGGGGGGGGGGGGGGGGGGGGGGGGGGGGGGGGGGGGGGGGGGGGGGGGGGGGGGGGGGGGGGGGGGGGGGGGGGGGGGGGGGGGGGGGGGGGGGGGGGGGGGGGGGGGGGGGGGGGGGGGGGGGGGGGGGGGGGGGGGGGGGGGGGGGGGGGGGGGGGGGGGGGGGGGGGGGGGGGGGGGGGGGGGGGGGGGGGGGGGGGGGGGGGGGGGGGGGGGGGGGGGGGGGGGGGGGGGGGGGGGGGGGGGGGGGGGGGGGGGGGGGGGGGGGGGGGGGGGGGGGGGGGGGGGGGGGGGGGGGGGGGGGGGGGGGGGGGGGGGGGGGGGGGGGGGGGGGGGGGGGGGGGGGGGGGGGGGGGGGGGGGGGGGGGGGGGGGGGGGGGGGGGGGGGGGGGGGGGGGGGGGGGGGGGGGGGGGGGGGGGGGGGGGGGGGGGGGGGGGGGGGGGGGGGGGGGGGGGGGGGGGGGGGGGGGGGGGGGGGGGGGGGGGGGGGGGGGGGGGGGGGGGGGGGGGGGGGGGGGGGGGGGGGGGGGGGGGGGGGGGGGGGGGGGGGGGGGGGGGGGGGGGGGGGGGGGGGGGGGGGGGGGGGGGGGGGGGGGGGGGGGGGGGGGGGGGGGGGGGGGGGGGGGGGGGGGGGGGGGGGGGGGGGGGGGGGGGGGGGGGGGGGGGGGGGGGGGGGGGGGGGGGGGGGGGGGGGGGGGGGGGGGGGGGGGGGGGGGGGGGGGGGGGGGGGGGGGGGGGGGGGGGGGGGGGGGGGGGGGGGGGGGGGGGGGGGGGGGGGGGGGGGGGGGGGGGGGGGGGGGGGGGGGGGGGGGGGGGGGGGGGGGGGGGGGGGGGGGGGGGGGGGGGGGGGGGGGGGGGGGGGGGGGGGGGGGGGGGGGGGGGGGGGGGGGGGGGGGGGGGGGGGGGGGGGGGGGGGGGGGGGGGGGGGGGGGGGGGGGGGGGGGGGGGGGGGGGGGGGGGGGGGGGGGGGGGGGGGGGGGGGGGGGGGGGGGGGGGGGGGGGGGGGGGGGGGGGGGGGGGGGGGGGGGGGGGGGGGGGGGGGGGGGGGGGGGGGGGGGGGGGGGGGGGGGGGGGGGGGGGGGGGGGGGGGGGGGGGGGGGGGGGGGGGGGGGGGGGGGGGGGGGGGGGGGGGGGGGGGGGGGGGGGGGGGGGGGGGGGGGGGGGGGGGGGGGGGGGGGGGGGGGGGGGGGGGGGGGGGGGGGGGGGGGGGGGGGGGGGGGGGGGGGGGGGGGGGGGGGGGGGGGGGGGGGGGGGGGGGGGGGGGGGGGGGGGGGGGGGGGGGGGGGGGGGGGGGGGGGGGGGGGGGGGGGGGGGGGGGGGGGGGGGGGGGGGGGGGGGGGGGGGGGGGGGGGGGGGGGGGGGGGGGGGGGGGGGGGGGGGGGGGGGGGGGGGGGGGGGGGGGGGGGGGGGGGGGGGGGGGGGGGGGGGGGGGGGGGGGGGGGGGGGGGGGGGGGGGGGGGGGGGGGGGGGGGGGGGGGGGGGGGGGGGGGGGGGGGGGGGGGGGGGGGGGGGGGGGGGGGGGGGGGGGGGGGGGGGGGGGGGGGGGGGGGGGGGGGGGGGGGGGGGGGGGGGGGGGGGGGGGGGGGGGGGGGGGGGGGGGGGGGGGGGGGGGGGGGGGGGGGGGGGGGGGGGGGGGGGGGGGGGGGGGGGGGGGGGGGGGGGGGGGGGGGGGGGGGGGGGGGGGGGGGGGGGGGGGGGGGGGGGGGGGGGGGGGGGGGGGGGGGGGGGGGGGGGGGGGGGGGGGGGGGGGGGGGGGGGGGGGGGGGGGGGGGGGGGGGGGGGGGGGGGGGGGGGGGGGGGGGGGGGGGGGGGGGGGGGGGGGGGGGGGGGGGGGGGGGGGGGGGGGGGGGGGGGGGGGGGGGGGGGGGGGGGGGGGGGGGGGGGGGGGGGGGGGGGGGGGGGGGGGGGGGGGGGGGGGGGGGGGGGGGGGGGGGGGGGGGGGGGGGGGGGGGGGGGGGGGGGGGGGGGGGGGGGGGGGGGGGGGGGGGGGGGGGGGGGGGGGGGGGGGGGGGGGGGGGGGGGGGGGGGGGGGGGGGGGGGGGGGGGGGGGGGGGGGGGGGGGGGGGGGGGGGGGGGGGGGGGGGGGGGGGGGGGGGGGGGGGGGGGGGGGGGGGGGGGGGGGGGGGGGGGGGGGGGGGGGGGGGGGGGGGGGGGGGGGGGGGGGGGGGGGGGGGGGGGGGGGGGGGGGGGGGGGGGGGGGGGGGGGGGGGGGGGGGGGGGGGGGGGGGGGGGGGGGGGGGGGGGGGGGGGGGGGGGGGGGGGGGGGGGGGGGGGGGGGGGGGGGGGGGGGGGGGGGGGGGGGGGGGGGGGGGGGGGGGGGGGGGGGGGGGGGGGGGGGGGGGGGGGGGGGGGGGGGGGGGGGGGGGGGGGGGGGGGGGGGGGGGGGGGGGGGGGGGGGGGGGGGGGGGGGGGGGGGGGGGGGGGGGGGGGGGGGGGGGGGGGGGGGGGGGGGGGGGGGGGGGGGGGGGGGGGGGGGGGGGGGGGGGGGGGGGGGGGGGGGGGGGGGGGGGGGGGGGGGGGGGGGGGGGGGGGGGGGGGGGGGGGGGGGGGGGGGGGGGGGGGGGGGGGGGGGGGGGGGGGGGGGGGGGGGGGGGGGGGGGGGGGGGGGGGGGGGGGGGGGGGGGGGGGGGGGGGGGGGGGGGGGGGGGGGGGGGGGGGGGGGGGGGGGGGGGGGGGGGGGGGGGGGGGGGGGGGGGGGGGGGGGGGGGGGGGGGGGGGGGGGGGGGGGGGGGGGGGGGGGGGGGGGGGGGGGGGGGGGGGGGGGGGGGGGGGGGGGGGGGGGGGGGGGGGGGGGGGGGGGGGGGGGGGGGGGGGGGGGGGGGGGGGGGGGGGGGGGGGGGGGGGGGGGGGGGGGGGGGGGGGGGGGGGGGGGGGGGGGGGGGGGGGGGGGGGGGGGGGGGGGGGGGGGGGGGGGGGGGGGGGGGGGGGGGGGGGGGGGGGGGGGGGGGGGGGGGGGGGGGGGGGGGGGGGGGGGGGGGGGGGGGGGGGGGGGGGGGGGGGGGGGGGGGGGGGGGGGGGGGGGGGGGGGGGGGGGGGGGGGGGGGGGGGGGGGGGGGGGGGGGGGGGGGGGGGGGGGGGGGGGGGGGGGGGGGGGGGGGGGGGGGGGGGGGGGGGGGGGGGGGGGGGGGGGGGGGGGGGGGGGGGGGGGGGGGGGGGGGGGGGGGGGGGGGGGGGGGGGGGGGGGGGGGGGGGGGGGGGGGGGGGGGGGGGGGGGGGGGGGGGGGGGGGGGGGGGGGGGGGGGGGGGGGGGGGGGGGGGGGGGGGGGGGGGGGGGGGGGGGGGGGGGGGGGGGGGGGGGGGGGGGGGGGGGGGGGGGGGGGGGGGGGGGGGGGGGGGGGGGGGGGGGGGGGGGGGGGGGGGGGGGGGGGGGGGGGGGGGGGGGGGGGGGGGGGGGGGGGGGGGGGGGGGGGGGGGGGGGGGGGGGGGGGGGGGGGGGGGGGGGGGGGGGGGGGGGGGGGGGGGGGGGGGGGGGGGGGGGGGGGGGGGGGGGGGGGGGGGGGGGGGGGGGGGGGGGGGGGGGGGGGGGGGGGGGGGGGGGGGGGGGGGGGGGGGGGGGGGGGGGGGGGGGGGGGGGGGGGGGGGGGGGGGGGGGGGGGGGGGGGGGGGGGGGGGGGGGGGGGGGGGGGGGGGGGGGGGGGGGGGGGGGGGGGGGGGGGGGGGGGGGGGGGGGGGGGGGGGGGGGGGGGGGGGGGGGGGGGGGGGGGGGGGGGGGGGGGGGGGGGGGGGGGGGGGGGGGGGGGGGGGGGGGGGGGGGGGGGGGGGGGGGGGGGGGGGGGGGGGGGGGGGGGGGGGGGGGGGGGGGGGGGGGGGGGGGGGGGGGGGGGGGGGGGGGGGGGGGGGGGGGGGGGGGGGGGGGGGGGGGGGGGGGGGGGGGGGGGGGGGGGGGGGGGGGGGGGGGGGGGGGGGGGGGGGGGGGGGGGGGGGGGGGGGGGGGGGGGGGGGGGGGGGGGGGGGGGGGGGGGGGGGGGGGGGGGGGGGGGGGGGGGGGGGGGGGGGGGGGGGGGGGGGGGGGGGGGGGGGGGGGGGGGGGGGGGGGGGGGGGGGGGGGGGGGGGGGGGGGGGGGGGGGGGGGGGGGGGGGGGGGGGGGGGGGGGGGGGGGGGGGGGGGGGGGGGGGGGGGGGGGGGGGGGGGGGGGGGGGGGGGGGGGGGGGGGGGGGGGGGGGGGGGGGGGGGGGGGGGGGGGGGGGGGGGGGGGGGGGGGGGGGGGGGGGGGGGGGGGGGGGGGGGGGGGGGGGGGGGGGGGGGGGGGGGGGGGGGGGGGGGGGGGGGGGGGGGGGGGGGGGGGGGGGGGGGGGGGGGGGGGGGGGGGGGGGGGGGGGGGGGGGGGGGGGGGGGGGGGGGGGGGGGGGAAGGGGGGGGGGGGGGGGGGGGGGGGGGGGGGGGGGGGGGGGGGGGGGGGGGGGGGGGGGGGGGGGGGGGGGGGGGGGGGGGGGGGGGGGGGGGGGGGGGGGGGGGGGGGGGGGGGGGGGGGGGGGGGGGGGGGGGGGGGGGGGGGGGGGGGGGGGGGGGGGGGGGGGGGGGGGGGGGGGGGGGGGGGGGGGGGGGGGGGGGGGGGGGGGGGGGGGGGGGGGGGGGGGGGGGGGGGGGGGGGGGGGGGGGGGGGGGGGGGGGGGGGGGGGGGGGGGGGGGGGGGGGGGGGGGGGGGGGGGGGGGGGGGGGGGGGGGGGGGGGGGGGGGGGGGGGGGGGGGGGGGGGGGGGGGGGGGGGGGGGGGGGGGGGGGGGGGGGGGGGGGGGGGGGGGGGGGGGGGGGGGGGGGGGGGGGGGGGGGGGGGGGGGGGGGGGGGGGGGGGGGGGGGGGGGGGGGGGGGGGGGGGGGGGGGGGGGGGGGGGGGGGGGGGGGGGGGGGGGGGGGGGGGGGGGGGGGGGGGGGGGGGGGGGGGGGGGGGGGGGGGGGGGGGGGGGGGGGGGGGGGGGGGGGGGGGGGGGGGGGGGGGGGGGGGGGGGGGGGGGGGGGGGGGGGGGGGGGGGGGGGGGGGGGGGGGGGGGGGGGGGGGGGGGGGGGGGGGGGGGGGGGGGGGGGGGGGGGGGGGGGGGGGGGGGGGGGGGGGGGGGGGGGGGGGGGGGGGGGGGGGGGGGGGGGGGGGGGGGGGGGGGGGGGGGGGGGGGGGGGGGGGGGGGGGGGGGGGGGGGGGGGGGGGGGGGGGGGGGGGGGGGGGGGGGGGGGGGGGGGGGGGGGGGGGGGGGGGGGGGGGGGGGGGGGGGGGGGGGGGGGGGGGGGGGGGGGGGGGGGGGGGGGGGGGGGGGGGGGGGGGGGGGGGGGGGGGGGGGGGGGGGGGGGGGGGGGGGGGGGGGGGGGGGGGGGGGGGGGGGGGGGGGGGGGGGGGGGGGGGGGGGGGGGGGGGGGGGGGGGGGGGGGGGGGGGGGGGGGGGGGGGGGGGGGGGGGGGGGGGGGGGGGGGGGGGGGGGGGGGGGGGGGGGGGGGGGGGGGGGGGGGGGGGGGGGGGGGGGGGGGGGGGGGGGGGGGGGGGGGGGGGGGGGGGGGGGGGGGGGGGGGGGGGGGGGGGGGGGGGGGGGGGGGGGGGGGGGGGGGGGGGGGGGGGGGGGGGGGGGGGGGGGGGGGGGGGGGGGGGGGGGGGGGGGGGGGGGGGGGGGGGGGGGGGGGGGGGGGGGGGGGGGGGGGGGGGGGGGGGGGGGGGGGGGGGGGGGGGGGGGGGGGGGGGGGGGGGGGGGGGGGGGGGGGGGGGGGGGGGGGGGGGGGGGGGGGGGGGGGGGGGGGGGGGGGGGGGGGGGGGGGGGGGGGGGGGGGGGGGGGGGGGGGGGGGGGGGGGGGGGGGGGGGGGGGGGGGGGGGGGGGGGGGGGGGGGGGGGGGGGGGGGGGGGGGGGGGGGGGGGGGGGGGGGGGGGGGGGGGGGGGGGGGGGGGGGGGGGGGGGGGGGGGGGGGGGGGGGGGGGGGGGGGGGGGGGGGGGGGGGGGGGGGGGGGGGGGGGGGGGGGGGGGGGGGGGGGGGGGGGGGGGGGGGGGGGGGGGGGGGGGGGGGGGGGGGGGGGGGGGGGGGGGGGGGGGGGGGGGGGGGGGGGGGGGGGGGGGGGGGGGGGGGGGGGGGGGGGGGGGGGGGGGGGGGGGGGGGGGGGGGGGGGGGGGGGGGGGGGGGGGGGGGGGGGGGGGGGGGGGGGGGGGGGGGGGGGGGGGGGGGGGGGGGGGGGGGGGGGGGGGGGGGGGGGGGGGGGGGGGGGGGGGGGGGGGGGGGGGGGGGGGGGGGGGGGGGGGGGGGGGGGGGGGGGGGGGGGGGGGGGGGGGGGGGGGGGGGGGGGGGGGGGGGGGGGGGGGGGGGGGGGGGGGGGGGGGGGGGGGGGGGGGGGGGGGGGGGGGGGGGGGGGGGGGGGGGGGGGGGGGGGGGGGGGGGGGGGGGGGGGGGGGGGGGGGGGGGGGGGGGGGGGGGGGGGGGGGGGGGGGGGGGGGGGGGGGGGGGGGGGGGGGGGGGGGGGGGGGGGGGGGGGGGGGGGGGGGGGGGGGGGGGGGGGGGGGGGGGGGGGGGGGGGGGGGGGGGGGGGGGGGGGGGGGGGGGGGGGGGGGGGGGGGGGGGGGGGGGGGGGGGGGGGGGGGGGGGGGGGGGGGGGGGGGGGGGGGGGGGGGGGGGGGGGGGGGGGGGGGGGGGGGGGGGGGGGGGGGGGGGGGGGGGGGGGGGGGGGGGGGGGGGGGGGGGGGGGGGGGGGGGGGGGGGGGGGGGGGGGGGGGGGGGGGGGGGGGGGGGGGGGGGGGGGGGGGGGGGGGGGGGGGGGGGGGGGGGGGGGGGGGGGGGGGGGGGGGGGGGGGGGGGGGGGGGGGGGGGGGGGGGGGGGGGGGGGGGGGGGGGGGGGGGGGGGGGGGGGGGGGGGGGGGGGGGGGGGGGGGGGGGGGGGGGGGGGGGGGGGGGGGGGGGGGGGGGGGGGGGGGGGGGGGGGGGGGGGGGGGGGGGGGGGGGGGGGGGGGGGGGGGGGGGGGGGGGGGGGGGGGGGGGGGGGGGGGGGGGGGGGGGGGGGGGGGGGGGGGGGGGGGGGGGGGGGGGGGGGGGGGGGGGGGGGGGGGGGGGGGGGGGGGGGGGGGGGGGGGGGGGGGGGGGGGGGGGGGGGGGGGGGGGGGGGGGGGGGGGGGGGGGGGGGGGGGGGGGGGGGGGGGGGGGGGGGGGGGGGGGGGGGGGGGGGGGGGGGGGGGGGGGGGGGGGGGGGGGGGGGGGGGGGGGGGGGGGGGGGGGGGGGGGGGGGGGGGGGGGGGGGGGGGGGGGGGGGGGGGGGGGGGGGGGGGGGGGGGGGGGGGGGGGGGGGGGGGGGGGGGGGGGGGGGGGGGGGGGGGGGGGGGGGGGGGGGGGGGGGGGGGGGGGGGGGGGGGGGGGGGGGGGGGGGGGGGGGGGGGGGGGGGGGGGGGGGGGGGGGGGGGGGGGGGGGGGGGGGGGGGGGGGGGGGGGGGGGGGGGGGGGGGGGGGGGGGGGGGGGGGGGGGGGGGGGGGGGGGGGGGGGGGGGGGGGGGGGGGGGGGGGGGGGGGGGGGGGGGGGGGGGGGGGGGGGGGGGGGGGGGGGGGGGGGGGGGGGGGGGGGGGGGGGGGGGGGGGGGGGGGGGGGGGGGGGGGGGGGGGGGGGGGGGGGGGGGGGGGGGGGGGGGGGGGGGGGGGGGGGGGGGGGGGGGGGGGGGGGGGGGGGGGGGGGGGGGGGGGGGGGGGGGGGGGGGGGGGGGGGGGGGGGGGGGGGGGGGGGGGGGGGGGGGGGGGGGGGGGGGGGGGGGGGGGGGGGGGGGGGGGGGGGGGGGGGGGGGGGGGGGGGGGGGGGGGGGGGGGGGGGGGGGGGGGGGGGGGGGGGGGGGGGGGGGGGGGGGGGGGGGGGGGGGGGGGGGGGGGGGGGGGGGGGGGGGGGGGGGGGGGGGGGGGGGGGGGGGGGGGGGGGGGGGGGGGGGGGGGGGGGGGGGGGGGGGGGGGGGGGGGGGGGGGGGGGGGGGGGGGGGGGGGGGGGGGGGGGGGGGGGGGGGGGGGGGGGGGGGGGGGGGGGGGGGGGGGGGGGGGGGGGGGGGGGGGGGGGGGGGGGGGGGGGGGGGGGGGGGGGGGGGGGGGGGGGGGGGGGGGGGGGGGGGGGGGGGGGGGGGGGGGGGGGGGGGGGGGGGGGGGGGGGGGGGGGGGGGGGGGGGGGGGGGGGGGGGGGGGGGGGGGGGGGGGGGGGGGGGGGGGGGGGGGGGGGGGGGGGGGGGGGGGGGGGGGGGGGGGGGGGGGGGGGGGGGGGGGGGGGGGGGGGGGGGGGGGGGGGGGGGGGGGGGGGGGGGGGGGGGGGGGGGGGGGGGGGGGGGGGGGGGGGGGGGGGGGGGGGGGGGGGGGGGGGGGGGGGGGGGGGGGGGGGGGGGGGGGGGGGGGGGGGGGGGGGGGGGGGGGGGGGGGGGGGGGGGGGGGGGGGGGGGGGGGGGGGGGGGGGGGGGGGGGGGGGGGGGGGGGGGGGGGGGGGGGGGGGGGGGGGGGGGGGGGGGGGGGGGGGGGGGGGGGGGGGGGGGGGGGGGGGGGGGGGGGGGGGGGGGGGGGGGGGGGGGGGGGGGGGGGGGGGGGGGGGGGGGGGGGGGGGGGGGGGGGGGGGGGGGGGGGGGGGGGGGGGGGGGGGGGGGGGGGGGGGGGGGGGGGGGGGGGGGGGGGGGGGGGGGGGGGGGGGGGGGGGGGGGGGGGGGGGGGGGGGGGGGGGGGGGGGGGGGGGGGGGGGGGGGGGGGGGGGGGGGGGGGGGGGGGGGGGGGGGGGGGGGGGGGGGGGGGGGGGGGGGGGGGGGGGGGGGGGGGGGGGGGGGGGGGGGGGGGGGGGGGGGGGGGGGGGGGGGGGGGGGGGGGGGGGGGGGGGGGGGGGGGGGGGGGGGGGGGGGGGGGGGGGGGGGGGGGGGGGGGGGGGGGGGGGGGGGGGGGGGGGGGGGGGGGGGGGGGGGGGGGGGGGGGGGGGGGGGGGGGGGGGGGGGGGGGGGGGGGGGGGGGGGGGGGGGGGGGGGGGGGGGGGGGGGGGGGGGGGGGGGGGGGGGGGGGGGGGGGGGGGGGGGGGGGGGGGGGGGGGGGGGGGGGGGGGGGGGGGGGGGGGGGGGGGGGGGGGGGGGGGGGGGGGGGGGGGGGGGGGGGGGGGGGGGGGGGGGGGGGGGGGGGGGGGGGGGGGGGGGGGGGGGGGGGGGGGGGGGGGGGGGGGGGGGGGGGGGGGGGGGGGGGGGGGGGGGGGGGGGGGGGGGGGGGGGGGGGGGGGGGGGGGGGGGGGGGGGGGGGGGGGGGGGGGGGGGGGGGGGGGGGGGGGGGGGGGGGGGGGGGGGGGGGGGGGGGGGGGGGGGGGGGGGGGGGGGGGGGGGGGGGGGGGGGGGGGGGGGGGGGGGGGGGGGGGGGGGGGGGGGGGGGGGGGGGGGGGGGGGGGGGGGGGGGGGGGGGGGGGGGGGGGGGGGGGGGGGGGGGGGGGGGGGGGGGGGGGGGGGGGGGGGGGGGGGGGGGGGGGGGGGGGGGGGGGGGGGGGGGGGGGGGGGGGGGGGGGGGGGGGGGGGGGGGGGGGGGGGGGGGGGGGGGGGGGGGGGGGGGGGGGGGGGGGGGGGGGGGGGGGGGGGGGGGGGGGGGGGGGGGGGGGGGGGGGGGGGGGGGGGGGGGGGGGGGGGGGGGGGGGGGGGGGGGGGGGGGGGGGGGGGGGGGGGGGGGGGGGGGGGGGGGGGGGGGGGGGGGGGGGGGGGGGGGGGGGGGGGGGGGGGGGGGGGGGGGGGGGGGGGGGGGGGGGGGGGGGGGGGGGGGGGGGGGGGGGGGGGGGGGGGGGGGGGGGGGGGGGGGGGGGGGGGGGGGGGGGGGGGGGGGGGGGGGGGGGGGGGGGGGGGGGGGGGGGGGGGGGGGGGGGGGGGGGGGGGGGGGGGGGGGGGGGGGGGGGGGGGGGGGGGGGGGGGGGGGGGGGGGGGGGGGGGGGGGGGGGGGGGGGGGGGGGGGGGGGGGGGGGGGGGGGGGGGGGGGGGGGGGGGGGGGGGGGGGGGGGGGGGGGGGGGGGGGGGGGGGGGGGGGGGGGGGGGGGGGGGGGGGGGGGGGGGGGGGGGGGGGGGGGGGGGGGGGGGGGGGGGGGGGGGGGGGGGGGGGGGGGGGGGGGGGGGGGGGGGGGGGGGGGGGGGGGGGGGGGGGGGGGGGGGGGGGGGGGGGGGGGGGGGGGGGGGGGGGGGGGGGGGGGGGGGGGGGGGGGGGGGGGGGGGGGGGGGGGGGGGGGGGGGGGGGGGGGGGGGGGGGGGGGGGGGGGGGGGGGGGGGGGGGGGGGGGGGGGGGGGGGGGGGGGGGGGGGGGGGGGGGGGGGGGGGGGGGGGGGGGGGGGGGGGGGGGGGGGGGGGGGGGGGGGGGGGGGGGGGGGGGGGGGGGGGGGGGGGGGGGGGGGGGGGGGGGGGGGGGGGGGGGGGGGGGGGGGGGGGGGGGGGGGGGGGGGGGGGGGGGGGGGGGGGGGGGGGGGGGGGGGGGGGGGGGGGGGGGGGGGGGGGGGGGGGGGGGGGGGGGGGGGGGGGGGGGGGGGGGGGGGGGGGGGGGAGGGGGGGGAAGAGGGGGGAGGGGGGGAGGGGGGGGGGGGGGGGGGGGGGGGGGGGGGGGGGGGGGGGGGGGGGGGGGGGGGGGGGGGAGGGGGGAGGGGGGGGGGGGGGGGGGGGGGGGGGGGGGGGGGGGGGGGGGGGGGGGGGGGGGGAGGGGGGGGGGAGGGGGGGGGGGGGGAGGGGGGGGGAGGGGGGGGGGGGGGGGGGGGGGGGGGGGGGGGGAGGGGGGGGGGGGGGGGGGGGAGGGGGGGGGGGGGGGGGGGGGGGGGGGGAGGGGGGGGGGGGGGGGGGGGGGGGGGGGGGGGGGGGGGGGGGGGGGGGGGGGGGGGGGGGGGGGGGGGGGGGGGGGGGGGGGGGGGGGGGGGGGGGGGGGGGGGGGGGGGGGGGGGGGGGGGGGGGGGGGGGGGGGGGGGGGGGGGGGGGGGGGGGAGGGGGGGGGGGAGGGGGGGGGGGGGGGGGGGGGGGGGGGGGGGGGGGGGGGGGGGGGGGGGGGGGGGGGGGGGGGGAGGAGGGGGGGGGGGGGGGGGGGGGGGGGGGGGGGGGGGGGAGGGGGGGGGGGGGGGGGGGGGGGGGGGGAGGGGGGGGGGGGGGGGAGGGGGGGGGGGGGGGGGAGGGGGGGGGGGGGGGGGGGGGGGGGGGGGAGGGGGGGGGAGGAGGGGGAGGAGGAGGAGGGGAGGGGGGAGGAGGGGGAGGAGGAGCTCTGTGGAGGGGAGGGCGCCTGACAGCACAGGACAAGCCGGACACTCCTGCCTCACTGCAGACCCAGGCACAGATGTTGGAGGCCCTTAGGGACTCGGGGTGTCCTTGAGTCTACAGGACAGAAAGCAAGTCTCACCAGAGCACCCAGCCAGCAGGACCACCACCCTTACCCTGCTTCACTGCTCTCTCATTTTGCCTGAGGGGCTGTGGAGTTGGGTCCACCCTTTGGAAGGACTCCAACTGCAGAGGATGGTGGCCCTCTCTCACTGGTATGTGACCTGTCCCCAGAGCGAAGACCCACCTTGGAGGCAGGGAGTCTGTCTACCTTCCCAGCTGGAGACTAGTGGCCTCCGGGCGCTGGGACGGCGCCTGTGCCTGCAGACCTGAGCCGGTGTGGCCAGGCTGGCCCTGCTCAGTCTGCTGAGGCACTGCGCTCGTCCTGGGCCTCCCTGCTCCCCGTCTCCACTTCAGATCCAGTGCCTGCTTCTGCTGCTCCTGAAGCATGGGTCCTGCTTGAGCCCACACGGCCGGCCCTCCCCACCACGGAGACCCCACTGCACGGTGGCTTTTCATCTCCTGGCCACTTCCTTCAGCCTCGACTTTTCCACAGGAAGAACCGGAGCTGGGCTGAGCTTCTCAGCCCTGGTCCTGCCACTGCCTCTGCACCCACACCCCCTGCCAAGCTCCCCCTGCTGCTGGTGGCCTGTGACAAGGCACGATGTCTGCATGGCCCTGAGCTCCTGGTCTCATCCCAATTCCCAGGCTGGTTCTGAGTCTACAGTAGAAGTGTCCCCGACTCTGCCCAAGGCTACATTGATCCCAGTGCCATCCTCTGGAAACATGGTGACCTACACAAGGGAGCAGCTGGCATCAGCACCCCTCAGCAGGTTGGTGTGGCCTGGGGCTGGACTGGCGGCAGGGGTGTGGCCAGGGAGCAGTGGAGCTCAGGGGCTGGAGGCACTGGCTGCCGCGGGTAGAACTGGGACTAGCCGTCCCAGGGGAGCTCCAGCTCTGTCCCCTGTGCTACACAGGACCAGCCTTTGAGGGGCAGCTGGGCTCACCACGTGCTTCTGGCTGGAGGGGCCCTGTCCTGCAGAAAGGGAGGCTGCCATGGCGTCTGCAGACTCCATGGCCCTGCACCTCCATGCCAGGCTGGCCTCTGGCTGCAGCCCTCGTGGTGGCCATGCTCAGCCGCAGCTCCCAGGTGTGCAGGCTCACTGCTGCCAGGCACCAGGTAACTGTCCTGGGGCCCTGGCAGCACAAGAGGCGGCCATGGCTGAGGAGGGCCTTCTGCTCCCCTTCACAGTTGCTGCATGGGGGGGGGGGGGGCTCCTCAGTCTTCTGGGCCAGTCACCTCCCAGAGGAGGGCTCTGTTGGGGATAGGCGTCAGGAGCCAACTCCAGGGCTCCTGTTCCCAGTGCCACCCCCGAACCTCTGAGCCATGCTGGTGCCCTACCCAGCATGCCCAGACAGTGCCCAGCCAGCCAGGGAGGAGCCCAGGGTCCCTGCCAAGGGGACTGGGTGGGTCTGCTCCCCAGGCCTGTCTCCTTTGGCTTCCCAGGACCCAGCCCTCCCCTAAGACCACAGGGCCGTGGAGAGGGGCCCAGCCTCTGTACAGGGAGCATGGGCTCCCGGGGCCTCAGCAGCTCAGGGCCTTGCTTGCCCATGGGATGGGGCTGCCCTCTAGTGGCCCAAGGCAGGCGCCCGCAACCAGCCCAGACCAGCCCAGACGCCAGAATGCACTTTAGGCACAGGGGGGTCTCTGGTGGTCCTCAGCCTGCAGGGCCTGGGCTCTGCCGGCCGCTCCCCTCTGCCTCGGGACACTCGTGCCCAGCCTCTCCCTGCCCGCAGTCCCACATCTCCCGCCTCCATCCTGGCCGTGGACGCAGGCACCGTGGTGTGGTGGCAGACTCGAGGTCCTCGTCTACCTCAGCCGAGTCCTGCACCGTGCAGCACCCCTCTCCCACCCTGTCCTGACCCCAGTGCCCTGGGACCCTCTCATTCCCTTGGGGGCTTTAGGACCTGTTGTCCAGTTCATCTGCCCTCTGGTGAGCGCCCTGGCCTTGCCCACAGGTGGTGCTGTTCTGGCCCGGTATGAATGGGTCTGCCCCTGGCTGGGCATGGTCTGTGCCACTGAAGTCCTGGTGCAAGTGTACTCTGACTCAGAAGCTGTGCACGGGTCCTGGGGCCAGCCGTGCAGAGCCCTCCACATCACACCTGCAGGCCTCTCATCCTGGGGTCCCCCAGCAGCTGCTTCAGCTACCTCTGGAACAGCTGGGGCATCATCAAGGCCACTCTCTGTGGGGGGCATGACAAGGGCAACTCTGGTCCAGGGTTAGAGGATGCACCCTTGCCACCTCAACCAGTCACCACCGAAGATGGGAAAGGTGTGGGCCACAAGCCTTGGTGTCGCATGGTGCAGGACAGGGACTGCCTGGTGGGAGGTGGAGGGGCAGGGGCAGCTAGCAGTCACACAAAAGAAGAGCCTGCCTGCGCTCCCAAGTGGTTCTGCTTCGGGCTACTTCAACCAGGGACGGAGCAGAGCGTGCTCCCTGAGAAGGAACTGTGTTCCTGCGGCTTCAAGCAGCCAGCACGAACCAAACCCTGGTGGAGTGCCACTTTCAGGCAGCTCCTGCCTAACCTGGGGAGACCCAGTCACAGCCCGGTTCTCCCAGGCACCTGTCCACTGGCTGGGGTCTGCGGTCACACAGGAGGGAGCACTCCACAGCACCCAGACACAGCAGGGGTACCCAGCATCTCTCCACCTTCTTACTGCGCAGGCACTGGAGCTACTTCCAGGAGTTTTCCTTCTGGTCCTGCAATAAAGGAGCAGCCACCCCTGGGACCCTAGGTAGTGCGTCTGTTGGAACTGGCTCCCCTCCTACCAGGAGCCAGGCCCTTGACCCTCCATCACCAGGGCAACGAGCATGGGCACAGGTGAGTCCCAGGACCTCTGCTGGACCAACTCCCTGGTCCTGAAGGTGTAGCACGGGGACACAAGCCCTGGGTGTGTACCACCCCACCGACGTGCAGGGCCAGGGAGGGTCAGGGCAGCACAGCAGCAGGGTCCCAGCACAGAGGGCTCTGCAGGAGGAACTAAGGAGTCAGTGTGTCCAGGCTGAGGCACAGGATCTGTGGTAGGGGACCTCTGAACCAACCTGGACCCTGACAGCAGAGGACGAGGTGGCCCCTCCCCAGCCACCCACCAGTGCTGAGGAAGGCAGAGCTGGTGGTGCCACATGTACCCGGAGCTGCCTGCACAGGGTCGCCCTGACACCTCTGAGTGGCTGGGAGGGGGTCCCTGCCCCACAGTGCTACCCCTGGCCCCTGTGGCAGCCACTCATGGCCAGGGATGACAGAGCCTGGGTTCAGGCACATATTGTCTTTTTTTTTTTTTTTTTTTTTTTTTTTTTTTTGGTACCGGGGATTGACCTCAGGGGCACTCGACCACTGGGCCACATCCCCAGCCCTTTCTGTATTTTATTAGAGACAGGGTCTCACCGGGTTGCTAAGTGCCTCGCCATTGCTGAGGCTGGCTTTGAACTCGCGATCCTCCTGCCTCAGCCTCCCAAGTGCTGGGATTCCAGGTGTGCGCCACCGCGCCCGGCTTACGTGTTTTCTTAAACAGACTGCAAGAGGCTGGGCTTTGCGACCCAGAAGCTCCCCCACCAGGCTTGGTGCAGAAGAGCCTGCAGGTGACTGCGCAGTTGCGTCCAGGACCTCCTGGAATCAGGCTCGGCCTTGGGGGTCCCAGGCATGCTGGGGCAGCTCTGCGCAGCACCTGGCTCTGGCCCAGGGCCCTCAGGTGCCGACTGCTGTGTTAAGCAGGAGCTGTCCATAAACACTCACCCAGGAGCAAGGAAGGTCAGAGGCGAGGCAGGGGTTGGGAGCCCTGGCCCTGTCAGAGCATCAGTCCCTCAGGGGTGCCTGAGGCAGGGGTGTGGCTGGAGGAAGGGGTGCTGGGGTGTGACCTTGGGTCTATGTCTTGCCCTTGTTGCCAAGTCCTGGGCTGCTTTCCTCCTCCGGGCTGTGCTGCCTCACTCAGGCCCAGAGCCATGGAGCCAGCAGCCTATGCACTGAGACCTCGGAAACCAGGAGCCCAAATAAACGTTCCTCCTCTGCTACTGCTCTTTCAGGTCTTTTCACAGCAGGAAACTGCTGACCAGAGAAGCCTTGGTTCAGCCAAGCAGGCAAGCCCGAGGGACGACCTGCCCGGTGCCTGAGGCTTTGGTTCCTCAGCTCAAGGGAGGGCTCGGAGAACACCCCCCACCCCAGAGGGAGGAAGCTGGAGCCGGGGCTGCTGAGGGGCAGGTGGAGGGAGCGCAGCCAGAGGCCTGCTAGCAGAGCGCGGCTGGCCTCCCTGGCGTGAGCTGGAGGCCGGGCAGAAGACAGAGGCCCTTGCAAACACCACTGTAGCCGCAGGACTACACCCCCGAGCGGCAGGCGAGTCTTGTGAGGTTAGCGGGCACAAGCCACGCTCGGCCAGTCTCTCCACGGGGGAGCAGAGGTCAGAGAGCAGCAGGACAGGGGCTGGAGTCTGGGGGCTGCATGGAGAGCAGGGAGCTCACAGAGGCTCCGGACAGGGCCTCAGGGCCGAGCACCAGGGAAGGAGCCCAGCTGGGCTCACACAGGAGAGCTGCCCACGGCCACCAGCAGAGCAAAGGGTGCGCAGGGGACACACGGGGGTCCTCTGGTGCTGCCCTGCCACCCTGAAGCTTGGCACAGGCTCTGAGAGCACAGCAGGGCCCGTGGGGCCCAACGTGGCTGCTGGAAGCCAGCCGAGCACTCCAGAGGACGGACCCGCACTCGACGGCCCGGCGAGGCCGCTCGTCTCCCGGGCACCCACCGGCACCCACCGCAGAGGGGGCTCTACCTCCCCGCTCCAGCCGTCTCGGATGCTGAGGCCGTTCTCACAAGACCATGGGCACAAGGCCTCCTTGCCCACTGCACCCCACTGGCTCCCGGAGCACAGTGAGTGGCCGCTCGTGGTGTGAAGGCCTCTTCTGCCCTGACCCGCCTGCGGCCTCCCCACGAGCACCAGGGGCCATGGCTGAGCTCAGCTTTCCAGGACAGGGGGCTCCAGGAGTTGAGGCCCAGAAGAAGGCAGACCAGAACCCACGGGCGTCAGCCTTGGTGCTCACTCCAAACCCAGCGCCTCCACCTGCAGCAGGCTCCGAGGCAGGTGCTGCTGCAGCTGGCCTGCGGCTGCCCCGCAAGGTCCTCAGCAAAGGCAGGTGGGACGCCAAGGAGCACCTGAGCCAGCTTCAGTAGTAAGGCCCAAGTGCTGGAGACGTTTGGAATCAAACAAGAAAACTTCTGACCACAAGCAAAGCTGAAGAAGAACACCCCTTTAAAAGCAGATGCCACGTAAGGACGCTGGCAGGGACGAGAGCAAGGCGCGCGCTCCCGGAGCTCTGCTCGCTGACCCGCGTGCTTCCCGGCAAGGGACCTTCCTCTGCAATGCGAGTGGCGTCAGGAGAAGCCAGCTGGCAGAGCCATGCCTGCTGCCCTGCCCCACGCAGGCCCCGCGAGCAGTGGTGTGCTTGGCAGGAGGTCTGCACAGTGTCTTCCCACAGGCCGCGTCTGGCCACTGCGAGGCTCCTCCTCAACTTCTGCTACACAGGAACAGTTTTCTTGACCCGTTGGATGGCTCGAGTCAGAAGGCGGCTGTGTCCCTCCCACCTCTGTGCTGGCCTAGGGTCGGGCCAGCTCCCCTTCCCCTCTCAACAGCTCTGGTGAACACCTGCATCTCACCGGCCAGACAGGATGGTAACAAACACCTTCAGACAGTTTTTACAAAGGGGCCAAGGGAATTTGAACTATCTTTTAAAAACAACGAAAAGAACAGGCTGCTTGCCTTCTGACACGTACTTAGAATCACGTGAACAAGCCCTGGCTCCGACAAGGCCCCCGCCTGCGCTCTGGCCTGTGCTCTGGCCTGTGCACCCCCGTGGTGTTAGTGGGCTCCAGAGGGCAGCTGAGACAGACAGCGCCACCAGGGCTAAGCACACAGCGACAGCTTCTTCTTCTCTTCAAACTGCTTGTCCACCGCCAGGGAGAGTGCCTGGAGGAAGCCCTCGATGGTGACAGTGGGGGCCTGGAAGGGCGTCACTCGGGGTTACCGGGTGGTCTCACGCACTGCTGTGGACACCTGGCAGCAACCACCACCCAGTGGCAACAGGGGCTCGGGCCAGTGGCTGAACAGAGCCAGCACCCCCTTGTGTCCTCGGCAGGCACGCGGACGTGACTTGCACAGGCTCTGTCGTGCCTGTGTGTGTGCAGGCGTGAACGGACCCGTCATGGCCACCTGCTCCCAAGGGCTCCAAATGGCCCACCCTGGAGGCTCAGGCCCAGTCCCCTATCTGGGGAGAGTCGGGAGACACTGGCACTTGTTGACTGGGGTGGACGGGGCGGGAGTGGTGGCCTGGGACTCACCTGGATGTACAGCGCATGAGCCAGGAAAGGGAGCTTTCTCAGGACCCGGCCACTCAGGCCCTCGCTCTTCCTGTGTGAGAACACGCAGGCTCAGTGGAGTCCAGCGCACGGAGCTTGGCTGCAAGGCCAGTATCCCTCATCACTCCAGAACCCGAGCCCCGAGGTGGCGAGGATGTCTCAAAGCACAGCTGTGGTCTCATGGGTCAAGGCCCTGTCCTCACCCCTGATCTAGGCGGACAGCGGCACACTGCAGGCAGGCCTGGGCCACCAGTCCCCAGTGACCAGGCCATGCTGCCATCACTGAACTGTTCTTGCTTCAGCAAGTCTCCCCAGCGGGTAACGCACGACTGCACTGCAGTCACCCTCAGCCAGAGCCTTCCACAGCCCCCCAGTGGCAGGATGAAGAGCCCCTCCCCACAGGGCCCCACCTGCCAGCACCACCACTGGCCTCTGTGCAGCCCAAGTGGGGCGGGCCTCTGCACCTGCCACACACTCCACCGGGCCTCCAGCTCCGCCTCGTGCTCCTACCGCCTCTCGCCACAGGCAGTCTGGAGGGCGGAGGTGCCTGCTGCTCCCAGGGCTGTCACGGAGCCTCTGGGAGGTGGCGGCACTCTGCGTGCCCGACACATGTGCGCGTGCGCGCGCGCGCGCACACACACACACACACACACACACACACACACACACACACACACACACGTCTTCCTCTGCTGCCTGGAGAGCTCGCCTCTGGCCCTCCCCATCTCCCAAGGAAACCCCACCTCCCCAGTTACTCCAGCAAGTGCACTTTTCTTGGTTGCAAAATGAACTCAATCTGCACCTTGAAATCTCACTCAGAAGGAGGCTCAACTTGGACACGTTGTTTTCAATGAAGCCGATCATCTCCAGCTCTCGGAGGGTCAGAAGCTGCTGGCGGGGGTATATGATCTGGCACTGGGGACAAAGTGCACAGTTACACAGGGTGCAAGGCCAGATGGTGGCCAAATGCAAATCAGGTCAGCCTCCAAAGAACGAGCTTCACGGGAAGCAACACAGGAAGCAGCTGCTCGACCTCCCTGGGCCACGCCCTCGACCCCCACCCCCAGTCCTCTGGGTCCACGACCTGGACCCCAAGACCTGGGCCCTCCGCCGACCCCCAGTGCTCCTGGGCCACGCCCTCGGCCCCCACACAGCCATCCCGTCATCAGGGCCCATGCCCTCAGGCAGTAGTGATGCCCTTCCCCTGGGACGGGGCCAGGAGAGCCCCTCTCCACACCAGCGCCCGTCCTCTGAGCTGCACAGACACACCAGGCCCACAGGGCAGAGTGCCTGGAGCCAGGACTCCAATTCTTTCCAGGAAGGACGTGTTTCTGGATGTGACCTGTTCAGCCCAGGACAGCCCAAGCAGTGGCACTGAGCTCACTGTGGAGCGGCTGCCGGGGGCACAGTGCTGAGCAGCAGCACGGGCTGCCAGGCCCATGCCCGTTACCAGGGTCATGCTCTAACAAGCAGTGTCCACGCCGGCGGCAGTGATAGCGGGTAGGTCCTCCCTGCACACAGGCAGGCCTGGGGTGCTCCTTGGGGCTCACTGGCCAACCCTGCCTGGGATCCCGGTGGCGCCCTGCACCCTGGCCTGCTCTGCCTCCCAGGAACTCGCCGGCCACAGGCACAGGAGGGAGTGGCATCTGGGGACTCCCCAAGGCCTTGGGACTGGCCGAGTGTCCCGCTGCTCACCTGGGGCCATCTCTGCTCTCAGTGCCAGGGAGCTCGGCACCTCTGGCCATGTCAGAGCACCCAGGCTCACCACGCAAGCAGCCAGGGTCACGTGGCGAGGCCAGAGGCTCCAAGGACACCAGCCTGCTCCTGGGGCCCAGGCGTGATGAGCTCCTTGCAGCGAGGCAGAACCAGAGCCTCTGCTCAGAACACGTGCACTCCCATGGTGGCCCTCAGAGGCAAGCCGGCGCCCTCGCCAGGACAGTGCTGACTGGGCACCCTCAGGGGGCCATGCTGGGCCTGCTCTGGCCACATTCATGGGAGGCCATGCCCTCCCTGGTGGGTACAGTGAGGCCCCTGCTCTGTGCAGTGTGGCAGTGGCTATAGGTGGGAAAACTTGTGCCCTGCCAGTGGGTGGCAAAGCCCTGTTTGGTGGCTTGCCTGGGGGTGACCAGGGTCCCTGCTCGAGGCTCAGAGCATACTCTAGCAGCTCAGGATACAGGACAGCCCACGAGCCACTTGGCGGGAGTCGATGACATGTGCCCATGACCCTCAGTCACATGACTGTGAGTCAAACCCACGTCTTCCTTCTTCTCACGGAAGGAAGTCAGGCCAGGGAGGTGGTCACTCAGAGCGATGGTGCAGGAGTCAGACGCCCAGCAGGCTGACCGCAGCCCGCTCCCAACCTCTTGCCTGCTGACGCCTCTGGTAATGAAGAGCAAGAGTCACTGTGCTCAGAGCAGAAGCACCGGGCCCGTACCCGTAACAGGCCATCGGCTCAACCTGCCAGATGCACAAAACCACGGCCTTCGACTTAGGGAGAGAGTCAGCACTGTCTCGAAGCGCCTCTCTCTAGGGTAAAACCGGCTGCCTGAGCTATCTAACTAGGTAGAGACGCGGACAAAGGACGGGCACCTTCATCAGCTCCTCCAGACAGGAGAGGTAGATCTTGAAGATGGCCGCGGCAGAGGGAGGCCCGACGTACTGCTTGATGTCAGCCCTGTCCACAAAGGCCGCGTCGATCTTCTCGGTGATGTTGGAGGTGGTCAGAATCACCACGTTGGAATGCCTGTTGTGGCCGGGAGGCAAGGACCACAGTTGCCACATGCTGGGACCCGGTCACCCCAGTGCCCTTCTGACTGCCACGCGCGTCCAGCCAACCCTGCAGGGCTGCTGGACAGGGCGCCCGTGACCCACGAAGCTCGGCCAGGCACTCCCAACTCGCCCTTGACTTGGTGAGACCTCACTCTGCACACAACCTCTCTGCCATGTCTAAGGAGCCCCTGGCACCCGCCCTGAGGCCCGCCCACCCTCAGGTGCACTCAGGACAGGCAGGCGCGGCGCTGGCTCCACCCCAGATGCAGGCTTCCGCACCTCTGCACCCCAATGCACCCAGCCTTTCCACCCCAACTTTTGTTTTGTGTTTTTAATGCTCAAAATGAATTAGAAACACTTCATAAAAGATGTGCCTTTTGTGCACACTGAGCCCAAGTGGGAAAAGGCCAGCACTCGACATGGAGTGCCTCTGTGGCCCAGAGACCAGGAGCGGCAGGAGCAGGAGGCCCTCCACCCTGGCCCAGAGACCAGGAGCAGCAGGAGCAGGAGGCCCTCTACCCCGGCCCAGCATCACCTTTTGATCTGGTCGATCTGGGTCAAGACGGCGTTGACCACGCGGATGGCATCTGAGGGCTCAGCGCCAGACCTGCAGGCACTGCGTGCTGCCGTGAGACTCTCCACCTGCAGGGACAGAGTGACGGCTCAGGGGATGGCACCTGGCATCTCCCAGCAGCCACGGATGCTGCGTGCACAGTGGTGGAGACTGCCTGGGTCTGCAGTGGCCGTGGGGCGGGGCTGGGCTGGGCTGGAGTGCTGGGAGAACGCCCTGCAGCATGTGGGCCAGGTGGCAGGCCCAGCAGGCGGGGCAGGCCAGCAGGCGGGGCAGGCCACCGGCCAGCAACAGCGAGAGGCAGCAGCGGCGAGTGCCTACCTCGTCGATCAGCACGAACACCAGTGCCTCCTTGTCATCGATCAGGTCCTGGATCTTCTGGAACATCCTGGTCACCAGCTTGCCACTCTGCAACCACGACCTCCCTGAGGGCCGCCTGCACCCCCGGCCGAGTGACACGGCACCACTGCACCCTGCAGCCCAGCTGCCCAGGAGCCCAGCCTCCTGGTGGTGCCCCCACAAGCCCCCAGGAAGGAGGAGCCCACGCCCCTCCACCTTGTTGCTGGCATGCACGCTGGCCAGGGCACTCTCTGCACCAGCCACACTGACCAGGGGCCCTGGGCATGGCCCTTCAAAGGGGAGGGTCACCCACTGGGCTGCTCAGCAGGGGGCACAGTCCCCAGGAGATGCTCAGCATCTCCACGACCTTCCACCCAGGCAGGGGGTGGCCAGGCCGAGGGCCCGGCCCTGCTCCAACCTGCTCCCCACTGTCCTGGAGACCTGTGCTTTTCAACCATGAGGGACAGACAGCCAGACAAGGAGGACGGTCAGTACTCACTTCTGAAAACCACTTAGAGAAGAGGCTGTGGCTGTTTATTTCAATTAGCTGGCCGTACCGGTACCTAAGACGGCAGGACGGAGGAGGAGAGCTGCTTCAGGACCAGCCTGGCGGCAGCCTCAACCCAACCTCCCACAGGGCCCGTCAGCTTGCCGGGGTTTCACGGTACTGGTAGGCACTGGGGACCCAGCTCTGGTACTGAGTGACCAAGGTGCAATCAATGGTTCCAGATCAGAGCGATTTCTTCCCAAAGCATCTTTGAATTAAATAGTAAAGTTTCTTGGGGCTGGCGTTGTGGCTCGGCGGCAGAGCACTTGCCCAGCCAGTGTGAGGCACTGGGTTCAATCCTCGCACCGTGTAAAGATGACTAAATAAACATAATAAGGTATCGTGTCCATCTACAACTAAAGGTCTTCAAAAAATTCTCACTTCAATATACTTATAATTTACATTTTCACGTTCAAAGAACCACCACCACCAACACAGCAAGCAGACTGAGTATGGGGAGACTGGCTGGTCAACCTGGCCTTCCCACACACCCTCAGGGGTGTGGCCATCCTCTTCCCACAGACCCCAGCTGGGGATGCTGGAGGCCTGGCATGCATAGCGTCACCCACTCCTGGCCACTGTCTCACACTGAGGCTGTCCCTTGGGGCAGTGGGGTGGCCAGCACACATTCAGCTCCTGACCCCCAATGGGCAGCAGCTCCTGGCCCCCTCCCTGGTTTCCGTGTTCCAAGTGCACAGAAGAGTTATTTCCAAGGGCATCCCTGGCTCCCCTTTAAAGAGAAGCAGACACTTGTCCTGTTTACAACAAGAGGAGTAAAGACATCCTAATGGAACACAGACTGTCACAAACAAAGCTGACAATGACACCTTCTGACAATGCAGTGGCAGGAAGCCCTGCCAAGACACTGCTATTTAGGAATGGCTCAGAGACCACGTGTGCTTCCCGGCCTCCGCAACAGACAAGGCTGCTTCCTACAGTGGCGTCTCCTCTCTGGTGGTTTAGGAAGCTGCCCTGCAGTTCTTTAAACACAGGTCCATTTCAATCCCTCAAGACAAGGGCCAGCTGCCACTCCTAACGGGAAGAGGTGCGCCACGCCCATCTCCTCCTGGGAGGAGGGGACTTTCTGAAGAGAGACAAGACAGCAGAGAGACAGACACCCCGCCCCACATGGCAGGCCGCCTCTAATGCCTCAGGAGGACTAACACCAGCAAGCCAGACAACACCAGTGCAGCCCTGCCTGGCCGGGAGTGGAGGGCAGTGACCCTGGGACCCCGGGACCCGAGGAACAGGGACAGGAGGCCCATGCAGCCCCGCCTGGCCGGGAGTGGAGGGCGGCGACCCCGGGACCTGGGGAGCAGGGACGTGAAGCACCCCCCTTGTTGAGCTGAGGAGACAAAGGACGAGGGTCAGGGGTCAGGGGTGGGAGGCAGGCTACAGGGCAGAGTTCCAGGGAAGGAGACATGAGGCATGACAGCAGGGGATCCTGTGAAGCTGGGAACCGAGTTCGAGGGCTGTGGAGTGATGTGACACCAGGCGCTCCAGAGCACGGCACTGGCCCTTCCTGAACACAGACCTGCAAGGCTGGCCCTGGCCGCAAGCAGCAGAAGAGGCCAGACCAAGGCTGGCGACTAGGAAGGGGCCAAGCTTGGAGGCTTCTGCCAGGTGCCCAGGGCTCAGGGGACAGCAGCAGCGTGGCCACCGGGAGCGGGCAGCTGCGGCGTGGACACAGAGCCCTGATGCCCACACTGGGTGGGACAGCAAGCAGTGGCTGTGCACTGGCCAGGAGGTCAACAGGACAGAGAGCACAGGACGGGCGCCCAAGCCACCATTGGGCTCTTGAGGGAGGAACACCAGTGGACGGGAAGCCGAGAGACACTCAGGGTCAACAGAGTTGTGGCACATCCCAGCCACGCACGCCAGGTGGGGGCGGGGCTACTGAGGACAGGGCGAAGACCCCAGCTGTCCTCAGACCAAGGGGAGGGGCCCAGGGACTGTGACGCTGCCTCTGGTGAGGATCGGCGGCAGACAGAAGCTAGGAGGGCTGCCGGCCTCCTGTGGGCACGGAGCATGACCACTCCTGAAGAAGGGACCTGTCTGTCACTCGCAGTAATCGGAAATAAGAGTCTGAAGCCAGGTGTTGTGGCCACACCTGCAGTCCAGCAACTCGGGGCTGAGGCAGGGGACCGCAAGCCCACGGCCAGCCTGGCAACCTAGGAGGCCCTGTCCCCACAACTTAGAGTCAGCACAGAGGGCTGGGGTGCCGACTGGTGGCGGGTCCAGTGCCCAGTAAGGCAGGTTCCAGGGCCAGCAGCAAGAGAAACAGGACAGCCGGAGCTCCCACCCGCGGGCCCCGCTCCTGATCGGCCCCTCAGGCCCCGTACCTGCTCGACAGTCTGATGGTGAGCTTCTGGGCTAAGGCCTTACACAGGGACGTCTTCCCAGTTCCCGGAGGACCTGTAACACCAAGCACACGTCTCTGCGCTAGCGCGGCCAGAAGTCTCTCACGGCGGGGTCAGTCTCGGCCAAGGCGTCTGTCCCCCAGGCCTGCGAGCAGCTCTGTGTGGGGAGCACTGCCTGTGCCGGGCTGGTGCACTGTGCTCTCCGCGTGTGGACGCGCCTCCCAAAGCCCGGGCACACCCTTCTTATGGCTGGCAGGAGGACCACCACCTCTCAGGCCTCTGCTCCCCCGGCCAACAGCGCCACTGTCAGCCAAACCAAGCCTTTCCCCTTCAGAAGTTGATTTCCTCAGGTGTTCGTGATGTGCCAGAGTGACAGACTGTGGCCAGGACACATTCTTCCCATGTGTCCCCTGCACCATGCGGAGGCAGCTCTGAGGGAGATGGGAAGCCAACCCAGCCCTGGGGCGGAGGCCTGCCCACCCATCACAGCCTGTCACGGCCACAGAGCACACGAAGTCGTGTCCATCAGAAGGACCACTGCTGCCCTGGTGGAGGTGCCCGCCGACTGGCCTCCCTGGCCCTCTAGGACAGTGTGGGTGTCTGCTGGCTGAGGGTGCTCGGAGGCTGTGGACAGCCTCGCGGTCTTCACTGGCACAAGGAGGCAGAGCACTAAGCCTGCACCTCACAGTGACTTGCCCCGGGCCACTTCATCCTCTTCGACCCAGGACACTGGGAAGGAAACAAACCCCTGAGGCTTTCTCCTAAGAGCCTGACAAAATGTCTTTAAACACCCGCCCACAACGTGAAGCTCCGAGAACGAGGCTGAGAGAGACCAGGCGGCTCGGCCGGAGGAGCTGTGGTCAGCTGTGGTCAGCAAGCCGCCGAGGACGGGGCGGGGCTGTGGCTGAGGTAGAGCACCCACCCAGCACGCGTGGGGCACTGGGTTGGATCCTCAGCCCATGAAGATAACTGAAATAAGGGCCTTGAGAGAAAACAGCAAGAACGAGCATGGGCGCCAGCCGCCAGGGAGGAGGAGCGCGCGGGCCCGGCGTGGGCGGCCTGCCGGCTGGCTTACCATGCAGCAGCACCACGCGGTTCCAGGTGATGAGGGTGCTGTCCACGCTCCTGTCTGAGAACAGCAAGGTCGTCGACACGTAATCCAGGAGCTGACGCGAGAGGGCGCAGGTGAGGGCTCCCCAGTCAGCTCCCCAGCACGGGGAGGGCAGCCTTTGGCAGGGACGCCACCCTCACTGCACAGTGGCCATGTGGCCCTCCCACAAGAGGTGCCACGAGGTAGGATGGCTGTGGCTGTCACTGCTGCCCACAAGACGCCTGCCTTCGTTTACAACGCCACAGAGAACAGACCGTGCAGGTCACCAGGCCTCCCTCCAGAGTGGTGGGGCAAGTGCCCACATGCGTGTGCGGGGGCGGGTGAGCCCCTAGCGTGCCCCGCTGGGAGACCACACAGGTCCTGGTCTGCCCCTACTTCCTCTCCGTCCACTCCCTTCCCCTGTCCTCCTCAGGGAGTTGCCCAAGGTCAGCTCTGTGCCAGGCAGCGCCGGAGGCTCGAGCCCCAGGCCCACGCGAGCCCAGCTGGGGCAGGCTCAGGCACGCCTCCTCCCAGAGCAACTCACGTGCGACTTCACCTCCATGTCGTACACCAGGCTGTCCCAGAGCCCGTGGAATTCAGCTGTGAGACAGAGCAAGCGGGCGTTAGAGCACCTCCCTGGCTGGTCAGGCCGCCCGAGCCCAAGGCCCTCCAGGGCTCCTCCCGGGACAGGCCAGGGTGCGGCAGGCCAGGGCAGCAACCACTTTCCTTCAAAGCCCGACCCTTCTTGGGTTAAAGATCCAAAACAAGGGCCAGTCAGGTGGCTTCTGACAGGTGACTGAGTGAAGAAGAGCCATGTCTCATGTCCTGCTATCAGCACGTCTCTTCTAGGGACTGTGCTATAACGGGGGCTCTCCCACAGGACAGGGTGCCGCTGGGAAGCCAACTCTGGACTCCACCTCAGAGTCCACCAGCAGAGCATGTGCAGGGCAGGAGGAGCCCTCAGAGGGGCCCAGAGGGAGTGTGCTGGGGAGGGGGACTGTAGGTCTGGGGTCTCCTGCTGTCTTTTTCAGCCAGCCGTCAGCGAGCGGCTGCTCTGCCACACGTCCTGGTGGCATGTGGCCTCACCCAGGCCCAGGTAAGAGGCCAGTTGTCATGGCCTGAGCTCCACACCTGACCACAGGCACACTGTCTCTTTGTAAGTTCACTGTTCAAGCATTAGCTGCAGTAACAGGAGCCACCTCAAAGGAGACAAAACTTCCTACAGTCCTATAAAAACTGACGAACAGGCCTCAACGAACTGGCTCAGCGTGCCCCACGGCCACCCTGCAACCTGGCCCCAGCCCCAGCCCCCAGCGCTGTACCTGCAGGCAGCACCCAGTGGTTTGCTGCGATGATGTTCTCTGTCTCCTCCTCCAGGTTCTCGCAGCTGGGGCCGTCTTCATTCAACTGGAAGATGTGCAGCGCCACCGTGCAGGTGCTCAGGTCAATGGGCTATGGGGAGAGAGCCAGTCAGCTGAGGCCAGCAGCCCCGGGGCCAGCAGCCCGAGGCCAGCCCCACACAGGAAGGCTGAGGTCCATGGTGACCAGCACAGTGCACTGAAGGCCTTTTCAGGGTGGGTGGAAAGGCTGTGGCTTTACTTGGCATCTAGCTAGGATGAACTCATTCCTCCCCTTTAGGCTGGCCGTGTATGTATTTTAGAAAGTGACTTTGCTGTTTTTGATCACTGCTGAGTGACACAAGTTCCTGGGGAAAGAGATCGAGTCTCCACCAGGGCTGCCGCCCTCCTGACACACCTGGCCGGGCTCGGCCCTGCAAGAGGCTTGCTGACTTCCCGCTTCCTGCCCAGCAAGCTTCCTCTTGACTGTCCTTCAGCTTGGAAAGGTCAGATGGCTTCTCTCAGGACTGGATGAGGATGCCGAGAACAGCGGCCTTAGAAAAGCCTGTGGAGATGCTGGTGGTGTGCTCAGACAGGCCCTGAGACTTTCCGTGAGGCTGTGCTGTGGCCATCTACCGCAGTGCTGGAGAGCCCAGCCCTCCCTCAGGCTGGCCAGAACCAAGGGTGGTGGCCATGACTCTGACACGCCACAAACACCAGTCTAGCTGATGAGCGAGGAGGCCCATCACGTGCACGGTTCCAGTGCCAAGCCCACAGACGTCCCTCTTCACAGCGAGAGCTGCACAGCGCTGAGCGGGGCTGCCTCCTTAGGGATGTGTCCGTGCTTTTACTGGTGACGGAACTGCCCGGTGCCCACTGCTCCCACACAGAGCTTACACGTGTGGGAACACATGACTTTGGTAAGACGTGGGTGTAGCAGCTGGAGAGTGGGTGCCAGGAAGAGCCACCACAGGCAGGCCCACCTCCCCAGCCTGCAGCTTCACACCTCCCACGGTCCTGACACGTCCCCCAGTTCTCCCGCCCGGGGGCGCCAGCACAGCCCACTAGCCCGCAGCACAGCATTCCAATGCCTGCGTTCCCATCTGGCCCCACTGCACCCACAGCCTCCTGACACCAGGCCACGTCCAGCCCCAGCACCTGGTTCCAGGAGAGAGTCGGGGCGAGCGAAACGCTATCAACAGCAACAGATGTTCACGACACCAATTCTGCATTCGGCTGAGAGTTACCTGCTCCTGACACTGTGGACCAGTAACTTACCTGGGGGTCTTTAGCCTTCAGCTCTGTGTCAACAATAGACACAGACTGCACGTTTCTGGTCAGAAAAGGTTCATCAAACTCAGTCCACGTGTAGTCCCCAAACACGATGTTGTGCCTGTTGAGCAGCTTCCGGACACTCAGCTTGATGTCTTCTTTCTTTGCAGTGCTGGAAAAACAAACAGCACATGACAGACCTGAGCCACAGGGCATTTTAAGATGAAGCCTCTTGTCAAAAACAGACTGCTCAGAAGAAAGCCATTTGTCAAAAACTGGCTGGGGGTGGCTTGCCTGAGAATCAACTCCAGAGCCACCCTCAGCCTGCAGCTCCACCACAGCTATGTGACCTCAGGAAGCCACCCACTCTCAGCTCCTCGGTGGACACAGCGGGTGACACCAGGAAGCCTTGCCATGCGGCTACCTTGAAGATTAGCAGTGCCAAAGCAAGGTCAGGATGGTGAGCGCTCTCTCTCTGCACAGGGTGGCCCTGGCTTATCTGGCACGGCAAGAGCTAAGCACCTGTGGCTGGGGTGCTCAGCTAGCTCCAGGATCCCCTCAGCCCACCTTGCCACCATCCACGTCTGCCCAAGGCTCCCCTCTCCTGCGGCCTGGCCTCCATACGTCTCTGCACCAGCCTGGGCACTGCTCCAGCACACTGGGGAGCATGCTGGAGGTAGTGGGGTGCAGGTACTGGGGGCCCTGGCGCCCAGCCCTGGAGTCCCATGCAGGTACTTGGGTCCAGTGCCTCACCCCGGGGTCCCCTGAAGGTACTCGGGGCCGGGCGCCCGCCCCGGGGTCCCCTGCAGGTACTCGGGGCCCTGGCCCTTGTTCCTGTTGGTCCCCCTGCAGGTACTCGGGTCCAGTGCCCCGCCCCGGGGTCCCCTGCAGGTACTCGGGTCCAGTGCCCCGCCCCGGGGTCCCCTGCAGGTACTCGGGGCCCTGGCCCTTGTTCCTGTTGGTCCCCCTGCAGGTACTCGGGTCCAGTGCCCCGCCCCGGGGTCCCCTGCAGGTACTCGGGTCCAGTGCCCCGCCCCGGGGTCCCCTGCAGGTACTCGGGTCCGGCGCCCGCCCTGGCCGCGCACCTGCCGCCGCGCTGCAGCACCTCCACGTGCACGGCGGGCGCCTCCGCCACGCAGGGCAGCGCCTGCTTCAGGTCGCCCACCGCCTCGTCCATGCCGCCGGCAGCCGCCCGCCCTTCGGCTTCGAATCTGCCGCGCGCGCAGCGCCGCTCCCTGACCCGGAAGCGCTCGGCGGCGGCGGGGCCACTTCCGGCGGGCGCGGGCCGGGCCTCGGGCGGCCGCGCTCCCGCGGGTCCGCCGCCGCCGCTGTCATGGGCAAGAAGCACAAGAAGCACAAGGCCGAATGGCGCTCGTCCTACGAGGGTGCGCGGCGAGGGTGCTGGTGCTCTGGGGCTCTGGGTGGGAAGGGGCCTGGGGTCCTGGGCGGGGAGGGTGCTGGGGCTCTGGGGTCCTGGGCGGGGAGGGTGCTGGGGTCCTGGGCAGGGAGGGTGCTGGTGCTCTGGGGGTCTGGGTGGGAAGGGGCCTGGGGTCCTGGGCAGGGAGGGTGCTGGGGCTCTGGGGGGCTGGGTGGGGAGGGTGCTGGGGTCCTGGGCGGGGAGGGTGCTGGAGCTCTGGGGTCCTGGGCGGGGAGGGTGCTGGGGCTCTGGGGTCCTGGGCGGGGAGGGTGCTGGGGTCCTGGGCAGGGAGGGTGCTGGTGCTCTAGGGGTCTGGGTGGGAAGGGGCCTGGGGTCCTGGGCGGGGAGGGTGCTGGGGCTCTGGGGGGCCTGGACGGGGAGGGTGCTGGGGTCCTGGGCAGGGAGGGTGCTGGTGCTCTGGGGGTCTGGGTGGGAAGGGGCCTGGGGTCCTGGGCAGGGAGGGTGCTGGGGCTCTGGGGGGCTGGGTGGGGAGGGTGCTGGGGTCCTGGGCGGGGAGGGTGCTGGAGCTCTGGGGTCCTGGGCGGGGAGGGTGCTGGGGCTCTGGGGGGCTGTGTGGGGAGGGTCCTGGGGCTCTGGGGGCCTGGGCGGGGAGGGTCCTGGGGCTCTGGGGGCCTGGGCCGGGAGGGTCCTGGGGTCTTGGGCAGGGAGGGTATAGTGGGGTCCTGGGCAGGGATGGCAGGATTGGTCAGATAGAGATCCTGGGTAGGGCTGGTGGGGGGTTCAGGAGTGGGTGGGGAAGGGGCCTAAGGTTCTGGGCTAGGTGGCAGGCTTGGGCAGAGAGGCCTACATGGGGTCCCAGGCTCTAGGGAGAAGGCATGGGAGAAGGACTCACGCTAAGGGTGGGGGCTCCAGGTTGGCATCTCCTGAGATTGGCTAGTCGCAGGTCACCTGCCCTGGAGCACCCCTGTTCCCTTGCCTGGGGAGCTCATGGAGAGGTCTCCCTCCTTCCCCTCCCTCTGCCAGCTCTGCCAGCTCCTGCCCCTCTGACTGTGAGGGCTGACCTGCAGCCGCAGCTGTGGGAGGGCTTTCTGGGAAGGGAGCAGGTCTTGTTCCTTCCTTGCAGGGTGATGGGGTTCAGAAGGATGGAAGAGCACTGCCCAGCTGCCCATGCCCAGGGCTCTGGCTGCTGCTTGCCCTTACCTTGGGGCTGCTGCCCTCTGCGGCTGTTGTCCCCTGGGTCTGTGGTGGTCCGCATGGCTGCACATGCTGAGCACTCAGCGGCCCTGGCCTGCGTGTAGATTACGCAGATGCTCCACTGGAGAAGCCCCTGAAGCTGGTGCTCAAGGTGGGCGGGAGCGAGGTGACCGAGCTCTCAGGCTCAGGCCACGACTCCAGCTACTACGAGGACCGGTCGGACCATGAGCGGGAGAGACACAGAGAGAAGAAGAAGAAGAAGAAGAAGAAGTCAGAGAAGGAGAAGCATCCAGATGACGAGGAAAGGAGGAAGCGGAAGGTGGGGGTCATGGCTGGGACTGTGGCAGGGCTGCAGGGGCTACAGGCCACAGGCCAGTGGCTCACTGTGAGCACCTGGGGCTGGTCCTCGGCTGCCCTGCAACAAGGCCTCTGGAGGGGTGTCCCCCGGACTGAGGTGGGGGCATGGGTCTCCTGCTTAGGCAGGGTGAGGCCCAGTGCAGCTGTGGCTCTGCCTGCCTCCCAGGAGGAGAAGAAGCGGAAGAGGGAGAAGGAGCACTGTGACACAGAGGGAGAGGCGGAGGAGTTCGACCCTGGAAAGAAGGTGGAGGTGGAGCCTCCCCCAGATCGGCCCGTGCGAGCTTGTCGGACACAGCCAGGCAAGACACGGGTGGCTCTTTTGTTCAGGGAACCTCTTGAGAGGAAGATAACTGGCGCTCTCTCTTCTGGGCCCGTGCCAGCGTGCCCTGGACCCGCGGTTCCCACCCTCATCCACGGCAGTTGGCCAGTTACTGCTTGTGGCATTTAAAAACCCTTTAGCTCACAAGCTAAGCATGGTTTATTCACATTTAAAGACTCATGAAAAGAAAAAGGCAGGTGCCTCAGAGACCTAACATATGTGGCCTCACTACCTAGACTGTTTTATCTGGCCTTCACCAAAAAGTTGGGCAATTTTGAGTCTTAAAGTTTGTTATTATCTGCCTTGCTGCTCCAAATGGAGCAGCGTCATGTGAGTAATCCCAAAGTTGGTCTCACTGTAGAGATGGGCAGGTCAGTGGAAGTGGGTGGTCCCCTGGGAGAAAGGAACCAGGTGGGTCTGGACTCCCTTCGGGTGGCTGCAGCTGGGTGGTCTTCTTTAGCTCCTGCCCTGGGCTCTGTGCCAGAGTGGCGTCTGGCTGGAGTTCCCAGCTCACGGTCTTTCCTTTGAACCTGCCCGTCCCCAGACGTCCTAAAGGAGTCAGCATCCTTTGCTTCCCAGACGGCAGGGAAACTGGGGCAGGTGGGTGTGGGACATTAGGAATATGACAGGGAGGCCACTGCTGGGTTTTTCAGACCACTAGGAGCCATGTGGTATGGCTGCCCAGCAGCAAATTCTGCAGAGCTTGTGGCTCACCTGTGTGGCTGTCTCTCGGGGGTCTTTTCCTTGGCCTCCTCCGGTTTGCAGGCACTGTGGGTGGTAGGCATGAAGCAGCAGTCAGGCTTGCACATTGTTAAACGTTGTGGCCTGAGGTATGTCACTGCCTGTTGGAGGGCCTGCAGCCAGTGCAGCCCCGGGGTGCCACCAGGGTTAGTGATGGGGTGCTACGTGGTGCACCCTGGTCACTCAAGAGCGTCACAGCCAGAGCCGTAGGCACTGCTGTTGTCCTCAGAACTCTGTGTGGCACCATCCAGGCCCAGGCTGCAGGTGAGGGAGAACTCAAGGTCGAGCAGTCTCAGGTGAAGTAGTGGCCAGGGAATCCAGAGTCCACCTGCGTCCAGCCTTCCTTTCACTGTACCTTGCCTAGGACACACCAGGCCCAATTGCAGTCTGAGCTGGGAAGAGATTGAGAGGCAGATGGTTGCTGCTGACGTAGGGGTCTGAGACTGGTGCTGCGGGTGCCTCTCCCACCCAGCTAGCCCACAGGAGCTGCGGAGTCCAGTTGTCTGTGTTCACAGATCTTTCTGAACTTGACGTGCTGGGAGGTGAGCGGGCCCAGCTCTCACGTGGCTTGTGTCTCTTTCTTTCTGCGGGCAGCGGAGACCGAGAGCACGCCCATCCAGCAGCTCCTGGAGCACTTCCTCCGCCAGCTGCAGAGGTGAGCCTCCCACCCTAGAGGCTGGGCAGGGCCGGGCCAGGGTGCAGCCCGAGGCGGGCTGGGGCTGGCTGCCTGGAGACAGCCGACAGAGGCAGAAGTGGGTCCTGCTGTGGTGCTGTCACAGCCCGAGGTGCGGGTTGTGCTCTGCACCTTTGGGAAACAAAGTTAACGCTGGTCAGTTGTATCACGTTTTCCCAATTGCGAGGATCTTTGTGCGGCTTAGAAATCTAGGTTTTAAAGTTTGTCCTCTTTAAACATGTCTTTGCTTTCAGAAAAGACCCTCATGGGTTTTTTGCCTTTCCTGTCACGGATGCAATCGCTCCTGGATACTCGATGATCATAAAACACCCAATGGACTTCGGCACAATGAAAGACAAGATCGTGGCCCACGAGTACAAGTCGGTCACAGAATTCAAGGTAAGTCAGCGTGGCTTTCTGGAACGCCGCGTGGCTCTGTGTGTGTCTGGCACACCTCTCGCTTACCTCCCCTTGGCATGATGCAGCTGTACCTATCCACGGGCAGGTCCTGGGGTCCACAGACAGCAGGAAGGAAGTGGGTTGGCTGTGGGACTTCCCTGCATGGGTCTGGAGGCTGAGCTTCATGTCGGAGACCTTAGGTCATCGCACTGGTCGGACAGAGCGTGTCCTGCAGGCATGATGTGTGTGTCTGGGTGGCCCGGCTCACAGTGGGCATGGGGAGAAGTGTGATTTCCTTAATTCCAGTTTTGTCTTGTGTGAGCTGGGTGTTTCGTTTTATTATTTTGGGAATGCTCTGCTCTTGGCTCCTTGTGCGTAAGAACTGCCCCTGGAGGGGGCAGGAGGGATGCAGGTCGTGCTGGTGCTGGGCTGCATCTGAGGGAGGTGGCTCTGGTGAGCTCAAAGTGGGCTGGAGTGTCACTCACCGCAGCAGTGAAGGCGGGGTGGGCTGGAGGGGCTTCCTGGAAGAGGCCTGCGAGGCCAGGGGCAGGCGTGAAGCACTGCCCTCCCCAGGGACCCAGGCACGTGCTCCGCTGAGGGCACAGGTGGCGTGCTGCCAGCCAGTGGGGCGGCTCCAGTGCCCCTCACTGTGAGAGGCAGGTGCCGGGGATCTGTGGTGACGGGCACGCCAGCGTCTCCAGGTGTGAGCTGTGCAGTGAGGCTCTCCTCATCTGGGGACGCCGTTCTGATAGTTCTAGGTGACTAGGTTTAGATGGCACTCCAAGTTCTCTGCTGGGAGAGGCCTTGGAGGCAGAGGAATCACCTCGGCCCCTAGTTCTACCCAAAGAGCTGGACGTTGCTGCTGCACCCTGCCTCCCCAGATCCGTGCTGGAGAGAGGTGGGCTGGGGAGGGAAGCAGGGAGTTGGGTGCGTCCCTCAAGCATGTGCGTCGTGCCCAGGGAGGTCAGAGAGGGTGGCCCCGTGTCCCTCACAAGCACGTGTGTCTTGCCCAGGGAGGTCAGAGAGCGTGTCCGCTTTTCACTGGAAAACTTCAGGTAAACAAAGACCCATGAATAAGTGCACATTGCTCCAAGTTCTTAAAAATTGCCGTTAGGATCACAGGCAGAGGAGACGGGACTCCTCCTCGTCCTCAGCCCTCCCCTGGGCTCCTGTCCGCGGCACCTTGTGCCCAAGGAGACCTCTGACCTGCTGCTCTCTCCAGGCAGACTTCAAGCTGATGTGTGACAATGCGATGACCTATAACCGGCCTGACACCGTGTACTACAAGTTGGCCAAGAAGATCCTCCACGCCGGCTTTAAGATGATGAGCAAAGTAAGGGCCTCCAATGGTGGCCCGAGGGCCAGACCGCACTGCGGCTTCCTTCCGTGTGACAGACGCACGGCGAGTGACACCCATCCATCCGCCTCGCCCGCCACCCGGCCCTGGCGGCCTCTGCTGGGCTCCCTCCTGCACAGCATAGCTGTGAGGGCTGGGGGGGGAGGTCCTGCTCTGGGCCAACTCTGCAGTGCCGCCGTGGGTGTGCCTGGTGGGGCACTGACCCACAGGACAGGCTTGTCCTCGGCCAGGCTGCGGGGCTTCCCAGGTCTGCCTGTGGATGTCCCCTGCCCGCAGGGGCCGCTTGCTGGTCTGGTTGTCCCCCCTGTGGGCTCTGGGCCGCATCCCTTGGTGCTGGGAGCTAGCTGTGGGCCAGGTGAGGCGGTGGCCACCATCCCATCCCATCGTCATGGCCCCGTGGCTGTGAGGGAGAGGTAAAGTCCGCTGCTCTGTCCTTTCTGATTCTAGGAGCGGCTGTTAGCTTTGAAGCGCAGCATGTCGTTTATGCAGGACATGGATTTCTCTCAGCAGGCAGCTCTCTTGGGCAGCGAGGACGCGGCCGTTGAGGAGCCCGTTCCCGAGGCTGTGCCTGTACAAGTAGAAACTGCCAAGAAGTCCAAAAAGCCGAGTAGAGAAGCCATCAGGTGAGGCTCCGGCGGGCCCTTGAGAGGAGAGGCTGCAGGTGGCCAGGTGGAGACTGGCGGAGCTTCTGCAGAGGCAGCTGTCAGAGCCTGCGGGTGGACAAGCACGGCCCAGTGCCTTCCCTGCTGGCCTGCAGCACAAGGAGGAGGAGGGGCCCCCTGCATGGGTGGCCTTGGCCTCGTCTCAAGAGAGGCCTGCAGACCAGGGTCCTCGGGGCACTTCTGTGGTGTGCTGTGGTCGCCCACCACACGCTGTTCACCGTGCTGCCCTCGCAGCAATGCCCACCTCTGGTGGACGCGGGAGGCAGGAGGCCATGTTGAGGCTGGTTTCCTTGCACTGGCCCAGGTGTGGCTTGGGGCCCTCTGGCCAGGCCTGCAGCACCTGCACCGGCTGGTCATCGCAGTGTCTGCAAGTGCTGTTGGTGATGTCTCTCGGCCACTCCTGGGGCAGCCCCCCAGCAGGCACCTGCTGACGGCCTCTACTGTACCTGTCCTGAACAGAGAGGGTTGTGGGCACTACCTTGTCCGGGGCAGCCCCACGCATGGAGAGTCTTGCCTTGCCACGAGCAGGCTCTCTACGCTGCCTCTGGCCACAGAGATGCTGGACTGGACGGAAGGGCAGTCTGGTCGTCAGGAAGCAGGTGGGCACTGCAGGCTGCAGCTGACGGAGGTCCTCCAGGGGCACCTCCTCTTGGTGCCCAGGCTGGGAGCTTCACAGTGCGATTGGTCCCAGGGAGGTTGAGCGTGGAGGTGGCACAGTGCAGTCCCCTGCAGCAGCGCTGCCAAGGAGCCTGCGGGAGTCCTGTGAGCTGTGGTCCTCCACTGTTTCCAAGCACATCTGGCCTGTGACCTCATGGCTCTGCTTTGAGCCACAGGTGCAGGAAGCACCCAAGTTGCAGAGTGACTGGGGGCTTACACCTGGCGGGGCTGTGCATCTGTGCTGCGTACCTCCTCCAGTGGCCTGGGTCACCAGATTGAGAGGACGGAGGGCGCGACTCCAGATGCAGGCAGGTGTGCTCCGATGTCTGCCTTCGCGCCGCCGCAGGCCACCAGATTTCTTGTGGGCGTCTGGCCTTCTGTTCAGGGCTCAGACCTGCACAACCTCAACTTCCAGGTCTCAGCCGGGCCTCCTGCTGGTGCGGGCCTGTTACAGCAGGGTGTGTCACGCCTCGGGTGGGGCCTCCTCAGGGCATGTCACAGGTCCTGCCTGAATGTCAGCCCTGTGCTGTAGGGCCTGCACTGCGGCTCTTGATGACACCCTCACACAGGACATGCCCCTGCTGCAAGCGTCCCTTAGCCATTCAGACCCCTGCCCTACACAGGGAGGCCCTGCCCCTGCTTCCACCTTCTGCAGGAGGCAGGCCTCTCGGCCACTCGGCCAGATGTCCTCCGTCCCGGGGCCCTGGCTGTTGACGACAGCGCCTGGCTCTGCCTGTGCAAGTCGCTCAGCTCCCGTGTGTGGCCCCTGTGGTGCCTTGGGTGAGAATGCTGTGGCTTCTGTCCCTCCCTCCTGTGCGTTCAGGGAGCCCTCCTTTAGCTGGACTGGGAGTGGGCGCTCTGCACGTGACTCCTGCCCCCCACTCCCGCAAGAGCCTCGCCTGTGGGTAGGAGCAGGAGGAGTGCCTGGGCGTGAAGGGGCAGTCCAGGAGCTGCCAGCCTCTGCGTGGGCGAGCTGGTAGTGGACTGACGCCTGGTGTCCCTGCCCGCAGCTGCGTGTTCGAGCCTGAGGGGAACGCCTGCAGCCTGACGGACAGCACCGCGGAGGAGCATGTGCTGGCCCTGGTGGAGCACGCGGCCGACGAGGCCCGGGACAGGATCAGCCGGTTCCTCCCGGGCGGCAAGGTAGCGCCTCAGCCCTCTGCCCAGGCACTCGTGGGTGTCACCGTCACCAGGCATGGCCCTCTAGTGCCTGGAGAGGCCACCGCCCAAGTTGCAGCACTGCCCTTTATCTTGGGAGAGTCCAGGTCAGAGGCCACACCAGCTCCTTGGTCCTCCTGGCCTTGCTCTCTCAGAAAGGCTCCAGGGTGCCCCACTTCAGGGCCACCAGGGCCAGGATGCACCCTTCACCACGTAGTGCCAGCCCGTCTTCTCATCGCTTGGTGCGGGCCCTGCCACTAGCCTCCCCACTGGCCAGGTCCCTTTGCGGGGGTGGTCAGATGTCGCCGGCAGGGCTCTCCTCACTGGCCCGGGTCTGCCTGAGCAGCTGCAGGAGCTCCGGTGCCGTTTGCTCCTGTGGCCACAGACCGTTGCCGCCCCACCTGCTCCTCCTCTGTTCTGCCTGTGTGCTGGGCCAGTGCGTTTGCAGGGCCGAGCAAAGGCCTGTAACCCAAGTGAGAGCGCACGTGGCCCCAGCTCTGATCACCCTGTGCCCAGTCCTGCCATCGCCCGGTCTGTGAGAATTACCCATCAGGAATCTGTGCTCACTTTCATAGGGAGCCTTGAGAGTGCTCGTTGATGGTACGCGAGGAAGGTTGAATACACCGGGCATGGCACACTCCTTGATCTCAGGGACTGAGAAGCTGAGGCAGGAGGATGGCAAGTTCAAGGCCAGCCTGGGAAACTTAAGAGAAACCCCCAGCAACTTAGCAAGACCCTGTCTCAACAGAAACCACAAGGGCTTGGATGTAGCTCAGTCACAGAGTGCCCTGGGTTCAGTCCCCAGTACCAAAGAAAGACAGAAATAGGAGGTTAGGTGGTCATGTCTGGTGGTGGTCCAGGGCCCTTGGGCTGCTCCATCTGCCTGCACCATGCCTCCTCCAGAGTCAGGATCGCGGTGTGGCCAGGTTCGGTCCTGTTGGGCAGGGGTCTGCACGCAGGTTGGGCCCCAGGTCTGCGAGGCCTCTGGCAGAGCTGAAGACGTGGGCGCAGGGCTCCTGATGGACCTGCACGGACCTGGGTTGGCCTGACTCAGCCGTGCTCTCCACCGGAAGCTCCGTGTCCACCGCACACCAGAGCCGCTCCGCTCTCTGACCACGTGGCAAAGCCAGCTCCTGCTGCCCTCGATGGAGCCCCGAGTCAGGACCCTGTTGTGTCTGTCCCACCCCTGCCTGCCTGCAGCGCGGACGTGGGCCTCCCCTTGAGCCCGCCCCATGCCAGCACGCTCCTCTGGGGTCTTCCGGGTGGTGCTCAGCAGGGTCGGGGGCTCAATGGCGGGTTCCAGTGGAGCTGGGTGCCCGGTGCTCTTGGTGGCCCAGGCCCTCCAGATAGTGGCCTTGTCCGCTGTGTGGCTTGCTCTGCTTTGTTCAGGCCCGAGGATGGGTGCTAACACCGGCTCAGGACACCCCTTTCTGAAGGGCCTGAGCAGCTGCGCATGGCCTGAGGCCTTCCACGCAGGGCCTGGGGAGGCGCCTCTGGCCCTGGTCCCTGGAGGAGCTGCTGGCTGTGGCTGGGTCCACCCCGGCCAGGCACACGGCCGCTGCCTGCTCACATGCTCAGGTGCTGCTTCCTTGCAGATGGGCTACCTGAAGAAGCTTGGAGACGGGAGCCTGCTCTACAGCGTGGTGAACGCAGCCGAGCCAGATGCCGATGGTGGGTGCACCCACAGTCTGAGTTTCTGTTGCCTGACCTTTGCCCTTTGACCCCTGTGCAGGCTCAGTGATGCAAAACCCATGTCGCTGGGCTGCATGTCTGTGCTGCTGGTGAAGGGTCAGCAGCACAGCTTCCTGGCTTCCCACTTGCACACTGCTGGGTGCCACGTGTGTGCAGGGAGGCAGGCAGACTCGGTGGGGCCTTTGCGCGTGGCGGCCTGCAGAGGCTGTCTCCAGGTGGTGCTGCAGGCTTGCCTGCTGACCTCCACAGAGCAGCGCAGGGACGATCACAGCAGGGGCGAGGGCTGGGCCCCGCCTGGTGGGTGCTCTGGCCCCAGGAAGTATCCCCAGCAGGAGGTGAGACTCTGCCCCACGCCTGGCTCACTGGGATCAGGATGCACCCACAGCTTGCCGGGAGGGTGGCATGTGGCCATGCCAGCTTGGCTTCCCCACAGCCTGCCAGGTGTCCACACGCCTGGTGGCGCTGCCTCACCTGGCCGTGGTAGCAAGTTGACTGGTGTTCTCCAGTGTGTATAGGACGTCACTCGACCTCTAATGCTTAGCTGGGGTGAACTGCAGCGTTCTCTAAGAGAACAGGGGAGGCCGTGGGTACCTAGGTCAGACAGTGGCAGAACGGGTTGCTGTCAGGAGTGCAGGGATCTGCTCCGAGTTGGGCATGGTGTGAGGGAGGTAGCCTAGCAGATGGCAGGTGGCAGCTGCCTCTGCTTGCTGCAGGCAGGGTGGGCGGGGCTTCCTCTGGGGGCCTGGCTCTGTGTGAGCGCTGTGGGACGTCAGAAGTCTGGGTGGCCAGGCCAAGATGGGCCTCTTGATGGTGTTGCCCTGGGGGTGGTAAGAAACGGAGCTGAGCCTAAGCTGCGAGAACCCAGGTCAGCCTGCAAGCCCTCCTGGCATGGCCTGCCGGGTCCTGGGCACCTGCCCACACTCCTGTCTACCTGCAGAAGAGGAGACACACCCCGTGGACCTGAGCTCGCTCTCCAGCAGGCTGCTCCCGGGCTTCACGACGCTGGGCTTCAAGGACGAAAGAAGAAGCAAAGGTGAGCATCAGCTGGCCACAGGCCCTGCCTGCGCCTCGTCCCCCTGCCTGCGCCTTGGGTCCCTGCCTATACCTCAAGTCCCTGCCTGTGTCTCGTCCCCCTGCCTGGCCTCGTGTCCCCGCCCTGCGCCTCCTGCCCCTGCCTGGCCGTCCCCCTGTCCCCCTGCCTGCGCCTCCTGCCCCTGCCTGGCCTCGTCCCCCTGCCTGGCCTCGTGTCCCCGCCTGCGCCCCTCCTGCCCCTGCCTGGCCTCGTCCCCCTGCCTATACCTCCTGCCCCTGCCAGGCCTCGTCCCCCTGCCTGGCCACGTGTCCCTGCCTGCACCTCCTGCCCCTGCCTGCGCCTCGTCCCCCTGCCTATACCTCCTGCCCCTGCCTGACCTCATCCCCCTGCCTGGCCTCGTCCCCCTGCCTGGCCACGTGTCCCTGCCTGCACCTCCTGCCCCTGCCTGCGCCTCGTCCCCCTGCCTGGCCTCGTCCCCCTGCCTATACCTCCTGCCCCTGCCTGGCCTTGTCCCCCTGCCTGGCCTCGTCCCCCTGCCTATACCTCCTGCCCCTGCCTGGCCTCGTCCCCCTGCCTATACCTCCTGCCCCTGCCTGGCCTCGTGTCCCCGCCTGCGCCTCCTGCCCCTGCCTGGCCTCGTCCCCCTGCCTGCGCCTCCTGCCCCTGCCTGGCCTCGTCCCCCTGCCTATACCTCCTGCCCCTGCCTGGCCTCGTCCCCCTGCCTGGCCTCGTGTCCCCGCCTGCGCTTCCTGCCCCTGCCTGGCCTCGTCCCCCTGCCTGCGCCTCCTGCCCCTGCCTGGCCTTGTCCCCCTGCCTGGCCTCGTGTCCCCGCCTGCGCTTCCTGCCCCTGCCTGGCCTCGTCCCCCTGCCTGGCCTCGTCCCCTGCCTATACCACCTGCCCCTGCCAGGCCTCGTCCCCCTGCCTGGCCACGTGTCCCTGCCTGCACCTCCTGCCCCTGCCAGGCCTCGTCCCCCTGCCTGGCCTCGTCCCCCTGCCTATACCACCTGCCCCTGCCAGGCCTCGTCCCCCTGCCTGGCCACGTGTCCCTGCCTGCACCTCCTGCCCCTGCCTGCGCCTCGTCCCCCTGCCTATACCTCCTGCCCCTGCCTGACCTCATCCCCCTGCCTGGCCTTGTCCCCCTGCCTGGCCACGTGTCCCTGCCTGCACCTCCTGCCCCTGCCTGCGCCTCGTCCCCCACTGCCTGGCCTCGTCCCCCTGCCTATACCTCCTGCCCCTGCCTGGCCTTGTCCCCCTGCCTGGCCTCGTCCCCCTGCCTATACCTCCTGCCCCTGCCTGGCCTCGTCCCCCTGCCTATACCTCCTGCCCCTGCCTGCGCCTCCTGCGCCTGCTGTGCTTGGGCCTTCCCTCGCGTGTTGAGGTCAGACGTGTTTCAGACCGTGCTTTGAGCACTGATCTGCACCCCTGGTCGTAGGGTTTCCTTGTTTTCTGTCACTGGTTTTTTCAGAAATGTCCTTTCTGGGGTCAGGATGCGTCCCTGTCCTCCTCCCCTTCCTGCGGCCAGCGTGCTACCTGCAGGCCTGGGCTCAACTCCAGGCTGCTCCGTGGGGAACCCTCCGTCCCGCCTCGCCCGCTCGGCCTCATCCTGCCCTCTGCTGAGGGCACGGCCTGGGCTGGACAGCGCCGCGCTTCTCAGCGGCTCTCCAGCTCCCAGGGTCCCGGCGCGCCCTGTGCTTGGCTCCGGCACACGCGTGCCCTTTCCCTGTGCCCGCTCTCCTGCCCTCATGCCTGTGTTTGGGACGTTGTCCTAGTACAGTTCTCAGCTGCAGGACTCTCGGTGTCCAGGGGCGTTCCAGTAGCCACACGGAGGGAGGGCGCTGGTGTCTGTGGGCGACGGCCTTGGGGCGCTGCAGTGTGGCGACGTCCTCATGGGGGCTGAGCTGGCCCAGCAGGGATGGCTGCCACCAGGAAGCACAGCACCTGGCTTGGCCCTGATGCCCACTGCCCCCTTCTAGTCACGTTCCTCTCCAGCGCCAGCACTGCACTGTCCATGCAGAACAACTCTGTGTTTGGAGACTTGAAGTCAGACGAGACGGAGCTGCTCTACTCGGCCTACGGAGACGAGACGGGCGTGCAGTGCGCACTGAGGTAGGCGTGGCCCTGGGCCGGGGCAGCAGTCTCCCCTGGCTCTCAGCAGTGCCCCAGCCTGCCACAGGCCTGTCACAACAGAGGGCGGGCGGCGGCTCCTGGAGCCATGTGCTCAGGGCCCTGCTTCGCCGCGGCGTGGGAAGCCTCCAGGGCGGCCAGTCTGCTGGGGCACTGCCGCGCGCTGCACCATCACCCCGTGGCCGTCTGGCTTGCTGTGCTTTTAGCCCCACCCTGTAGGCACAGGCCTCCTGGCTGGGGGAGGTGCTGTGTCTGTGGGACGGTCGTGCGTTGACCGTCCCCGACTTGGTCTGCTCCTGGTGATCTTCACCCGTCAAGGCCCCTTGGGCCAACCGGGCTGGGCTCTGGTGGCAGCAGTCCTCAAGGGCAGACGGGGCCTTTAGCACCCTCAAGGTCTCACACAGTCTCACATGGTCCCCGTTAGCCTGCAGGAGTTCGTAAAGGACGCTGGGAGCTACAGCAAGAGGATGGTGGACGACCTCCTGGACCAGATCACTGGAGGAGACCACTCGAGGCTGCTCTTCCAGCTGAAGCAGGTGGGCTGCGCGTGGTGTTGCCCAGGAAGGGAGCCCGTCCATCCTGCTGAGTGCTGGTGTGCTCGAGCCAGGACCCGCCTCCTGAGGACACTGGCCTCGCGGGCCATTCTGCAGCTCTCGTCCTGCCCTGGAGAGGGTCCTGAGCCTCTCGCAGCAGCCTGTGATGGGCGCTCCACCTGCCTGGGCACTGACCCTGCCTGTGCCTGGTCTCTGAAACTCGCCGCCCTCCTGAGGGGCTGGACCCCAGCTCTGGGGCCCGCTTGTGTCTGTGCGTGAAGTGTCTCCTCAGGCTGTGGGTCTGCAGGCTGCAGCCCTGCGCTTCCCAGTGCTGTGCTGCCCAGGCCAGGGCGCACGGGACTTTTAAAACAGGAGGTGGGTGCAACAGGTGGCTCCAGGGCGGTGCCCTCTGGCTGCAGGCTGCACCTGCGTCTGCCCACCGTTGGGCTCCTGCTGGGGCGTGCCTGTGCCTTCCCTGATGACGTTCCCAGCCTGCTGTCCGTGCTTCCTGCTGGCGCCTCTGTCTTTTTCCTGGGTCCTGCCACGGCTTGGATGCCCTAGTGTTAGCTGCTGCTAGCGCTCTCTTCCTTATTTGTGTTTGTGTTTCTGTGTGGGTGTGTTGTTGGTTTTGCTCTGACTAGTTTCTGTTGCTATGGCTTCAAGTTCAAGTTCACCAAACTGTTCTTGGGCCTTGTGCAAACGCCTGGTTGCTGCAGGCCATGAGGCTTCCCGAGTGGCTCCAGCTGGTTCTCCTTCCCATCTTGCTCTCTTGCTGCACCAGCAACGCCCACCACACTGCTCCGGGGCTGCTCCTGGGGGAGGGCCATCGGCCACATGTAGCCCTGCGTATCCAGCCATGCTGGCTGGACGCAAGGTGTCCACAGTCTGGGCGACCATCTCTAGCCACATGTGGCTGCGGGGAAGTCTGCCTCTGGCTAGTCTGGGCATAGGTGTGGCCTGTGTCTGCTGCACACCAGGACTCCCAAGACAGGCAGGTGCATAGAAACGTTCTATCTGTGAACCTTATTTTCTGAGGGCCAGGGCTGGAACCCAGGAACGTGTTAGGCAAGCACTTGACCACTAGCCACCCCAGTCCTTGTGGGGGTCACTTCATGTGGCTGTCACGCTAGAATAAAAGTGTCTTCAACACATTCTGAGAGCACCACGGCTGTGAGAGATCCTGCCGTAGGCTGCGGCACCCGTGCCTGTTGACAGGACCAGTGGCGTCTGCCGTCTTCCCAGGGGATGCTGGCTTTCGTCTCGGCAGAAGGTCAGCGCTCATGGCTGGCTGGGAGCTTAAGTCAGTCTGGGCATGGAGTGGCATTGCTGGTCTGCTCTGGCGGCCCGGGTGAAGTTGGGATGTACCTGTGCCCTGGGCGCTGAGGGCATCTGGGCCCTGGCCCTGTGGAGGGCTTCCTGGGCCTGCAGCTTCACCTGCCACGCAGGACCTACGGATTCCACCAGCCCTGCGCCCTGCCTAGTCATGGTCCTCTGGTTGAGGGTCCCTCTGGCAGGAGGCCAGCCCCTTGGCAGGTGGTACTGCGACAGGTGGGCACCACAGCAGGAGGACGTTCCTCCTGAGGCCTGGGGTGGCTCTGGACTGCGGAGTGGTGGCTCTTCTGAGTGCACTGCTGTGGAGTGGAGTGACAGGGCCGCAGGCTCTGCAGGCGTGGCCGGAGACCCTCTGGGGAAGGGCCGGGATGTGGTGTTGCCGGTCAAGAGCTGGGGGAAGGACAGGGCGACCCAGAGGAGGCCTGGAAACAGGTGGAGACGCACTCTGAATGACTGTTTCAAGGAGTGTGTGCGACACTAGGGTACTGGTAAGGGAGTGCTCCTGCCGGGGCACAGGAGTGTGGCTGGCAGGGGACCCAGGCCCACGCCCTGCCCTCCCTGCGCACACGCCCTCCTCGGCACCCCGCATCTCGGGTGAGCCAGCTGGCCTGCTTGTGCTGCTGTCCCTAGCTTGTTTTAAATGTCCTTGGCTGCAGACGTGGCCTTGGGACCCTCTGTCCCGCGTCCCCCACCTTTCAGGCAACCCCCACCCCAGCACCACTACTGTCCACTACTGGATTCGGCCGTCGGGGGCATGTGGGCCCATGGTGGCCGCCTTCGCTGAGGGCCGAGGAGCTCTGTGGGACCACGGCCTCCCCTGGGATGTCGTAAGGCTTGGCAGGGGCGTTCCCAGGGCCGCGCAGCTCTTGCGTGTGGTGGTGTGAAGAGGTTGCCCCGCATGAGAACGGCCTTGGAAGACCTGGTGTCCACCATGTTCCTTTGCAGAGGAGAAATGCGCCCACAAGGCCCGCAGACGAAGTGAAGGTGGGTTTCTCGAGTGGTGTGGAGCCTCATGAGGTTTGTGGGGCGGCGCTGGGTCTGGCCCTGGGGACACGCCTGCTGTGTCTCTGGGAACAGGTCCTTCCTGAGGGAGGTGTGGGTGGTGGGGCTCTTCTCCCTCCCTGCCTGTGGTGCTGTCCTCAGAGTGGGCAGGGGACGTGGCACCTGCACGGCCTGTCCTGGGGGGCGGGGCCGTGGGCCCTTGCTGCAGAGCTGGCTGGCGGGGTGGCTCCTGCTGACTTGCGGCCTGCGGTCCCCTGAGCTTGGAGAGGCTGTGGGCCTGGGTGTGAGGGCAGCAGCTGGGCAGCAGGGGACTGACAGCACCCGGGGTTGGCGCAGGCTCTCCCCAGGAGGCCCTTGCTGGGGGCAGAGGGAGTTCGGCTGTGGGATGGCTCACGGGACCTTGGATGTGTCCCACATCCCCAGCATGCTTCCAAGTCCCTGGAGGGTCACTGGTCGCTGCCTCTGAGTGACAGCAGGCACCAGGCAGTCTGAGAGGGTGTCCCTGGGTATGGACTTGTGTGTCCACCCATGTGCTGCCCGCCGTCTGCGGCCTCCGCGCCGGTCTCACCCTGGCTCCAGCTTCTCCCCCGCGGCTTCCTTGCGACTCTGACGCCCCGGCTCCGGCTCTCCCCTCTCCCGCTGCTGTATCGCTCAGCAGCAGCTTCAGAGCCAGGGCTGTCCCTTGGTGCTCCGGGAAGTGACGTGGACCATGCCGACCTTGGCCTTGGGGTGCAGGGCACACCTCGGGTCAGCGTGGGGCTGCTTCTCCACAGGCTGGGGACCCACTGGGGGACGGCGGCTCTGTCTCCTCATTCGCTCGGGTATTGCTGTCTTCCTGCTGGGCTTGCTTGGCTAGTGCGGTGGACTTCATGTCAGTGAAGTCGTACTCCGAGGCCTCTCTGGACATGTCCGTGCTCAGCTCTCTGGGTGGCGAGGCCGGCGGCGGGAAGCGGCGGCCCTGCCGGCTTGACCGTCCTAGGGCACCGGCTGGCAGCATTAAAGAGGCGCGCCGGCGGTCCGCGAGCCGTTGCCACGCCGCACGCGGCGCGGTTGCGGGCCGACGGACGCGCCCCCGGCGCGGGGGCTCGCCGAAGGCTCGCGAGGGGCCTGAGGCCGCGCGCGCAGCGGGGGCCCTGCCCGCCTCCCCCGGCGCGCGGCGATGATGCCGGCATAGGCGGGCTGGCAGCTGCTCACCGCCGGGCCGGAGCAGGCGGCGCTCGCGGGCCCCGCGAGGGCGAGCGGGCGGAGCGGCGAGCTGAGGCGCGGAAGTGCGTTGCGACCCGGGCCGGGAGAGGACCTGGGGTGGGTCACCGACCCGCTATGGGCGGCTGGCTACGCCCGTCTATTGCCCTAGACCGGCTGAGCGGTGCGGCGCCTCGATGCGGCGCCGCGCGGCGGCTAAGTATGCGCGAAGGGGGGCCCCGGCCTCCCGGCCGCGCTCTCGCGCATGGCAGGACCCGGGTCTGCGTCTCTCGGCTGCTCCGCCAGACCCCCTCGGGGCCCTCCGCGCGCCCCCGCTGGCGGCGGCGGCGTGGGATTCGGCCGCGCGCGGCCGGTCGCCCGGGCCGCCCGGCCGCTTGCAACGCGGTCCGTGGCGAAGCGGCCAGGCGCCGGGAGGCCGGCCGTGGCCGGCGCTTGCCGGACGAGCGCCTGGGCTCGCGCGGCGGCGGGGGGCCGAGCGACGAAGGGACCGCCCGGCACCGGCGACGATGCGGGCGCAACAGAAGGCCGGCCGTGGAGGACTCGCGACGCCGGCGGGGAAGGAGAGGGAGGCACGCCTGCTTGACCACGACGGCTGCGGCCGCCGCGGCTACGGCAAGGAGCGGATGAGCGGTCGCGGCGCGGGGAGGCCAGGGCCCGACGCCCGGAGCCGACGCGAGGAGCGCGGCCGAGAGGCGACGGGGCCCCGGGAGACGGCGAGAGTCAGGGGCCCGGGGCGAGCAGATCCTGCCGGCCGGGCCGAATGCGCGGGCGCAAAGACGGCGGCCGCCGGGCCCTGCTGTGACGGCGCGAGGGAGCTCTGGCCCGAGGCGCGCGCCACGGCGCGGGCGCGCGCGCCGCACGGCGGGCAGGAAGAGCGACGGGGCGGCGAGCACGCGGCTGCGACCGGTCTCCGGGCGCCCCAGGCACGCTGCTGTCGGTCGCAGGCAGGCGCGGCCGCGCGGGGCAGCCACCCGGTGAGTGACGGGGTGGCGACCATGCCTGCGCCCCCGGCGAGCGGCGGCCGGGGCGGCCGGGTGGGCGCGGGCGAACGGCAGGAGAGGGGGAGAAGCGGAAGGCCGCCCAGGATCGCTCGGCCCGCACGGGCGCACGCGAGCGGGGGCCGGAAGAAGGAGCCGCAGGGCACCGAGGACAGGGCACGGCGGGGGGGGAGACGGCCGCGGCGGCGAGCGGGGCTCGAGGGGGAGGGCACCCGGGGGCACCACAGCACGCGAGGGACAGGGAGGAATCGAGCGCAAGAAGCGGGAAGAGGATAGGCGCGCGGCGGAGGCCGGCTTGCCCTCCATCCCGGGCTCTCACCGCGCTGCCGGCGACGGGGGAGGGGGCTGCGCCGGCGCCCCGCTGCCGTGCGCAGGTAGCGGACATGCGCAATAGGGCCGGCTCCGGGCCGGAGCAGCCGGCGGGAGATCAAGGGCTAGCGGGCAGCCGCCGAAACAGGCGGGTGGCTGCGGGAGAACGGGCCAGGGGCGCGGCAGACGGGACCCGGCACGCCGCCGGCCCTGGGGGGGGGACCGCGCGATGGGCGCCGCTCGCTGGACGGCGGCCCGCGGTGCGCAGTCTGGCGCGTGCTGCTTCAGAGCCAGGGCTAGTTGTGCGGGGCACGTCCCTGCGGCCTCTCGCGTGGCTGCCCACATGGTACTGTGGCATGATGGGACAGGAGTGCTTGGCAGGGGCTCAGTCCGCCAGCAGTGCACGCCCAGGCTCACTGAGGGGCCTGGGGTGTGCTCAGTGCAGAGGACAGGTTTCCCCGTGGGGTCCGCTGCAGCTCTGGGGGTCGAGTCAGAATGGAACTGGACTGGAGGACCCCACTGGCGTCCGCTGCGGTGTTGCTGGGCCGCGAGACCCCGCACCCCGGTGCTAGCACAGGTCGCGTCAGGGGCAAGGAGGGGCTTTCCTCCCGGGCCCCTCAGACAGATCGTCTGGCTCACGGGGGGAGAGGCCTCTGTGTCACTGGCCCCGGTGGCTTGGCCTGGCTGGTGGCCATTGAACGTGGGCCCTGCTGTCCTGGGCACCGCCCTGTGCTCCTCTGGCCTGGCTGCACCTCGGATGCTGCCCGCCCCTGCAGCGGGAGATGGGAGGGCGCTGAGGCCATCCCTGCCTCCTGGGCACCGTCCTGCCCGTGTCCTGCTGGAGCATCCCTGCTTTCCCTCAGAGTCCCCGGCACGTGTGGCAGGGTCTGGGGACGTCTTCCTCCTCACACCCAGGGTCCTGGAGATGCTCGCCCCAGGCCTGGCGGGCTCCTCTTCGCATGCCTGGCGTTTCTCGGGGTCAGAGCCCACTCCACTGGTGCTGGGCGCACAGCTCTGGTCGGTGCCTTTGTTCTGAGGCTGCAGGTGGCTGGGGGGCCGTGGAGCCTTTCCAGGCGGAGGGGAGGGCCTGGCCTGGCTTGTAGGGCAGTGGAGGCCCCTGTCCAGCAGCACCCTTCTGAAGGCTTACTGGCCTGGCCACGGGGTGCACGTGCATGGGGTCCTGGTGTCCCCAGCACTGGGCCTGGGGACTTCTTCCCTGGCTGGGGGTGCCCTCTCCAACCCCGGCGTGGCCGCCTGGCTTTCTGTGGTGCACGCAGGAGCCCAGCACCCATCGTCCTTGGTTGCGGCCCATGCTCTCAGCAGGGTTTGAGCACCCAGTGGGCTAGCCGACAGGGCGCTTGGCCTGAGGGGTCCTGGCGCTTCTGTCCGTCACTGTCCTGGAGCTGGCGCCTTCCGCTGTGAGCTCCAAGCCTCCATAGCCTGACCGTGCCCTGCGCCTGCCAGTTGGCCCCGGGCCAGCTGAGGTCAGGGGCATGCTGCCGTCTGCACACAGGGAAGGTGAAGAAGGAGCTGGACCACGATGATGGCCACTTGCACCTGGACGAGACCGCAAAGCTGCTGCAGGACCTGCACGAGGCGCAGGCCGAGCGGGGGGGCTCCCGGCCATCCTCCAACCTCAGCTCCCTGTCCAATGCCTCCGAGAGGGAGCCGCACCCCCCGGGTAGGTGGCCAGGCCATAGGCTGGGGCCTGGGCTGCCTTCCGTGCCTCTGTGCCTGGGGCCTCAGTGGGTGCAGTGTGAGTGAGCGCTGCAGGGCTGTGGGGTGGGCCCCGGGTGCGCCCTAGTCCAGCTGTCCCTGCGGCCTCCTCTGCCGTCAGGTGCTGCACTATCTGGCGGACCCGGGGCTGTCTGCTGTGCGGAGCGCAGCGCCGTCTGGCGGTGTCCTGCGTGGCATGCACTCTGCTCCCTGACTCCTCCTCCTGGGGCTGGCTGCAGCCGGGCCTCACCTGTGGGGGGCCTGGCCTCCACCGTGGGGGCAGCCCACCCAGCGCTGCTCTTTCGGCTCCAGCATGTGCCCGGGCATTCTGTGAGCAGAGTGCCTGTCAGCTTGCCAGGGCTGCCCGAGGGAGGCCGCGCTTCCCCTCCTGTCCACCTGGGAGCAGGCTGCAGCTGGGCTGTGCCCGGGAGCCTCTGGGCCGGCGGCCCCGCGCGGGCAGACTGGGCTTCCTTCTCGTGTGGACACAGTGCCCCTCACACTTGCAGGGAGCCCTTCTCACCTCAGTGCTGGGGAGCAGCCGGACGTGACCCACGACCCCTACGAGTTTCTGCAGTCCCCAGAGCCTGCGGCGCCCGCGAAGAGCTAGCCGTCAGCAGTCCCAGGTCTCCTCTCCCCAGGCTTGTCTGCGTCTGTGGTCTCTGTCACGGGGCAGACTCTGACGTGTCCCCTGTGCGTGCAGGCAGTGGCCTGCTGGGGACACTCCTCAGGCTGCACGTCAGCGGCGCAGAGGCCCAGCAGCCCCCGGCACAGCCCATCCCAAGCGGTGGCCGGAGCTGAGGTGTGGGGCAGAGTGCCGAGCCGAGGGCCTGCCCGCCGCGCGTCAGGTGCCAGTTTGTGCCCACCAAAGCCCACCCCTGCACCCCGAGGGCTGCGCAGGGCTGGCGGGGCGAGGCAACAGGACCTCCCGTGTGATCGCCGGGCCTGAGCCTCACGGCCTGGAAGAGGCGAGCTGTCCTCCGGGCAGGACGGTCAGCGGGCGACGTTGGAGCCAGCTTCTGCTGGGCCTGTCTGCAGCGTGCTGTGAGCAGACCTAATAAAGAGACCTCAGGAGGCCAGGCGAGATGGTCCCTGTCCTGCTGGGCTGTGGGTGCTTCTGCTGGGCCTGCCCCCTCGGGGACCTCCGTCGGCTCCAGGACTGGGCACAGAAGACGCTGGGTCCTGGGGAGCAGGGCTATGGCTGGAGAGGCCTGTGGGCAGCACGCAGTGCTCAGAACACGCGTGGCCCCCATGGCCCCCCGGCGAGCGGGGCCTGGAGTGCCCCTGGGACTGAGGGGGAAGGGGCCGGCGTGTCCTCCCCGTGGGCAGACCCCCAGCCCACAGCCACGCAGCACAGCACAGCCTGCCGTCCTGGCCTGAGTAGTGCCACTTTCCCCCAGGCTGTCCCAGTCCTGTGTCCCCACAGCCCATCCCTGGGTTGGCGTAGCTGCCACAGGCAGGACGGCGTCCACAGCCTCAGGGGGAGCCCTGCTTGCTCCCCTCAGTGCTGGGCCAGACCTTGTGTTGTCCTGCAGCGTCCTGCGGTGCGCCACCATGCGACCTCACCTGGCGGAGCCCCTCCCCGGCATCCCTGGTGTGCAGCCTGAGTCTTCCACCTCGGCAGGCGTGACCCTGGTGGCGCCCCAGCGGGCGTCTGGAGGCCCCTGGGCTGAGCTGGTGCTCTAGCTCCCGCAGCCCCGACCCGAGCCACAGACGCAGTGGGGCGTGCCGCTCCCAGACGGCCCAGGCCCCAGCGCCTTCCACCCTCCTGCACGCGGGCGGCCCTCCCCTTCCTGCATAGCATCCCAGCATAGAGCTGCCGCTGACCACGCCAAAGGCCACGGCTGTGGAGCTAGATGTGCTCATGGCCTGTGTGGCCGCCTCCTCCCTTGGGCCCCGTGCCCATCTGTGTCCAGGACTGGTGAGCTGTAGAGGGGGACCAGGGACACCCTGCCATGGCCATGCCTGCACCCCAGGCACTGCCCAGCTCCACCCTAGCTGGCTGGATCCAGCTGCGATCAGAGAGCCCAGGGCAGGCACAGATCCGCAGAATGGGGCTCCCGCCTGCCTCTGCTTCCTGCGTACATGGGCCTGTGGCCAGGCTCCTAGGCCCCAGGGAAGCTGCTGTGGAGGGTGGTGTGTGGCTGCTGGTGCTGCCCAGTCCCTGGCTGTGGCCCTAGGCCTCCCATAACCTCAAGGTGGCTGCTGTTGAGGTGGCCACTGCTCATCAGGTCTAGGACATGGGGCAGCTCCTGCAGCGGCCACCACACCTGTGTCTCTGGAAGGAGCTGGGGGCCAGCCTGCTGGGCCTGGAGGCGCCTCCCCATCTCCCTACGTAGCCTGGGTGAGGCCACCAGCCCTGCCCTTGGCTTCTCCATGGGGGCTCTGCAGTGACCACTGGCTGTCAGTGACGAGGGCCCACAGCTGCACCCCGGCCAAGGCCACACTGCTGGTCCGCGCATAGGGCCAGCCTCACCTCCGCCTCAGTGCAGCGCCGCGGGGCCCACTAGCCACTCTGGGGTCTGTGGACCCAGGCCGTGTCACCCACTCCCCAAGGGACCCTGAGGCAGGTGCCCCACCTCCTGGCATGTGCCCGTCTGCCCGTGGCTGGTTGTGGCACCCTCTCCTTGCTGTGCATTTCCTGAAAGGCCCTCTGCACTGGAGCCCAGGAGGGGCAGAGTCGCCCTTGGCTGTGGGGGAGTGTGTGCAGCAGGTGTGCAGGTGGATACGCAAGTGTGGAAGTGTGTGCCACAGGGGCTGTGGTGCATTGTGTGCAAGTATGTGCACAGGTATGTGTGTGTGTATAAGTGCATGGTGTGTGCAGGTGTATGTGTTTATGCAGGTGTGGGTGTGTGCATGCGTGTGAGTATATGCAGGTGTGTGTAGGTACGTGTGCGTGCAGGTATATGTATGCAGGTGTGGGTTTGTATAGGTATGGGGGTGTGTGCAGGTGTATATGCAGGTGTGGATGTGTGAAGATGTGTGTTGTTGGTGTGTGTGTGCATGCAGGCATATGTATGCAGGTGTGTGGGTGTGTGTAGGTACGTGTGTGTGCAAGTGTATATATGCAGGCATGTGAGTATATATGCAGGTGTGTGAGTGTGTAGGTATGTGTGTGTGCAGGTATATGTATGCAGGTGTGGATGCGTGAAGGTATGTGTTGGTGTGTGTGTGTGCGGGTGTAAGTATGCTGGTGTGTGGTGTAGCCGCCGGAAGCGATGGCCGCTTGGAGCAACGAAGCCGCGGGAAGAAGTTTAGAGGCGAACTGGAAACAAACAGCTTTTTTATTCTGATAACTTTTCTCTCTGGCTCTAACAACGACTTTAACACGCACCACACACACCACCAAAATGGCGCAGACCTGATCAGCAATCTCGCTCAAGTCCCGCGAGATCTCGGGCCAAGTCCCGTGAGACTACGGAAGGTGGCAGCAGCCAAACATCTCCATGGCCCGTAGTCAACCGCAATCTTAGCCATCTCCCCAAACGGGGCTCCTACAGTGTGGGTGTGTGCAGATATCTGTGGGTGTAAGTGTATGTGTGCAGGTTTGTGGGTTGTGCTATTGTTGGGAGTGTGTGGGTGTATGGGGGGATGCAGGTGCATGCGTGAGCAGGTGTGTGGGTGTGTGCAGCGTGTGGGCGGTGCTGTTGGAGAGTGTGCAGGTGTGTCAGTCCTGCCTCAGCTACTCAGAACAGGGAGAGCAGTCTGCTGTCAGTGACACTCGCTGCCTGACTTGGCCACAGGTGGGAGCGCCTGCTCTCATTACGGGTGGAGGTTGGTTGGAGCTTTGTCGCTGCCACCCTGCGCCAGGCCCTCAGAGCTGTGCTGGGCTGCGAAACCCGCTCTTGCCCCTGGTCCAGCAGCAGCTGTGGGAGCTGGGTGCTGTCCATGTGCCCCGGCGGTCCAGAGTAGAGGCCCAAGTCCTGGGGCGCCTGGGGCCATGCCCTCCCACTTCTCGCCTTGCCTGCCTCCCGTCTTCCTCTCCAAGCACACCTGCAGCTGTCTGCCAGCGACTTCGAGCCTGCTGGTCTTGGTCACATGCCTCCTGTACACCCTGACATAGTTGCTGCCTGTCAGACGGTGGACTTTGCCCAGCGTGGGCTCTGGGCATTAGTCAGACAGCCTTGGGCTGGCAAGATGGGCCTGGCTGCAGATGGCTTCCTTGGGATGCTGGGTGGTACACACTGAGGGGTCATCCGCCCTCCTGTCCAACCCCAAAGGGACATAGCATCTGGTCCACACGGGGCCTCCAGGTGGTCGTCTTACCTACAACTAGGAACTGAGAGTTTCTTGTGCTTAAGGCCTGAGTCTGAGAGAAGGGCACGGGGGAGGGGGGAGAGGACACAGGGCCTCCAGCAAACCAGGCAATGTCCACGTGCTGAGTTGGCATCAGCCGTCCAGACACACGGCCACCACAGAAAGGCAGCCTGCCGGGTGGTCAGCGTGGCACATTTGCCTGGAGTCCTCTGCACGCAGCGCCGCTGTCTCAGCTTCCTGAGCACACAGCCAGCAACCTCAAACCTCGGCCGGCGCGAGCTGTTGACGCCAGAGGTCAGGCCCGCGAGCTGATGGCTTGTCATTAGGGAGCCGGACAAGATTTCCCAGTCAAACCTCAGAGCCATCAAGTGGACGCCAGTGTGAGTGGCCGGCACGCTCTGCCTCACGTCCCTGTGAGGAGCCAGCGCGGGTGTGAGCCTGTCCGCTGGGGCTTCTGCCGTTGCTGGGACGAGGCTTTGTGAGGCACCTGGGTTCCGTGGCTGCCGCGAGCACCAGGGAGGTCCTCCACTTCCCAGTCCACCAGCGCCAAGTGCCAGGCGTGCCTCTGGTGCCCAGCCTGGTGCGGCAGAGGCGGCAGACGGAGGGCTCTGCCGAGTTGAGCGTCTCGTCCCCGTCCTGGGCAGCCGCCTCTGGACTCAGCTGTGGTCCACTCGCAGCGAGGGGCGGTCGCCGTGGTGGTCACCCGGAGCTGGCGCGCCTTCTGTCTGGTGAGGCTCAGGAAAGGGGTCTCTGGGCAGGCTGTGGCCGGCAAGCTTCCCCAGGGCGAGTGGGCGCAGGGTTGCTAGGAGAAAGGAGGGCTCACGGGTGGGGCAGGCCACGCAGGAGGGCGGGCAGTGGGCAGCAGCCAGGACCAGGGTGCTGTGCCGAGAGCAGGCGGGCCAAGCAGAGGGGACCCAGGAGCACCAGGGTCACTCACAGGAGCAGGTGGCATGAGAACCAGGCCGTGGCAGGGTTGCTGGACCTGCGAGGGCTGGCCCTGGCTGCACTGTTGTGACGGCAGTCTGTGACCATGGGCACCTGATGCCCGCACTGGCGCAGAAACCCAGCCCCAGGCAAGACCAGGAGGCCTGAACCAAAGTGGCCCCAACCCCAGCAGTGCTGGCTCCTGCCCCCAAGGTCCATGTCCCCAGTGTGTGGAGGCACTGCAGGGTGCCCCTTCCTGGAGCCCCTCAAAGCGTCGTGGAATGAAGGAATGAGGGCCCAGCTCCTGCCCAGGGGCCTGCCAAAGAGGGAGGCCGGGCCTCAGGCTGTGCAGAGGAGGCAGAGTGCAGAGGAGGCTGAGGTGGGGTGACCTCGGCCGTGTCAGGAAGCAGATGAGGTGCCCAAAGCTGGGACAGCTGTGCTGCTGTGTGTGTGTATGTGATTGTGCTGTGTGTGTTATTGTGTGTTGTGTTGCAGGTGGTGTGTGCTGTGTGTTATTGTGTGTTGTGTTGCAGGTGGTGTGTGTTTTGTGTGTTATTGTGTGTTGTGTTGCAGGTGGTGTGTGCTGTGTGCTATTGTGTGTTGTGTTGCAGGTGGTGTGTGCTGTGTGTTATTGTGTGTTGTGTTGCAGGTGGCGTGTGCTGTGTGTTATTGTGTTATTTGCAGTGGTGTGTGCATGTTGCAGGTGTGTTGTGGTGTGTGCTGTGTGTTATTGTGTGTTGTGTTGCTGGCTTGTGTGTGTTATTGTGCGTTGCATGTTGCAGGTGGTGTGTGCTGTGTGCTATTGTGTTGTGTGCAGGTGGTGTGTGCTGCTGTGTATTGTGTGCTGTGTGTTGGTGTGTGCTGTGTTGTGTGTGTGTGTGCCTGCTCTGCCCAGCAGCAGCAGCGTGCAGCCCTGGGGTCGGCAGGGCTGGGGCCCGCTGGCACTGGCCCGCACTCTCCGCTGGGTCCTGCTTCCCTTGAGCTCGTTCTGCCTGGGGGGCATCGTGTCCATTCCGAAGTGGGAGGGGGAAGGGCCCTGCTCGCTGACCAGCCCCGGGCTGGTCCTGGTTTTTCTGCACTGCTCTGACCTCCTAAGAAATATGAATTTGAGGTAGAAACCACATTCCCCTTGAACATCCCAGACTGCGGGAGGGCATCCGGGAGGCAGGAGCGGAGGCCTGGCTCCGAGCCCCGCGCCCCCTGCTCTGTGGGCAGCATCCCGTGGCCCCGCTGCCCTTCCTCCTGGAGCACTCCACACTGCTCTGGTAGCCTGGAGAGCCACGGAGGCTCCCGTGGTCTGAAGAGCCCTCCCCGTCAAGGCCGTGCCCCCAGGCTCCACACCGGCCAGGCTGTGTGGGCGGGGCCCACGCTCCGGTCCTGAAACTGCTGTGGGTCGTGAGTCCTTTCTCAGTGCTGGGGCGGAGCCACGCCTCATGCCCAGCCCTGTGTGGTCACCAGCAAGTCCCCCGCGAGCAGAACCTCCGCGCCACGGCTCCTCTCACCGCCTGGCCGTGGTCTCCTGGCAACCTGAGACGCCACCCGAGCCTCCTTGCACAGCAGGGGGACTGCTGCCCCTTGGTCTGGCTTTCTCCTCGCGTCCCCTCTTGCTCCTCTCGGGGGACTCCAGGCCGCCGAGGCACCTCGGGCTCTGCCATGCGCACCATCCCGTCTTCGCCTGCTGCTGCCCCAAGATCTGTGAGGAGCGCTGGGCTGTCTCAGGGTGGTCGGACTCGCCACCCTCCTGTCGCCACGGTGGGTTGGGTCTCCAGCCACAGGGCTGCCTTCCGCAGCCCCCCGCAGCCCGCATTGTCTCTGTCTCCCACGAAGCTGGCCCTGAGGTTGCGACCACTGGTCACACTCAGAATGGAGTGCAGAGCAGCCTCAGCGTGCTCCAGGCCGAGGTGGCTGGGCTCAGAGGGAGAGGTCCTGGCCTGTCCCTGCATGGTCCCCAGGTGACACCCAACATCAGCCACAGTCTGCTGCCTGGGCTTCCCCAGTGGCCACAAAGGGCCAGGTTCCTGGGAGACCTTCGGGGGTGGCACCCAGGCGACTGGAGGCCCACCTTGCTGCTGTGGGCCATCTTGCTGTCCCTTCTCCCACCCAGGCGCCTTTCTTCCTGATGGCCACCAGGGCTGCTGTGGAGCGCCTGGTGTCCCAGAGCTCTGTGGGTGCCAGTTTCCTGCCCCTGGGGAGGGAGACCCAGAGCCTGCGGAGCCCCCAGGAGGACGTCTGAGGTGGACCGCCCTTGTCCGCCCTTCCCTGCTCGCCGCAGAGGCGGGTCCTCCTGGCCTCTGGTGGATCTGTCTGTCCGTGTGTGAGCCCAGGGTTCAGGGCTGGGCAGCATTGACTAGGGCTGCCAGAGCTCGCCATCGTGTCTGGTGGCCAGGGTCAGGGCAGGTGGGCAGGTGGTGCCCTCTGGTTGCTCGGCCCATGGACCACCCGTGGCTGTGCCCAGAGCATGCTGGCTGTGGCCTGGGGCAGCTTCCCCGTGGGCTGGACACCGTCCCCACCCAGTAGACCCCACCAGTCTGCTGAAGTCACCCTGGGCCATGTGGGGGTGTCGGCTTGCAGCCTGATCCCAGTGGTCTCCCTGAGAATGGCGGGTGGTGCCGCAGCCCATCTGCCCCCGTCTAGGACCCTAAGTCCCCGGTGCCCCTCTCCATCTTACAGATGGGCTTCTGCTGCAAGAGCCAGAGGCAGGTCGTCCCTGAAAACCTGGGCAACTCTGTGAAGAAGACCCCACCGCGCCACCTGTCCAGGGTGAACGGCTGGTCGCCACCCCTGCACTCCTTCCAGGTGGTATGCTGGGCCACCTTCCTGGTCTTGTCTGTCGCTGCCTTCGGGATCTTCATCCCCTTCCTGCCCGGGGCCTGGAAGCATGCTGCCTACATCGTATCCTTGCTCCTGGCGGGCTCCAGGGCCGCCTGGCTTCGGGGTGGGAGGGGTCGGAGTCTGCACAGAGCAGGCCCCCGCCCAGCAGGCCTGCCCCTGGCTCTGTCCCTGCCAGGCCAGGCCACCTGCCTATGCTGTGTCCCCACAGGCAGTTGCTCCTGTGCAGCTCACGCCCGGGCTTGGTGGGCAATGTCTGCTGGGCCGAGGTGGCGGGAGGCGATGGTGAGCACAGGAGAGGCAGGGGCTGCGGCGGGGCCACCTCAGCCGGCTCCCCCAGTGCACTGAGGGCCCCTCGGGTCGCCCACAAGGACAGCAAGGTCAGCAGGAAGGGGCTTCAGGACTCTGAGCTCACCGTGCCCCTCGGCAGGCGTCTCTACGGGCCTGCACAGCGCCCACCTCCCAGCTCGCTCTAGTGCGTGACGTAGGTGCCTGTGGCTGTGCCCGTGGCCGAGGCACCGGTGGCCTTTTAGCACCTCTGTGCTGACCTCCCCACCGTGTCAGAATGGGTGGGAACGGCCCTCTGTCACCCCCCCCCCCCCCCCCCCCCCCCCCCCCCCCCCCCCCCCCCCCCCCCCCCCCCCCCCCTGGCCAGCTGACCATGGCGTTTGGCCCCCCGTCACTGCGAACCTTAGGACAAGTGGACGGGTTGTCTGGGGCAGAGGGGCCTGCCTGGGGTCACACCTGATGGCCGGCTGCAGCAGCCCTTGCCGAGCCACCTGACCTCGTGTGGCCCTCTGCTTTGGCTGCCCACCTCAGGTCTGGCGAGTGAAGCACAGGGCGTGGAATGTGGGCAGGGCAGAGGCGCTGCAGGACCTGGGCCACGGCTGTGCCAGGACCCGCTGCCTCTGCACCAGGGCTGCCCTGCCCCTGGGGCCTCCTCTCCCTCAAGGCAGGCGTCCTTTCCAGAAGCCGCGCCCTGTGGTGGGGCCCTGCTTCCAAGGCAGAGTGCACGCGCAGAGCGGACCGTCCCGGGGGCCGCGGCTGCCTGGGTCTGCGCCTGGTCCCTCTCTGTGCACGGGCAGCGTCGCCCGGCTGCTGCCATCCGCAGCACGCGGCTCGTCCTGCCCAAGCCCACACAGCACCCCTGGCGCACGCTCCTCAGTGTCGCCGCGGGTCCGAGACTTCACTCTTGCTGACTGGTGCTGCCCGGCCTCTGGCTGGAGAGACCAGGGCAGCCCCAGGATGCCCCTGGGGCCAGCTGCGGCCAGGCCTTTTCCTCTTGGTGCGCGGGATTTCTTTGTGGGAAGCTTTTTATGACCAGCGCAGTTTCTTTACTAGAGGCAGTGCTGTTTGGCTTTCTGCCTCACCCGTGGCACGCTGTGCTCTCTAGGAATCTGAGCAGCTCATTACTCGGTCAGGCTGCTTGGGGCTCGCGGTGGACAGTGCTGCAGAGCCGTGGCCCGTGGCCGGCCCTCCTCGTGCTGGCGACGTGCTGCTCCTTTCTGTCTTCGTCCACTGTCCCAGGGCGTGTTGCCTCTGTGGCTCTCCAGGGGACCAGCGTGGGACGGTCCCTTCCTCCTGCCCCGTGCCTCCTGCTGTGGCTCTCCAGGGGACCAGCGTGGGACGGTCCCTTCCTCCTGCCCCGTGCCTGCTGTGGCTCTCCAGGGGACCAGCGTGGGACGGTCCCTTCCTCCTGCCCCGTGCCTGCCTCTGTGGCCTGGGGACCAGCGTTTCTTCAGCGAGCCCTGCTTCAGCGAGCCCTGCTCTGCTGTGCCCCCTTCCACAGGGGACCTCGGGCCACGGCGGACTCCCTTGTTCACGTCTCAAAGCTGCGACTCCCCCGCAGCACATGCAGATGGCATGCACACGCGCTCACGCACCAGCGCACACTCACGTGGCGGGCATGCGCCCTCGCCCACGCAGCTCTCCTTCACGCCCCTTCGAGTTCAGACACTGCCCGCCCAGGACCCAGTGCTCTGCCCTGGTCCGGGGTGCCCTCTGCAGCCAGTCTCCCTGCGCACCAGGCCCCACACTGGCACATCTGGAGTGGCGTGAGGGCGCCGTCGGTCCTACCCGGGGTCCGAGGCTGCGTCCCAGCCAGGTGCACCAGGGAGGCCACGGTGCGCCCCGGGCACTCTCCTCTGGTCCTTCCTGTGATTTCAAACTACTTGAGACAGCCTCAGGGCAGCACTGACTGGTCATAGTGGGGGCTGCGTGTCACCTGCCTTTCCCACTCCCAGGACCCCAGAGAGGTGGGCAGCAGCACCCACTTCCAGGCCCTTTGTGGAGGCCTGGCTCTTGCCGAGTCGCCAGCACGGGGCTCTGAGCAGCTGCACCTCGGCCCCGCCTTGGACGTGCGTGTGGGGCCCAGGCACCCTTGAGGAAGGGTCTGGAAGGTGTGCGCTCTGCAGACCCTGGGGCCCTCCTGCCTCCTGTGGCATCCCCCAGACTCTTCTCTTGGCCTGGAGAATGTCATCTGTGGCCTGACACCCTGGTCCTCTGCCCCAGTCCTCAGACCCTGAGAACCTGTTCTGGCAGCCTCCCCCACCCAGAGACTCCCAAACCCAGCATTCCGCGGACTTCAAGACCACACTGTCAATCCCCATGTCCCTCCGCGTAGCCCCCTGGGCCTCCTGTGTGTGCTGAGCGCGGGGGTGCTTCACGCCCAAGGTCACCCCCAGCTCACCTCCCCGCTTCTGCACAGGACGCCCCAGGTTTGGGCATCCCACAGAACTGTGCCTCACTGTGGTGGAGAAGCAGCCAGTGGCCATCTCAGAACTCCATGAGCCGCCCACCCCATGTCCTCTGCTGGGCTTTAAACCCACAATCTGGCCAGGGCTAGGGCTTGAGTCTGACCACAGAGCTCTTGGTCTCTGGAGTCCAGCACAGCACCACTGCCTTCTGAGGGCTGCTGCTGGCCTTGCCTGACCCTGGGTCTTCAGGGCGCCCAGGCTGGCTGCACAGCCCGTGGCCTGCCTGGTCGAGGCCAAGCGACTTCAGCAGGAGCGGCAGGGTGGGGGTGCAGCTATGCACACAGGACCAGCACTGTCAGTGGGCACACCGCTGCTCGTGGGGAGGGGTGCAGAGTCAGCCCTGAGACGCTGGGTGTGCCACTCCGCACCCACAGCTCCCTCTGGTTCAGTCCTGGCTGCCCACCCCAGCCAGCTCACACCCTGCCAGGAGGGCCTCCCACGCTCACAGCCGCGCTGCCTCCCCGTGTTACCGGCGCCTGTGCACGTGAGAGCCACAGCTCTGCCAGGGCCGCGCGACAGCGGGCGTGTCCCTCCACTCTGCCAGGGCCGCGCGACAGCGGGCGTGTCCCTCCACTCCGCCAGGGCCGCGCGACCGCGCGACCGCGGGCGTGTCCCTCCACTCAGGAACAGCAGGCTGGCAGCAGGGTGAAGGAGGGCTGAGCTCTCTCCCATCCTGAGGTCCTGTGGAGGACTGCCGGCCTCTCCTTGTGACCTCAGGTCACCTAGCCACCTGTGGGTCTGTCTCTGACCTGTCCCCTTCTTAGAAGGCCCACAGGGCTTTCCTAAAGCCCTTGTTTGGATCATCTTGATACCCTGTTTCTGAGCAAGGCCCGTTCTCAGGAGCTGGGAGTCAGGACTCAGTGTATGTGGGACATGACTGGACCCTCCACCTGTGGTGTCTCTTGGGCACCGTGGTGGCGCATTGTCCTGCCGTGACCCTCGGGGCTTGCCAGGGGGCTGCATGTCCCTGGGTGCCTCCCGCCGGGGTCCTGCAGCCCTCTGGCAGGGGCCTCTGCAGCCCGCCTGTCTGTTTCTTCAAGGAGCCTGGCCCTGCCTCGGCGGCCCAGCTCCCCGGCCTGCAGCCTCCCGGTGCTGTCCAGGGCCTCGCTGCTTTTAGAACCAGTTTTTCGGCCGCAGGGCTTGATGCTGTGCGTGGCCACGGGGGGGCGCCAGAGTTGCTTACTCCGGGCGCAGTGGGTGGACTTTGGAGAGGACTGGAGGAGGAAGGAAGCCGGGAAACAGCAGGGGGCAGTCCCCCTCTGGGTGGGCTGTGGAGGGCCTGGCTGAGGCCAGCCACCTGGAGAGCCCCAGGGCTGCACGGCTGGCCCGGTGGCCACCGCAGGGCAGGGTTGGAACTGTATCTAATCTGGAGAAACCTCTGCAAAGCCCGCGCTGTGGGCGGGCAGTGTGAAGGTGGCAGCGGGGGTCGGGCATCTGTGCAGGGCTCTGCGGCGGACGCTTCCCCCGGGGCCTGCGAGCTCCACCACGGTGGCTGGACAGGGACAGTGCGTGACCCAGTGCTGGGAACGCTGCTCTTCCTGCGCAGAGCAGGACAGGAGAGGTCAGCGGCGAGGGCGAAGGGCGTGTGTGCTGGGCTGTCCCTTCCGCTGTTTACTTACCAAACACAGATTGTTGCTAGGGAATGTCCAGCGCCAGCTGCGGCTCACAGCTCCAGACCGAAACTCGCAGGGGAGGCCCTGCCAGGAGAGGGAGGCTCCCCACTCTTTCCTTTCTGCTCCCCGCTCGACCTGAGGCCGGGGTGGGTGGCGCGAGGGCAGGAGCAGAGGCAGGCCCCGTGCCCTGGAGGCACTTCCTGTCCCAGCTCACCCCTGGGTGACTCCCAGCTTGTGGCCTGGAGTGGCCAGCCAGGCCATCTTGATCACGACGTAATCCAGTAAGGTAACCAGCACCAGTCCTGTGGGCTCACGAATGTCACAAGAGGACGGCCTAGCACACATGCTTCCCTGGGTGCCCTGCAAAGCCTGTCGCTGAACAAGCAGGCCCGTGGGCTCCGGGGAGCCCAAGCTCTCTGCTCCCGCGAAATGACTTTGTGCCCAGAGGGCATGTCTGGGGCCGCTTCTGTCCTGGCAGCTCGGGTCCCTGTGGAAACGGGACCCCTTCTCTCCCAGATGACTCTGTCGGGGTGGCCTTGGCCACAGCGCCTGCGGCTTGGCTGTGAGCGCCTCCACCTGGAGGCCGAGGGCCCTGAGGACCAGCCTCCTGTTCCCCCCAGCGGCCTGTGTGTGAGCAGAGACGAGGCTGTGGGTCTGGAGAGGTGGAGGGTGCGGTGAGTGTGGTGAGGGCCTGTCCTGCCCGCCTTCCCCGCCCGGCCCCACCTGCCCGCGGCTTCCAGCTGGGTGAAGACGCTGCAGCTCCATGCAGTGTGGCTTCCTGCCCAGGCCGTCCCTGGCCTCACCCACAGGGCCTGCAGTGGCACCCTCGCCCTCAGCGTGGCCTGCGGGGTGTGCTGGGCTGCACTCTTCCGGGGCTTCCGTGAGAGCCAGCCCCACGCCTGGTCCACTGACCACGCTGCCCCGCCCTCACCCTGTGGGAGCCGCAGCCTCTTCTACCCACGGCACTGGGTGCTGGCCTCCCCCCAGCACTGTGGGGTCGGAGTGGCTGCCACACAGGCCTGAAGTGGCACAGGGGACTGCTCAGTTCTTTCCCCTGGATGTGTCCTGGGCCTGGCGGGCACTCGTCATCTCCCACACTGCTGTCCAGTCCGCCTGGGCATGCTGGCCTGACCCTCTGGATGTCTTGCTGGCCCCCGCCCGCCCTCCCAGGCGTGTCTGCTGAGTCCTCCCAGCTCTTGGGGCCGAGCAGGCCCCACCTGCCTGGCTCTGGTCAGAACCAGCTTCTCGTGAGCTGGATCCTCGTCCGGAGCATGCTCTCAGAACCCTCGCCAGGGAGGGGCCCAGCTCAACATCACCCCCAGAGCCCGTGGGCTCTATGACAGGGCGAGGGTCATGGCCAGGCCCATAGACCCTGAGCCCCAAGAAGGAGCTGGAGCAGCTTCTGCTGTTGATGTCCCTGCACAGACACGGCCTGGGCTCTAAGGGCAGCCTGCCTGCTGTAGCCTGCTGGACAGGGTCCCCCCACTCCCTCTGGGGGTGTCTGGGGCCCATCACAGCTGTCTGGGAAAGGGCCCGAGCCAGAGCAGGGAGATGGGAGCCCTGTGCTCCACAGCCCTCTGTCTGATTCCTGGGCCAGGAGAGGCCCCAGGGGTCCCTAGGGCCCAGTGCCCCCTCCACGTAGGAAGGTGGGTTTCGGCGGCGTCTTCCTGGCCCCCGGCTGGAGTGTCTCTGGCCAGCAGCCCTTCCCCTGGGCCGCGCCTGCGTTTGCAGTGCTGGTCGCCTCTCCTGCAGCCCTGCCAGGCTCCGGGCACATGTGCACCACACTCGGTTGTAGCTAGTGAGCCCCTGAGGCCTGGGTGTGCTCCGCGGGCCCAGCCAGGGGTGCAGGCAGTGCTGGACAAAGGGTCCAAAGGGCTGTCCTTTGTCCCTGTCCCCAGCCATGCTGCAAGGGACACCTTGCGCCACACTGAGCAGGCCAGCCTGAGCGTTCCTTGACAGCCCAGGTGATCGGAGCCGCGTTCCTGTTCCACCTGCTGGTCCACCTGACCGCCGTTACCATCGACCCGGCCGAAGTCAACGTTCGCCTTAAGAGCTATGCCCAGCCCGTGCCAACCTTCGACCGGTCCCAACATGCACACGTGATCCAGAACCAGTACTGCCACCTGTGTGAGGTCACCGTGTGAGTGCCCTGCCGGGCCCTGGAAGTGCCAGGCTGCCTCCTGGGGCCGGGTTCAGAGACAGTAGCCCCTGCTGGGCTGGGGCTGGGCCTGGGCCTGCGCTGCTTTCCTGGACGGCTGCATCTAGATCCTCGCAGCTCGCCGTGGGGCTGGCCCTCCGCAGTCCCTGCGTCCAGAGCGGGCTGGGGCTCCTTGGAGTGGGCGCTCGCGCCCGGCTGCGGCCTCAGCACTCACTCAGTGCTCCCGTCCTCCCGTCCTCCCCCGGTTTCCCAGATGAGCCCCTGCACTCAGGGAGGGGCGTGGCTGACACAGCTGGGCCTGGTCAGGGTCCCAGGTCTCAGGGCCCTGGACACTGGTGTCACGAGGTGGCACGGCTGTGTGGGGTGCGGGGCAGCTCAGAAAGCGCAGTTGGGACCTGAGCCCCAGCCTCAGCTCCAGGCACTGTGTGGCAGGCGTGGCCTCTGCCGGCGCTCACGGGCAGCTGAGCGTGGCTGCAGGAAGCCAGCCCTGCTCAGGCGGCATCTTCCACGGGGTGTGGGCTCCTCCTACTCCACAGCCGCAGAGCCCAGTGATGCTCCGTCCCCGACAGGCCTCCAGTGCCCTTCCTGACTCCAGGTGGAGGCCTCAGCCTCCCTTCCCTGCTGGACACCCAGTTCCCAGGCCACAGGCCCCAGCTGTCCCGGGTCTGCCTGGCCCAAGGAGGTGGGCACTGGCTCCGTGAGTCTGCGCCCCTGGGCCAGCCGCTCTGCTTCTCCTCCAGGAGCGAGAAAGCTAAACACTGCAGCTCCTGCAACAAGTGTGTCTCTGGCTTCGACCACCACTGCAAGTGGCTCAACAACTGTGTGGGGAGCAGGAACTACTGGTGAGGCTGGCAGAGGGGCTCAGCACGTGGGCAAGGGCTGGGGGTGTGGACCTGGGGCGCCATGGGGAGCAGGGCCATTGCGGGGCCACATCCCTGTCCCCAGTGTGGGGGAGCTCAGGGCCTGGACCTCACTGTTCTGGAACGAGCTTGGTGGAGCTGTCCTGGCCGTGCTGGGTCAGCTCACGCCCGCAAGGCCAGTCGCTGGAGAGCCTCATGGATGGTGAGGAAGCAGCCCCTTCCTTGGTCATGGCCCCTCTGAGCCCCTGGCCCTGCTTCCCTGGCCTGCCCACTTCTCCGCACCAAGGCATCAAACCCAGCAGCAGTGGCCAGGCCCTGGAGCATGTAAATAGCGACCAGGTGCAGGATGGAGGTGCCCTGGGGCCACTGGACAGAGCGTCCATGGCACTCTTAGTCCGCTGTGCCTGGGCCCAGGGTGGGCACCAGCTCGCAGGCCGTGGCAGTCACCGGGAAGACGCAGGTGCCCTGCCACCTGGACTAACGTGGGAGAGAAGGCTCAGGCCGGCGCAGCCTCAGCTGCAGCGGGAGCTGCGGGCTCTTGGCTCCCACTCCCTGCAAGGCACGAGGTGCAAGTGGCGCCCGGCCCAGACCTGAGCCTGAGTGGCCTGTGGCAGCAGGGGCGGAGCTGTGTGGCGGGAGGCCTGGGAGGCCCTGACCCACACCCCTCGAGAGGGACCACTGGCCCGGGCAGGGGCGGGCTGCACCCCTTGGCGCCTGAGCAGCCTGGCATGGCGGTGTGGGTCCTCAGCCTGCCAGAGGCCTCGGGCGGTGCCGTGGGGCAGGTGAGGGCGAGGTCAGCGCATGGGGCTGGGGAGGGTCTGCTCTTCAAGACACCCATGTGGAGCCCGCCAGCTCGAGGGCATGCAGGCGAGAGCCTGGGGCAGTACCAGGCCCCATGCTGGCCCAAGCTGCTTCGTCCTTTGTCCACTGGAGGCCAGGAAAGCAAGAGAACTGTGGCACTTGGAATGTCGTTGGCTCTGCAGTGGACAAAGCACACAGCAGGCTCTGGGAGGGCTCTCGCGCCTCCGCAGCGAGGGTGGACACACCTGGCCCAGGGGACAGCTGGTGGCTGCACACACTGCCTGTAGAGGACGAGCCAGGGCGCGAGGCCAGGAAGGGGCAGAAGGACAGCACCTTCAGGACAGGCAGTGAGGAGCTCGGACATGCTCTGGAGGGCAGCGGCTCTGTGCGGCCCTGCGAGGCCGGGGCTCTGCGCTCACGGGACTCACTCTCTCGCTGGACGGGGAGCCAAGTGCCGTCCAGGCAACAGGATGGACACAGAGAGGTTCAGGTGGAGGGGGTGGGGCATCGGGCATGAACAGTGTCACCACCGGCCAGTGACGTCAGCCTGCAGATGTGAAAGAAATGGTCCAAGGAACGTGGGATGATGGACGGAGGGACACCAGGTGGCAGTTGGCCTGACTCTGGGCATGCCCACCCCACGGACCCAAGCAGGTCTGGCTTGGCCCTGGTGGTGCCGTGCCTGAGCCGCCCCTCCCCTCCCCCTCAGGTTCTTCTTCGCCTCTGTGGCCTCGGCCCTGCTGGGCCTGTTCTGCCTGCTGGTCCTCCTGCTGTACATCGTCATGCAGAACTTCATCAACCCCGACAAGCTCCGCACGGACCCCCTGTATGAAGGTAGGCCTCCCTGGGTTCTGGGCTCAGTGGGCTAAGCCCCAGCCCCCAGCCTTCTTCCCGGGAGAGTCTTCAGTCTGAGGGGTGCCCCAGTTTACCCCATGGGCTGGAGGACATTTCTGCCAGCTTCTCCCTGGCTGAGGGCAGCAGCCCAGCACCCACTCTCCAGCGGTGAGGTCCTCGTGCCTAGCAGGCAGGCGTGCCGCCCTGAGGCCTTGCTCCCAGGCAGTGGTGGGTTCAAAGTGGGGCGCACCGGCCCAGTGCCCTTCCATCAGTGCTGAGCCCCAGCCCAGCTGGACTCTGAGCCACTCACCTTGGGCATCCCCGCCTGCTGGGCTCCACCCGCAGCCCCGGACACTCTGACGCCTGAGTCTGGAAGCAGTGTGGTTCTGAGCACTGGCAGCCCTGGGGCACAGAAGGCCCTACCCGGGAAATGCCCCCGGAGGGGCTGTGGCCTGCCGGGTTGACCAGGGACAGAGAGGCCCAGGGCCTGTGGAAAGGAGTTGGTAGGCAGACCGCTGCCGCCTCCTCCCCGAGCCTCGCCTGCAGACCCCCAGAGCCCTCTGCTGGGGTGGGGCGCAGCCTGGGGCCTTCTTGGGCTGGGTCAGCAGGTGCTGGCTGCACGTGCCTCCTTGCCTCCACAGACGTCAGGTCTCCCAGCGTGTGGCTGCTGTTCCTGCCCCTGTGGCCTGTGCCGGTGAAGAGCCCTGTGGTCTTCCTCATCCTGACAGCGGTGCTGCTGCTGGGCTCCACCAGCTTCGTGCCGCTCGGGCACCTGCTCGCCTTCCACCTGTACCTGAGTACGTACCGGCCGCGCCCTGGCCCTCACCTTCCTGACCTGAGGCGGGCGGTACATTGGGCAGCCTTGCCCGGAAGGAGCAGAGCACAGGGATGGATCACAGGAAGGGTGGAGACCGGGGGCTCAGCAGGCCTGGCGAGGGGCCGGACCCTGTCGAGGCCTGCAGAAGTCATGGAGGCCGCAAGACAAGTCTGAGATGTGCAGAGACCGGGGAGCAGCACTGCCGGCCAGAGCAGGGCAGGGAAGGAATGGTGGACTGGGAAAGCCCCAGGCAGAACCCTGACAAGGAGACGCCTGAGCCAGACGGTCCCCTCCCATGACACAGCCAAAGCAGCCCCGCGCGTGCCGAGCCAGGCCACCTTGCACATGCCCACACTCCGCCATGCTGCCAGCAGGAGGCTCCTGCCCTGTGCACGTTGTCCCTGCAGGGGTGGGTCGGCCACAAAGCCTCCTCTTCTCTGGGCAGTGACAGGCTGGGGCAGTGGTCTTGGTGGGTGCCAGGGTGGGGGTAGCGGGGCCACTCTGATGGATGCCTGCTCTGGGGTGGAGGCAGGCCAGGCCCTGGGCCTCACCCTGACCATGTTGTGCCTGCAACTCTTCCTGCGGCTGGCAGAGGGAGGCACCGCAGGTGGCCCCGCAGCTTCCTGACCCAGGAGGATGCTGGTCACATACCTGCCCCCAGCATGGGCACTGTCGTCCCGCCTACAGTGCTGACCTCTGGCTGCATCTTGTGGGGCCACAATGTGTCGCTTTCAGAGCTTTGACTGGGCATGGCCAGGTTGTGGGGTGCACAGAAGGTGTGTGTGGGGAGGAGAGTGACCCTCAACCCTGCTGGACGGGGCGGGTCCGCCCAGGGATGTGTGCTGCCTTACCTACATGGGGTCCCGGGAAGGGCGCCTCACGTTCTCTGCAGCTAGATCTCGGAGGAAGTGAGTCCCTCGGGCCACCCTCAAGACTTCCCACTGCCTTACAAGGAGGAACGGTCTCTGAGGCGCGCTCCTCTCTAGACCACGGGGAAACATGCCACGTGGCAGTGCTTTCAGAGCCGTCGACTGCGGCCCTTCCCGGAGTCCAGGACTCGCCCCTCCTGACCAGCACCTCTCATTCCAGACCCTCAGGTTAGGGCCAGCAGCTGGGACTGTGTGCGGAGGTCCGCACAGGCCTAAAGTCCTGTCCACACATGCAGGGCCAGGCCCCAAGTGCCCGGTGCTGGCCACTTGGTGCCGGGGCCTTCCTTTCAGCTGTGTGGTGGGGAGGGCGAGTCAGGCACTGTGTGCCTGCACCAGTGAGCACTGCCGTGGAGGGGCGTGGGGTCGCCTGTGCCGTGGTGACAGGGACAAAGACCAGGAGACGCAGAGAGCGTGTGGACGGTGCCACCGCGGTGGGAGGAGCTGGCTGGGCACGTCCGGGGACATCAGGCCACCTGTGGCAGGCAGCGAGAGCTGGAGGGGTATTTGGGGTGGTGGCCCGCCTGGAGGGCATTGCGGGCACTAGCTTCGACTTGTTGCAGGGCTGGAGGCCTCTGCAGAGGAACAGGATCCCGGAAACATGGTGGGCTCTGTGGCCCACCCAGAGCCCGTGGCGCACACAGCCAGGGGTTCAAAGGGGTCTGTAGAGCAGTGTGCCCCTTCCCATGGGAACGCCGAGGTCAGACGCCCAGGCCCAGAGCACCAGCCCACAGAAGGAAGCGTGGGCTGGTGCCCGAGAGCCTGGCCCAACACCCTCTCTCCTGTGTCCCGCACGTTCAGGAGGCCAGACAGGCTCCTAGGGGGAGAAGGCCCAGGCACATTGCCGGTGTAGGTGCCAGGCTGCGGAGGAGCCCAGGGGCTCTGACCCTGCAGCTTGGATTTCCTCCTGGAGCTCAAGGACCCACAGGGAGTCCCCGGGGCCTGGATGTGGAGCCTTGGAAGCCTCCGTGCCAGGGAAGCAGGTCCCGCGAATTCCTAGGACTCCCACCACCACAGGCTGCGCGTGCACCTGTGCACCTGCTCGTCCGGACAGGCCTCCCCTCTGCAGCTCGGGGTGCTGGCCCGGCCTCTCCTGCGCTCCATGGGTGCCTGTGCTCCCAGACTCAGAGCCGCGGGGTCCCTCAGCGGGTGAAGCAAGGGCGCGCCCCAGGCCGGAGCCCCGCAGAGGCACGCAGCCCCCGCCCGCTGCAGAGACTCGAAGGCACGCCACGTAGGCAGCTCCATGGCAGCAGCAAGGCCCGGCAGAGGCCCAGACCTGGGTCCCCAAGTCCCGGGAGCAGTGCCTTCACACCCACATGGGCACAGGCTGCAAGGAAGGCCCCGCGCGTTGGGCAGGACCTGCAGAGGGTCCCGAGGGAGCTGGCTGCAGGAGCTGGGTCCCTGCCCGGGTTCCTGTTCTGACTGCCTCTGTCCTGGCCCCTCCTTGATGACGGTGCTCAGAGCACCTGGCCGGGCGAGGGCTTGGGAATGCCCCCAAGAGGAGTCCCCAGGGCACCCCAGCACCTGGAGGGAGCAGAGGCAGGGGGCGCACCGAGGGCCTCTCCACCCCTGCTGCTGTGGGGGCTCTGGGCAAAGAGCAGCAAGGGCTGTCCCTCCTCCAGGACTGGCCAGGACTTGCCTCCATGCTGTCCACCCCAGAAACCTGATCCTGGTGTCCAGTTGTGCCACAGAGACAAGGTCTTGGCCAGGACGACCCTGCTGGCCCGCTGTGCGGGCGGCCACGGCTCGAGGCTCCTGTTCCCGCAGCTGGCCAGGCTGATTTCTCCGCTCACACGTGGCTGTGGTGTACCTACACTGTCACTCAACGGTGTGGCCTCATCAGAGCAGGCCAGCAGGAAGGCAGGAGAGAGGGCAGGTGGCCTGGAAAATGGCCTTGCTGTGGCATAAGCCTCCAGGCTCACCCCCAGTCAAGGGGCCAGTGCAAGGTGGGGGCACAAGAGGCAGGCCTCGGGCTCCACCATGGAGCAGACAGGTGGAGCTCAGTGCCCAGGGAGTGCCCCTGCAGAGACTCCACGAAGGCTGTGATGGCCAAGGCAAGTGAGGGGCAGAAGGCATGGAGGAGACCAAGGACAGGTCCACAGACTGCCCAAGCTGACTGCCGGCACCTGGACACGCAGGACGCTCACCTGCTCCCACAGGGCTCTGTCTTGGGTTCTCGGACACTTGAGGCACTCTGTCCACCCCAGCCATGAGGGAAGTCCCACGTGGTGATCACCTGGCCAGGTGCGGCCCCAGGAGCCGTGCAGGCACACGGTCATGCACGGTCAGGTCTGGAGGGCGTCTGTGCAGCCCGGGAGGAGCAGCTAGCATGGTGTAGATGCTCATCCTGTGGTCCAGGCTGAGGCCAGGGAGGGCAGAGAGCAGGTAGGGCCAGGAGGAACGTCCTTGCAGCACAGCACGGGCCCAGGGGCCCCCAGGAGGCCCTCTGTCTCCTGAGCTGGGGCAGAGCTCCAGGGGTGGCCTCGTGACGTCCAGAGGCGGCCACAGCCCCTGCACCTGGGCCTGCTGGGCGTTAGGAGGGAGGAATGGCGAGGCCTCGGAAGCGCAGGAGAGGCGCCAGTCCTGGTGCGTCGCTCCTCACGGGCAGCGCGGCCTCGGCCGTCCCTCAGCAGCCTGGGTGCCGAATGAAGAGTGGGAGGGGCTGTGTGCCGCGTCTGCGGTGAGCACCTTGCCAGCCGGGCACTCCCGCCAGGGGGCATGGCACCGCCCTACCCTCAGAGAGAGGGCCCTTCTGAGCTGCCCTCTGGCCTCCACCAGGCTCCCAGGAGGTTCCGGAACAGCCCCTCAAGCTGCAGGGACAGGGACCACGAGAGGTCCTTGAGCCGTTCCTCGATGCCATCCCATAACCTGCTGGACAGGGTGGGCCCCGCCTGGGGCGACAGGGCCCTGCAGCCCAGGCCCGCACAGCCAGCCGCACCCTGTCCTGGCCTCGTGGCTGCTCCCTGGGCAGGGTGGGGTGCCCTCAGCCCTGGAGGCCACTGTGGGTGCAGAGTGGGTGCTGGGCACTGCTGCAGGTGACTCTGCCCTCCATTGCAGTGGCCAAGCACTTGAGCACCTTCGAGTACATGATGCAGGCCCGCTTCCAGCAGAACCAAGTGCCCATGAGGCGGGAAGGGCTTCCTCTGCCCACGGAGAAGAGGCGTCTACAGGTAGGCCTGCCAGAGGCACGCTCACCCAGGGCGGGGCAAGACCAAGCTTGCTGTGCAGCAGGACCTGGTGGCCACGCCCCCTGCCCACCCCTGGGACTGTCGTGTGTGTAGAGTAGTGGTATGGCAGGGTGTGTGCATGGTGTGTACGTGGACTGTGGCATGTAACATGGCTGACAGCGCACACGCATCATGGCATGGGTGTGTTCATATTGTGGTGTGTGGTGTGTAGAACGCCTGTGGTGTGTAGTGTGGCATGTGGTGCACATGTATCATGGCCTGTGGGGTGTCATATGGCGTGTGGGGAGCCACATGGTCTGTGGTGTGCAGCGTGGCCCGTGGGGTGCAGTGGTTGGCATGTGGTGTGCAGCGTGGCCTGCAGGGTGCAGCGTGGCCTGTGGGGCGCAGCATGGCCTGTGGGGTGAAGTGGTTGGTGTATGGGGTGCAGCGTGGCCTGCGGGGTGAAATGGTTGGTGTGTGGGGTGCAGCGTGGCCTGCGGGGTGCAGCGGGTGGCGTGTGCTGTGCAGTGTGACCCATGGGGTGCAGTGGCTGGTGTGTGGTGTGCAGCGTGGCCTGTGGGATGCAGCGTGGCCCGTGGGGTGCAGCGGGTGGTGTGTGGTGTGCAGCGTGGCCTGTGGGGTACAGTGTGGCCTGCGGGGTGCAGCGTGGCCCGTGGGGTGCAGCGGGTGGCGTGTGCTGTGCAGTGTGACCCATGGGGTGCAGTGGCTGGTGTGTGGTGTGTAGCATGGCCTGTGGGGTGCAGTGGCTGGTGTGTGGTGTGTAGCATGGCCTGTGGGGTGCAGCGTGGCCCGTGGGGTGCAGCGGGTGGTGTGTGCTGTGCAGTGTGACCCATGGGGTGCAGTGGCTGGTGTGTGGTGTGTAGCATGGCCTGTGGGGTGCAGCGTGGCCCGTGGGGTGCAGCGGGTGGCGTGTGCTGTGCAGTGTGACCCATGGGGTGCAGTGGCTGGTGTGTGGTGTGCAGCGTGGCCCGTGGGGTGCAGCGGGTGGCGTGTGCTGTGCAGTGTGACCCATGGGGCGCAGTGGCTGGTGTGTGGTGTGCAGCGTGGCCCGTGGGTGCAGCGGGTGGTGTGTGGTGTGCAGTGTGGCCTGTGGGGTACAGTGTGGCCTGCGGGGTGCAGCGTGGCCCGTGGGGTGCAGCGGGTGGGTGGCGTGTGCTGTGCAGTGTGACCCATGGGGTGCAGTGGCTGGTGTGTGGTGTGTAGCGTGGCCTGCGGGGTGCAGCGTGGCCCGTGGGGTGCAGCAGGTGGTGTGTGCTGTGCAGCGTGGCCCGTGGGGTGCAGCGGGTGGCGTGTGCTGTGCAGTGTGACCCATGGGGCACAGTGGCTGGTGTGTGGTGTGCAGCGTGGCCCGTGGGGTGCAGCGGGTGGCGTGTGGGGTGCAGCGTGCATGTGGTGTGTCTCCCTGTGGTGTCTCTGTGTCTCTGCTTCATGTGACAAGGCAGCAGGCCGACTGCCTTCCATCTGCTCCTGCTCCTCAAGGGACTCTGCTGCCAGGGGTCCCTGGTGGTGGCTGAGCAGGTGGAGCCGGAATCTCTGAAGGGTGCTGAGGCCTTGCTGGCTCTGCGGGAGGCCTCAGCACAGTGTCCGTGGGCTCGAGAGGGCCCAAGTGGTGGTGCGGGGACAGACCCTGAGCTAGGAGGGTCCTCTGGTCGCCTCCCTGCCATTTGCTGACACAGCTAGTGGGAGCTCCATCCTGTCCTGCTGTCTCCATGCTGGACTTGGCCATCAAAAGTGACCCTGGGCCACCCAGCATGGCAGCGAGGGCCTGGGGTCTGCCTTTCTGCCTGTACATCCAGGGGCCCAGGTTCCCAGGCGCCTGGGAAGTCCTCATTGATGCCAGTTGTGCTGGTGGAATGTCCCAAGCTCTTCTGTCTCTCAGAAGTGTCCCTGTGTCAGTGAGGAGTTTCTGTTCCCTGGCTTTCGCCCATCGAGACTCTGGTCCGAGGCAGGAAGCAGCAGCTCACAGCCTGGGCAGCCTCCACCCAAAGTCCTCATGACTCCAGACGCTAGGGAGGGTGCTGCCGGCCAGCAGACCCCCAGGAGCATGCCCACAGCAGCGTGGCGTGGCTGCAGGAGGCCCCTCCCTCATGGAGAGCGTGGCGTGGCTGAGGAGGCCCCTTCCTCATGGAGAGCGCGGCGTGGCTGCAGGAGGCCCCTTCCTCATGGAGAGCGTGGCTCATGGAGAGCGTGGCGTGGCTGCAGGAGGCCCCTTCCTCATGGAGAGCGTGGCTCATGGAGAGCGTGGCGTGGCTGAGGAGGCCCCTTCCTCATGGAGAGCGTGGCGTGGCTGAGGAGGCCCCTTCCTCATGGAGAGCGTGGCTCATGGAGAGCGTGGCGTGGCTGAGGAGGCCCTTCCTCATGGAGAGCGTGGCTCATGGAGAGCGTGGCGTGGCTGCAGGAGGCCCCTTCCTCATGGAGGGCATGGCTCATGGAGAGCGTGGCGTGGCTGAGGAGGCCCCTTCCTCATGGAGAGCGTGGCTCATGGAGAGCGTGGCGTGGCTGAGGAGGCCCCTTCCTCATGGAGAGCGTGGCGTGGCTGAGGAGGCCCCTTCCTCATGGAGAGCGTGGCTCATGGAGAGCGTGGCGTGGCTGAGGAGGCCCCTTCCTCATGGAGAGCGTGGCTCATGGAGAGCGTGGCGTGGCTGAGGAGGCCCCTTCCTCATGGAGAGCGTGGCTCATGGAGAGCGTGGCGTGGCTGAGGAGGCCCCTTCCTCATGGAGAGCGTGGCTCATGGAGAGCGTGGCGTGGCTGAGGAGGCCCCTTCCTCATGGAGAGCGTGGCTCATGGAGAGCGTGGCGTGGCTGAGGAGGCCCCTTCCTCATGGAGAGCGTGGCTCATGCGTGGCTGGCAGGAGGCCCCTTCCTCATGGAGAGCGTGGCTCATGGAGAGCGTGTGGCTGAGGAGGCCCCTTCCTCATGGAGAGCGCAGCGTGGCTGAGAGGAGGCCCCTTCCCCTTCATGGAGGGCATGGCTCATGGAGAGCGTGGCGTGGCTGCAGGAGGCCCCTTCCTCATGGAGAGCGTGGCGTGGCTGCAGGAGGCCCCTTCCTCATGGAGGGCATGGAGGAGAGCGTGGCGTGGCTGGGAGGCCCCTTCCTCATGGAGAGCGCAGCGTGGCTGAGGCCCCTTCCTCATGGAGGGCATGGCTCATGGAGAGCGTGGCGTGGCTGCAGGAGGCCCCTTCCTCATGGAGAGCGTGGCGTGGCTGCAGGAGGCCCCTTCCTCATGGCGTGGCGTGGCTGAGGAGGCCCCTTCCTCATGGAGAGCGCGGCGTGGCTGAGGAGGCCCCTTCCTCATGGAGAGTGCGGCGTGGCTGCAGGAGGCCCCTTCCTCATGGAGAGCAGGAGGGCCCTGCAGGAGGCCCCTTCCTCATGGAGAGCGCGGCGTGGCTGCAGGAGGCCCCTTCCTCATGGAGGGCATGGCTCATGGAGAGCGCGGTGTGGCTGCAGGAGGCCCCTTCCTCATGGAGAGCGTGGCTCATGGAGGGCGCGGCGTGGCTGAGGAGGCCCCTTCCTCATGGAGAGCGCGGCGTGGCTGCAGGAGGCCCCTTCCTCATGGAGAGCGTGGCTCATGGAGAGCGCGGCGTGGCTGCAGGAGGCCCCCTCCTCATGGAGAGCATGGCGTGGCTGCAGGAGGCCCCTTCCTCATGGAGAGCGTGGCGTGGCTGCAGGAGGCCCCTTCCTCATGGAGAGCGCGGCGTGGCTGAGGAGGCCCCTTCCTCATGGAGAGCGCGGCGTGGCTGAGGAGGCCCCTTCCTCATGGAGGGCGCGGCGTCTGCAGGAGGCCCCTTCCTCATGGAGGGCGTGGCTCATGGAGAGCGTGGCTCATGGAGAGCGTGGCGTGGCTGAGGAGGCCCCTTCCTCATGGAGAGCGTGGCGTGGCTGCAGGAGGCCCCTTCCTCATGGAGGGCGCGGCGTGGCTGCAGGAGGCCCCTTCCTCATGGAGGGCGCGGACCTCAGCCGCCTGCCATGCAGGCTGCACTGTGGCACACGTAGCTTTGCCCAGGGATGCCTCGGGCTTTCTGAGGCACCACAGGGACATTTCTATGGGAGGAGGAGGTGTCGAGAGCCAGCGATGAGTCCTCCCAGCCCTGAGTCACATGCCGACACCTGCAGAGAGCGCAGGCTCCTCGGGTCCCGGCTCCCTCCATGGACAGCCCTGACCCCGGGTCCTGGGCACACCGTCCCTTAGCCCAGAGGGTGGACCGAGCTCCAGCAGGCCGGCTGCTGAGAAGGCAGCCCTGCACAGAGAGGAGCTCGAGGCGAGGCGCCCAGCGCCTTCCAACCTGGGCTCTGCCCAGAACCGTGTGTCCCTACGGCCACAAGAGCCTTTACTGCCTCGTGGAATGGCCTCTTGTGTCTCCGTGATCGCCAGGCAGGACCAAGTCCATCCAGGAGCAACAAGCCTGGCTCTGTGGGTTGACCCAGAGCCACTGTAGCTGGGGCCAGATGGGAGCTCGGTGCCAGGTATACCGAGGCTGGTCTGCAGTGGCAACGTGAGTGACTGACAGTGTGCGACACGTTCCGTGGCCAGCCCAGGCTGCCTGCGGCTGTGGGGCCACCTGTTGTGAGGACCTGTCTGTCCACCTGGAGCGGCAGACAGACCAGTGCCTGGAGGACCGCAGCCCCGCTCTCTTCTAAGAGACATGGACAAAGTACTTCCATATCACATGTTGTATCCAGGATCACTAGGAACCATAAAGTCGATTATAAGAGAAAAGATGCAGGGGATAGCATGGGCTGCGACCAGAACAAGCTCTGCACCAGTGAGATCGTGGACTGCAGACGCGCTCCGGGAGCTGCATGACGGCACTCAGCAGGCTGGACGCAGAACCACAGCTCAGGGGAAGGCTGTGCCCCAGGGGAGTCTGGAGGTCAGCACGGCCAGTGGGAGGCTGGGGAGTGGGCACACCCCCAAAAAAGCAGCCGGCATTCTTCATGAGATACACCAAGACGGCAGGACATGGTGGCACACACTCAGGCTGAGGCACGAAGTTCATGGGTTCAAGGACAGCCTGGGCAAAGGAGGAGGATATGGAACAAAGAAAGAGGTCTCATGAGCATTGTCACTCGACCAGCGCCAGGTGCCAGCTTCCACCCAGGGGAAAGGAAAGCACGTGCACGTGTAGCCTGGTTCCAGGAGGGTGCTCCCCCCAAGTGCAGTCCTTCCCAAGGATGGCTCTGTTGCCCCTCCCCCCAAGAGGGTGAGAGCGGAGCTGGCTACTGGGGACAGTCTCAGTGCCAAAACTCACGTAAGCCATGTTCATCTACCCTCACAGGAAAAGGAGAGCGGCACGAGTTCCTCTACTTCTATGCTTGGGTGAGTCACAGCTTGTTGGGGTTGGTCAATTGATCTGAAGACACGAGGGGCCCCCACACATCAGGGTACATGGAGACACTCATCCAGATGAGATGTACTTAGTGAGGGAAGTCGAAAGAAACAGCTGCTCACGAAGACTTTACCACAAAGGTCCTCCTGCAGCCTACCTGTAGACTATGGGGTGGCCACAGGAACACCTGCTCACTAACACCGTAACACTGTAACTCCACAGTCCTCCTGCAGCCTACCTGTAGACTATGGGGTGGCCACAGTGCTCACTAACACTGTAACACCACAGTCCTCCTGCAACCTGTAGACTATGGGGTGGCCACAGGAACACTGCTCACTAACACTGTAACACCACAGTCCTCCTGCACAGTCCCACAGGAACACCTCTCACTACAGCCCACACCTGTACCTGACTATGGGGTGGCCACAGGAACACCTGCTCACTAACACTGTAACTCCACAGTCCTCCTGCAGCCTACCTGTAGACTATGGAGTGGCCACAGGAACACCTGCTCACTAACACTGTAACTCCACAGTCCTCCTACAGCCTACCTGTAGACTATGGGGTGGCCACAGGAACACACTGCTCACTAACACTGTAACTCCACAGTCTCACTCCTGCAGCCTACCTGTAGACTATGGGGTGGCCACAGGAACACCTGCTCACTAACACTGTAACTCCACAGTCCTCCTGCAGCCTACCTGTAGACTATGGGGTGGCCACAGGAACACCTGCTCACTAACACTGTAACTCCACAGTCCTCCTGCAGCCTACCTGTAGACTATGGAGTGGCCACAGGAACACCTGCTCACTAACACCGTAACACTGTAACTCCACAGTCCTCCTACAGCCTACCTGTAGACTATGGGGTGGCCACAGGAACACCTGTAACTCACAGTCCTCCTACAGCACTGTAACTCCACAGGAACACCTGCCACTCACCGTAACACTGCCACAGTCCTCCTGCAGCCTACCTGTAGACTATGGGGTGGCCACAGGAACACCTGCTCACTAACACTGTAACTCCACACCTCCTGTAACTCCACAGTCTCACTCCACTGCAGCCTCCTACCCTACCTGTAGACTGGGGTGGCCACAGGAACACTTGCTCACTAACACTGTAACACCACAGTCCTCCTGCAGCCTACCTGTAGACTATGGGGTGGCCACAGGAACACCTGCTCACTAACACTGTAACTCCACAGTCCTCCTACAGCCTACCTGTAGACTATGGGGTGGCCACAGGAACACCTGCTCACTAACACTGTAACACTGTAACTCCACAGTCCTCCTGCAGCCTACCTGTAGACTATGGGGTGGCCACAGGAACACCTGCTCACTAACACCGTAACACTGTAACTCCACAGTCCTCCTGCAGCCTACCTGTAGACTATAGGAAGGCCAAAGGAACTCCGGCTCACTAGTCCTGTAACACCACAGTCCTCTTGCAGTTTACCCGCCGTGGTTCATACCTCTTGCTTCTTCATGGATAACATGCTCAAGCTGGTAACTCTGTAGGCCCGTTTTCTGGGTAGGCCCTGGGGTTCTGGTGGCCTCCTTCATTTCCTCCCATTTCAGACCTTGCTGAAGAGCCCTCTGCCCTCCTGTCTAGCACCACTCTGTCCATGAGGCTGTGTACTAAGATGAGGTTGCTTCCACTGCAGGGCTACTCTTTCCACGTCTGTGCTCACCAGGACCTCCCTTAATGTTTTACCAACAGTGTCTTTTGATAACCTGGGCTTTATCTACCATGGTTCTCAACTCTTCCAGCTTCTATCCATTACCCAATTCCAAAGCCATTTCCACGTTTATAGGTGGTTGTTAGAACAATCCCCACCCCACCCATTTCCTAGTATCAAAATATGTATTATGTTGCTAAGGTTGCAGTAACAAAGTACCACCCACAGTGTGGCTTAAAACAGTGGATATTTACTGTCTCAATCTTCTGGAGACCAGAAGCTCAAAATCAAGTCTTCATCAGGGCTGGTTCCTTTTGAGGGTCTAGGGAGGATTTGACCCTGTCCCTGACAGGTTCCCAGAGGGCCATCTTCTCCCTGTGTCTCTTCACACCATCTTCTGTTTGTGTATGTCTTGTGTCAAATTTGTCTTTCATAGACCACTAGTCATGCTGGATTAGGGCCAACCCTAATAGCCTAATTCCATCTTGATACCTTTGTTTACCCTATCTCCAAATAAGGTTACATTTGGGATACTGGGGGTTAGAACCAACACAACATTTCAGAGAAGGCAGGACTTGGTCTGTAACAGTGAGTATATCATGTGCTTCTTGTTTCCTGATGCCTTTCCCCTCTGGGCACAAGTATGTATTATGCTTATAATGTTAGACATTTAAGTGTTTAGATATGGCATTCCTGACCTATAAGAAAAATAAATAAATTTCATCTAGAACTATTTAATACAATTTTAAATAAAATAAACTCATTTATTAAAATCCTCACAGGAAGCGTGTGCGCGTATGCACACACACACGTGCACATACCTGCTCACAGCCCTCTCATCTCTCAGCTACGGTCCCCTCCCATGCTCCCTCCCCTATCACTACAGGGAACCCCAACTGCTGAGCAGGCTGGGAGCACTGGCTCTGGTCCCTGCAGGGAGGCGCCCTGCCGCAGAGCAGCCCTGTCTCTGGACTGCGCCCTCCATCTGGTGCCATGCTGGCCGCAGCTCATGGTGGGATTCTGCCACGACCAGAGAAGGTTTTTCTGCTGAGGGTGGAGCCATGGCCTTGCCAGGGAGGGGTCCAATGGGCAGCAGCCCAGAGGAGGGACTGACAGGGAGGACATGTGAGGGAGGGTGCCCTCTCTTGCCTGGCAGAGGGAAGATCAACACGCTAGGTTCTGAGCTGCTCCAGGACCTTCTGGAAGCCCCAAGTCCCAGAGGCATTAAGAGCATGTGCCAGCGTCTCAGGTGTCCCCACTTGAGTCAGAGCACCTAGTAGGGGGGTCCTTCCTCCCACCCAGGGGCCCTGGGTCACAGCTGACAGCCACATGGGGAGGGGGAGGATCCAGTGCCTGACTATCCATTGTGTCCAGGACATGCACTCGCGAACATGCCACACACAGCAGCGGTCTACAGATGCAGACGTCCACCTCCCTCCCTGGACGCCTCTCAGCAGCCCAGGGTGGCTCCACCACACGTTTTCCTCCTATGCACATGGAACACATACCAGCACTCACACTGAGCGTTTAATTATACACAGGCATTCATCTGTTGTTGCTGCCCGAAGCGATTGCCGCTTGGAGCAACGACGCCGCGGGAGAAAATTCGGAGGCCGGATGAAAATGAAAAAGTTCTTTTATTCTTCTCTCTCTCTGGCTTCAGCAACCTCTCCAACTCCAACCGCTCTAACTCCGACCACCAACTTCAACCACCAACCTCAACCACCAACCTCAACCACCAACCTAACTAATCCTCACCGGGTTATATACATTTTGCCTTAACAAGGACAAGTGCTTACAGCTCGAGCTTACAGGTGCGTCATACAGTGTTCACGGGCATACAAAGATTCTTTGATAAATGTATGAATATCAGGTGGAACTTGAACATCTTTTATGGCTCTCAGCTAACCGCAATCTTAGCTATCTCCTTAATTAGGGCTCCTTCAATCTGTACCTTCCTTTTTTGTTTTCTCCAAAAGATAACATGGATAACTTTCACAAGTTACCCATGGACAAGATTTCTTCTCATTAAGAACATCCTACACTTCCATGGTATGGATACATTGTGATTCAATCACCCATCTCTCTTGAATGATAACTGAGATGATGGCTATGCTTGGTTTTTGAGTTTTTGTAGAAAAGCCTTTGTGCCTACATTGTCAGGAACTGGTGGCTTGGTTTCTGTATGATGTCTAAAAGTCAAAGTGTCTGTGCATTTTAATTTTTGTAGTGCTGAGGATAAAACCCAGGGCCTTGCACATCCAAGCACTCTGCCACGGATCCATCCAGCCAGGCCTGGCATTTTCAATCTTAATAGAGTATTTCTGATTACTTTCTAAAAAGGTTAGAGTATTTCATAATTTCATCCACATTGTCACGCTTTTCAGCACAAAATACCAAAAAGCATATTGAGTTTTATTCACATAAAAGAACTGTTTCTCTTAATATGTAATGTACATCTTTTTACCTGTATCGATCATTGCACAACATTTTAAAAATGTGAATTAGGTTTCGAAATATTTTGCCTATCTTTTAGTGAGGCATTCGTGTATTTCTCATCAATTGTTAGATCTCAATGCATGTGAAGGATAGGATTCTAATTGTGTAGTTTCAAATATATTTATTCCAGACTTTAACTTTTAATATTTATAGTCAAAAATTGTTTTGAGACAGGGTCTCCCTATCTTGCCCAGGCTGGTCTCAAACTCTTGGGCTCAAACGATCCTCCACCTCAGCTTTTCTAAGCGCTGGAACTAGAGGCCCATGCCACCATGACTGGCCAGTCTTTCACTTAAAACGTGTCTTTTGCCATGTAGGCGTCATAAGCCTTTCTGGAGCTAAATGTGTTAAATCTCCTTTGGTCTCATTTAAAAAGCCGTTCTTACTTTAAGGCCATGGAGCCCGTCCTCCATGCTCTGCTAATGCTTTTGTGAGTTTTCCTTTCTTTATGTCCTCATTTCAAAGCCATTTTGAATTTGCTTTTGTGTTCAGTCAGAGAGGAGCAACGTCGCCTCGTCCCTGCCACACGGCTCCCGGTCACCAGCGCACAGATGACGACACAGGCCCCCTCACACCGAAGCGCCGCGCACGCGCAGCGGGCCCCGCGGCCCGGCCTCCCCGCCGGCGGCGGCTTCTCCGTCTCGGGCACCATCTCACTCCGAAGGGTCTCTCCACACGTCTGTCGGCACAGGTTCACTGTCCCATACAAGTCTTAAGCCGTTCTCCCCAGATCACCGAAACCCGGAGGTGAAACCAGAGCCCCAGTAGCCGCACCGCCCCCAGCGGCGGGGCTCGGACCGCGGGCCGGCCTTCCCGGAAGTTAGTGCCCCCGCGGCCGCCGCCGGAAGTGCACTCGTCCTCCCCACCGGAAGTCCCACCCTCCCCGGAACTCCGCGGGCGTCGCTGCCGTGACGGGCGGCGAGGGGCCCGGCGGCGGTGCTCCCGGCGCGCCCTGGTGGCGGGCGGCAGGAGGCGCGTGCCCTGCCGCCTTCCGTGTGCGAGAGCCGCCCTAGCTGCTTGCTTGGACAGCCCCGGAGAGCAGCTTGGTGCAGAGACGGCGCCTTCCGCAGACCAGCAGCTGCCCCTCGCCCGGGTCTCCCGCGCTGGTGGCAGCAGTGTCCTGACGGCCTCTCGGCTGCCGACCTGGGCTTCCAGCGCCGTGCGCGCCGCCGGAGTGAGAGCCAGAAGTGACACTAGACGCTTGTCATAACTGTTGCAAACTTCCAACTTAAATTTTCGTGATTTCCAAATCAGCGAATATTTTATAGAAACGTGAAAATACAAAATTCCCAAATGAAAAGACAGTAACCTGCAGCCCACTGCCACAGAAGCTGTTGCTGACATTTTGATTGGCATCTTTCAAGTCTTCCATTCTCATGATTTTTCTGTGCAATAAATGAATTTTTTTTCATAGAATTATAATCATATTATATATTGCTTTACTAGCCTACTGTTTATACAGCTGTATTCTGTAGTTTAGTCTGTTTAAAAAAAAAAGCAAGCTATTAATGGTTTTAAAATATTCCATGGTGGGAATGTATCATATACATCTTTGTTGAAATTTTGTTTTTCATTTTCAATAGGGTCTTTATGTCTCCAACAGGAAATCATCTAAAGTCTATTGAAAGCACTAATGATGTGTAAACTGTAATATAAATGTCATGGCTCTCTTCATGTGGTGGGCAGCAAAATACTAACAGCCTATTTCAATTTGGGAAATGCTTCTGGGCAACCACTGATTTTGGATGCAGACAGGTAAAGACGTAATTGGCCACTCACAACCTGTCTTTGGTCCACACCTGCAATAGCACATCACAACCGCAAGTCCTAGAGATCATGTTTTATGTCTAAATCACATGACATTATGCAGTGACAACAGTGAGTGCCTGTGAAATATGAGGATGTCGGCCACAAGTGCTGCTCATGGAAAACCTCAGGTCAAACTTTATAACCATCTTTCCAGTGGTAGTTGGACTGCTCACTGGGAGTATTAATTCCACCCTCTTGATAACTATTATGAAGTGTTACCTGGAATGGATGTGTAGAATTTGACCAGATTGGAGGGCAGTCAGCTGCTGTCCATTATGTGACTTGAGTTGGTTTTCCATTGCAAAACAAATAAACACAAACACAATGGCATAAGGTGACATTCGTTATCTTATAATGCCCCTGAGTCAGAAATCCCAGGGAGTGAAGCTGGGTCACTTATTCTACATCTCACGAGACATTGATATATCGCCAGAATTTAATTCCATGTTGGAGGTTGTGGGGCAGCTTCTACTTATTTTGTTGTTGTTGTTGTTCTAATTAGTTATATGTGACAGTAGAATGCATTTTGACACATAAATAAATGGAGTGTAACTTCTCAATCTTCCAGTTGTACATGATATAGAAGCACACCAGTCGTGTAGTCATATAGGTACATAGGGTAATAATGGCCGATTCATTCTACTACCCTTCACTCTCCTCTGTCTAATCCAAAGTACTTCTATTCTTTCATAGCTCTGCCCCCATTTTGAATTAGCACCCACATATCAGAGAAAACATTTGGCCTTTTGTTTTTTGGGATTGGCTTATTTCACTTAGCATGATATTTTCCAGTTCCATCCATTTACTGGCAAATGCCATAATTTCATTCTTCTTAAAGGGTGAGTAATAGTTCATTGTATATATATACCACAATTTCTTTATCCATTCATCTGTTGAAGGGCACCTAGATTGGTTCCATAGTTTGGCTATCATGAATTTAACTGCTATAAACATTGATGTAGCTGCATCACTGATTTTAAGTCCTTTGGGTATAAACCGAAGAGTGGGATAGCTCAGTCAAATGGTGGTGTCATTCCAGATTTTTCTGAGGAAGCTCCATACTGCTTTCCAGAGCGGTTGCACCAAATTGCAGTCCCACCAGCACTACCATTCCCCCCACATCCTCATCAACATTTATTGTTCCTTGTATGCTTGATGATTGCCATTCTAAGTGGAGTGAGATGAAATCTCAGTGTGATTTTGATTTGCATCTCCAATTGCTAGAGATGTTGAACATTTTTTCAGGTATTTGTTGATTGATTGTATTTCTTCTTCTGTGAAGTAACTTTTAAGTTCATTTGCCCATTTATTGATTGAGTTATTTGGTTTTTTGGTGTTAAGGTTTTTAGTTCTGTATATATCCTGGAGATTAATGCTTTATCTGAGGCACATATGGTAAGGATTTTCTCCTATTCTGTAGACTCTCTCATCATATTATTGATTGTTTCCTTTGCTGAGAAGAAGCTTTTTAGTTTGATTCCATCCCATTTATTGATTTGTGTGTGTGTGTGTGTGTGTGTGTGTGTGTGTGTGTGTGCCAGGGATTGGACTCAGGTGCACTGGACCACTGGGCCACATCCCCAGTCCTTTTTTGTATTTTATTAGAAATAGGGTCTCACTGAGTTGCTAAGTGCCTCGCCATTGCTGAGGCTGGCTTTGAACTCACGATCCTCCTGCCTCAGCTTCCCAAGTGCTGGGATTACAGGCATGTACCACCATGCCCGGCTCCATTTATTGATTCTTGATTTTACTTCTTGAGCTTTAGGAGTCTTGTTAAGGAAGTCAGATCCTAAGCTGACATGGTGAAGATTTGGGCCTACTTTTTCTCCTGTTAGGCCCACGGTCTCTGTTCTAGTGCCTAAGTCTTTGATCCACTTTGAATTGAGTTTTGTGCATGGTGAGATGTGGGGATTCTGACCGTGGAAATGTTCAGGGAAGCGTCCCCTGGTGAGTAAACTCCGGGGGGGGGGGGGACGGGTAACAGGCAGTCTGTTTCCCACCCTTAGAATGCCCTGCAATCTCTCCTAGGATTTAGTAATATAAATAAATATATGTGCAATGTCTAGCTGGTATGGCAATGCCCTGAGAAGCCTCTGAGTTGGAGCCTCATCAAGCCTCGACCTTGATTGCAGGCACATAGCTCCTGGGAATAAAGGAACTTGCTTGCTAGCTAACTACAATGTTTCACCAAGCTCTGGTGCTCCTGGATCTACCCGCCTAACAGTAACTTTAGACAATGGACTTTCTTGAGAGCTGCACAAATCTCCTGACTGTGCATATTGTAACTGTGAAATGTAACTGCAGAACAGGCAACCTTACTGATACTCTAAACAATAATGGAGTTATGGCACTGATGACCTAGTGTAACCTATTGGTATAAATAGAGCTTGGCAGCTTGGCCTCTCAGCCACTCTGCCACTCTCCTACCTCTGCACCTTGTCTTGTGTCTCCCTTTATGATTATTCTTTACAGTGAGAGATAGGGATTCAATTTCATTTTGCTACATATGGATTTCCAGTTGTTCCAACACCTTTTGTTGAAGATGAATGTTTTGGTGCCTTTGTTGAGTATGAGATAACTGTATTTATGTGGGTTTGTTTCTGTGTCTGTTCTGGGGCCAATACCATGCCATTTTTGTTACTATAGTTCTGGATAATAATTTAAGCTCTGGAATTCTGATGCCTCCTACTTTACTTTTCTTGCTAAGGATTGCTTTAGCTATTCTGGGTCTCTTATTTTTCCAATAAATTTCGTGATTGCCTTTTCTATTTCTATGAAGAATGTCAGTGGGATCTGATTAGGAATTGCATTAAATATGTACAATGCTTTTCATAGTATGGCTATTTTGACAATGTTAATTCTGCCTATTCAAGAGCATAGGAGATCTTTCCATCTTCTAGGTCTTCTTCAATTTATTTCTTTAGTGTTCTGTAGTTTTCATTGTAGAGGTCTTTTGCCTCCTTTGTTAGATTGATTCTCAAGTATTTTTTTGAGGCTATTGTGAATGGGGTATTTTTTTCTAATTTCTCTTTCAGTAGATTTATCATTGATGTAGAAGAATGTATTTGATTTAGGGGTGTTAATTTTATATCCTGCTATTTTCCGAATTCATTTATTAGTTCTAGAAGTTTTCTGGTGTAATTTTTTGGATATTCTATATATAGCATCACATCATGGGCAAATAGTGATAGTTGGAGTTCTTCTTTTCCTATGCATATCCCTTTATTTCTTTCATCTGTCTGATTGCTCTGGCCAGAGTTTCAAAGACTATGTTGAACAGTAGTGAAAAAGGACATCCCTGTCTTGTTCCAGTTTTTAAAGGGAATGCTTTCAATGTTTTCACCCTTAGTAATGATGTTGGCCTTGGGCTTGGCGTAGATAGCTTTTACAATGTTGAGGTATGTTCCTACTATCCCTAGTTTTTCTAGTGTTTTGAACATGAAGGGGTGCTGTATTTTGTCAAATGCTTTCCTGCATTTATTAGTATGATCATATGATTTTTATCTTTAAGCCTATTAATGTCATGAATTACATTTGTTGATTTCCATCTGTTGAACCAACCTTGCATGCCTGGGATGAATCTCACTTAACCTTAGTGCACTCTCTTTTTAATATGTTTTTGTATGTGTTATGCCAGAATTTTATTGAGCATTTTTGCATTTATGTTCATCAAGGATATTGGTCTGAAGTTTTCTTTACTTGATGTGTCTGTTTGGTTTTATTGTGATACCAGCTTCATAGAATGAGTTTGGAATGGTTCCCTCCTTTTCTATTTCATGGAACAATTTGAGAAGTATTGGTGTTAGTTCTTCTTTGAAGATCTTGTAGAACTCATCTGAGAATCTGTCTGGTCCTGGGCTTTTCTTGGTTGGTAGGCTTTTTATGGCATGTTCTATTTTATTGTTTGAAATAGATCTGTTTAAATTATGTATGTCCTCCTGATTCAGTTTAGGTAGAAACTGTGTGTCTTTAGAAATTTGTTGATATCTTCAAGATTTTCTATTTTATTGGAGTATAAGTTTCCAAAATAGTGTCTGATTATCTTTTGTATTTCAGTGGTGTTCAATGTGTTATTTCCTTTTCATCACGAATTTTAGTAATTGGAGTTCTCTCTCTCTTTCTTCATTAGTGTGGCTAAGGGTTTATAAATTTTATTTATTTTTTCAAAGAACCAACTTTTTGTCAATTTTTTGGATTGTTTCTTTTGTTTTCAGTTTCATTTATTTCAGCTCTGGTTTTAATTATTTCCTATCTTCTAATGCTTTTGGAGTTGATTTGTTCTTCTTTTTCTAGGGCTTTGAGATGTAATGTTAGGTCATTTATTTGTTGACTTTTTATTCTTTTAATGAATGAGCTCAATTGAGTGAACTTTCCTCTTAGCACTGCCTTCATAGTGTCCCAGAGATATTGATATGTTGTATGCTATTTTCATTTACCTCTAAGTATTTTTTAAATTTCATCCCTGACTTCTTCTGGTATCAATTCATCATTCAATAGTGTATTATTTAGTCTCCAGATGTTAAAGCACATTCTATTTCTTATTCTGTCATTGATTTCTAATTTCATTCCAGTATGATCTGATAGAATGCAGGGTATTACACACACACACACACACACACACACACACACACACATATATATTTGTATTTGGTAAGAGTTGCATTGTGGCATAAGATATGTCTATTTTAGAGAAGGATCCATGTGTTGCTGAGAAGAAAGTGTATTCACTCATCGATGGATGGACTGTTCTATATATTTCAGTTAATTATTGATTGTATTATTGAGTTCTATGGTTTCTTTGTTTAGTTTTTTTTTTTTTTTTTGAAGATGTATCCAGTAGTGAGAGAGGTGTATGAAAGTCACCCAGTATTATTGTGTTGTGGTCTATCTGATTCTTGAAATTGAGAAGTTTTTTTGTTTATGTGTTTGTTTTATGTATGTAGATGCTCCATTGTTTGGGGCATACATATTTATGATCAGTATGTCTTGTTGATGTATGGTTCCCTTAAGCAGTATGAAATATCCTTCTTTCTCTCTTCTGATTAACTTTGGCTTGAAGTCTGCTTTATCTGATATTAGGATAGGAAGACCTGCTTGATCCATGTGAATGGTAAGTTTTTTTTTTCCATCCTTTCACCTTCAGTCTGTGGATGTCTTTGCCTATGAGATGAGTCTCTTGGAGACAGCATATGGTTGGGTCTTATTTTTTAATTCAATCTGCCAGTCCATGTCTTTTGATTGATGAGTTCCATTAATATTCAAGGTTATTATTGATATATGATTTGTGTTCCCTCTCATTTTGGTTTATTTCTAGTTTTTAATTTGAATTAGTTTATCCTTTGATTGACTGTTCTGTTAGTATAGTTTCTCCCTTTTCTGTTTTTCACTTTTTTAAAAAACAATTTCCTCCTCATGGAATATTTTGCTTAGGGTGTTCTATAGTACAGGGTTTCTAGTTGCAAATTCTTTTAATCATGGAAGGTTTTTATTTCATTTTCAAATATGAAGTTTAATTTTGTTGGATATAGGATTCTTGGATGGCATCCATTTTTTTTCTTTTAGAGCTTGGTATATGTTATTCCAGGACCTCATAGCTTTGAGGGTCTGGGTTGAGAAATCAGTTGAGATCGGAATTTGTTTCACCCTATATGCAATTTGATATTTTTCTCTCCCAGAATTTACAATTCTATACTTATCTGTATGCTAGGCATTTTCATGAAAATGTGCCTTGGTGTGGGTTTGTTGTAATTTTGTACATTTAGGGTTCTGTAAGCCTCTTGTATTTGATTTTCCATTTCATTCTTTAGATTTGGGAAATTTTCTTATATTATTTCATTGAAAAGATTGTACATTCCTTTGGTTTGTATCTCCCCACCTTCATCTATCCTGCTAATTCTTGAATTTGTTCTTTTCATATTATTCCATAATTCTTGGAAATTCTGTTCATGGTTTCTTAACATCTTCTCTCTCTGGTTAACTCTATTTTCATGATTATGTATTTTGTCTTCATTGCCTGAGGTTCTTTCTTCTAAGTGGTCTAGTCTATTGGTGATGCTTTCTATTGAATTTTTAATTTATTGCTTCCTTTATTTTGAGGATTTCTGCTTTTTTTTTTTTTTTCAGAACCTCTGCCTCTTCTTATTTATTTATTTATTTATTTGTTTGTTTATTTATCAGGGACTGAACCCAGGGGCACTTAACCACTGAGCCACATCCCCAGCCCTTTTAAAAAAGTATTTTTAAAAAATATTTTTTTAGTTGTCAATGGACCTTTATTTTTACTTATTTAACTGTGGTGCTGAGAATAGAACCCAGTGCCTTACACATGCTTGGCAAGTGTTCTACCACTGAACCACAACCCCAGCCCCTCTGCTTCTTTATTGAAGTGATCTTTCAATTCCTGTATTTTCATCTAATTTCATTCCTTATACCATCTATTACTTTGCAGATAAGTTTAGTTATGTACATTATAAGCTCCTTCTCTGACATTTCTTCCACTGTGGTGTCAATGGATTCTGTTATTAGAGTATCTTGGTTTATGTTGTTTATGTGTCTACCCATCTAACAGTATGAATCTGAGGCAGAAGAGTTTCTACCCTTTGAACTCATGGTGTCCCTGAAGGTTTCCAGTACCTCCCTGTTTAGGGGGAGACAAATAATAACAACCACCATGCTGGGTGCCATGGCACACACCTATAATCCTAGCGGCTTGGGAGGCTGAGGCAGGAGGATCGTGAGTTCAAAGGCAGCCTCAGCAAAAAGGCACAAAGCAACTCAATGAGACCCTGTATCTTAATAAAATACAAATAGAGCTGGGGATGTGACTCAGTGGTTGAGTGCCCGAGTTCAATCCTCAACACACACACACACACACACACACACACACAAACACACACACAAAAAACCACCAATGCAAACAATATACAGCATTAAAACAAATAGCTGTTACTGTGACCTCTAAAATGTTAATTATCACAATAAACAGAAATGATATGATCAGTTCTTGCCTACAATAAAAACATCAAGCTTTCAAAGGGTTTACAATTTCAAATGGTGGACAGGGAGAGAACAGAAGTGTTATAGGATGTGATGATTATGATGGAGAGAAGGAGAGAAAAAGAAGTAAAAAATTAATGAAAGAGTTAAAGAGAGCACAATAGAGACTGGCTGTTAGCAAGGGAAACAGGTAGGAGAAAAAAATATTACTATAAAACAAAAAAAAACTTTTAAAAATTAAAAATAAGAGAATACAAAACTCAAATATACTAATCAAATATCCTAATTTACAAAAAACTAATCTATGAAAAACAATTGGCTTCAAAAATTCTAGAAATGAGAAAAAACAAATATGAAAAGGTATAACTCTCCATGTATCATCAAGGTCACAATTAAACAAAGAAAAAGAATTTAAAAAAGAAAAAAAATCTCGATGAAAAGTTAAAGAATTCTTTCCATTGGAGTTCAAAAGATTCTCAGCTTCTCTTCTCAGCAATGTTAGGTGGGGTCTTCTGGAGTGTGATGCTCCAGCCTATGAATTGCCAGAGCGTGAGAGGTGATCCCATAGGTGGAGTTCCTGGAGACAGAGTCAGGCTTAGGTGGGATCCAGGCTCTTTGCTAAATGCTAATTGGTCTGGAGATTTTAAATCAGTGCATCTTCAGTGCCCAGTGCTTGCTGGTCCAGGCTGGAAGGCTGTACCCAGGGATCTCCCCTGGGTTCCACTCCTACATCACATGCAGATTCCACCTTTCCTGGTCTCAGGTTCAGTCTCCAAATAATTTCTCCCACCCCCACCCTTCTGAGTTCCTGATCGGATGCATCTCTCCCAGCCAATCCTGCAAGCAGTCAGATTGGAGGGTAAGGATGGAGCTGGGTGGGTTTCTGTGACCAGATGTCTTCTGTGTAAACCTCTCTCCACATTTGATTTCCTCCTGGTCATTTAAGCACACTCTATGTTGTGCAGTGTGTTTACTGAGCCTGTATTTCAGGCCAAACTCAGGTTTGCCAGGAATTAGCTTCCTCAGCTTCCAACCCCACAACTCAGCTGCAAAATGGTTCCTTCCTTTGTCCTCTGATTGCTACCTGGGGAGATGGTGACTTCTTTCCCCACACATGGATATTGTGCAGTGCATCCTTCGGGTTTATTGGGCAATGTCCTTGGTCTCTAAAGGATCCATACTCAGACATGCCTTGAGCTTCCCCAAAATGCAGGGTCCTTTAATTCCCTTATCCCTCTACCATGCTCACAGAGGGGCCACTCTGGATAGAGCTTATGGCCAGGCCATAGCAGCAACTGTGCCTCTGGGAGTTTTTTTCCTTATTTTCTTATACCCAACCTCCAGTGTCATTGGTCTGCTTTGAATTTCCAGTTTTAAATTCCAGTGAAGTCCTCCCTCCACCTTCCCCCCCCCTCCCCCAAGTTCACCTTCCTTGCAGAGAAGCTGCCTGTCCGCTCGCTTGAGTTCAGGCCACGGAGCAGCCAGGAATGCCCCTCCTCTATTCCACATCTTGGTCACCAGGCAAGGCCCCTTTCTTAATGACCCAAGTTCCCATAAACATTAGATCCAGATCTGTTTACTCACATTTGTTTCTGACTCATTATCATGCTGTTTAATTATCTGACCTCATGTCACTGTTTTAATGACAGGCAGCCCCCATCAGTCATAGAAAGTTATTTTCTTTTTTTCCTTTTCATTTTGACAATCTTAAAACTTTTTAATTTTTCCATGTAAATTTAAAATTTTGTCCGGTCCCAAGGAATATGGAATTTCCAGTAGAGTAGCGTCAAACACACAGCTCAATGTGGTTGTGACGGGTTGCACTTCCCCGCATCGCAGCTCCATGCAGACAAGGTAAGCCCGCCCGGATGCCGGTCTCCCCTTGGTGAGCTGGGCGGAAGTTCCGGGCCACACCCTCCCGACCGTTCCGGAAGCTCCGCCCTCCCTGGAACAGCCCGTGGGTAGCTGCTTGGTTCCAGAGAGTCTGGGTTTTGGGGGTTGGGGAGAGTCGCATCCCCCATCCTGCAGCCTCTGGGCGAGCACAAGGCGGGAGAGGTACGCCACTCATCAGATTCTCAAATATGAGGGTCACTTTAGACTCTTCTTAGTTCAACAGTAAAAGGAAATACACTTTAATATGAAAATATAATGCTGTGTCCAAAACCCAATTTTTCTTCTAGATCCATTTCCTTTGATTTGGTACATCCAAACCACTTTAGATTTCACTATGGGCTATGTTGTAAGCTTGGGTGAAGATCAAGACCATTTCTCTCTTATTCAACTGGAACCAGGATCGTAAGCTTCCACCTTGAAAACGTGTGTGTGTGTGTGTGTGCGCGCACTGGCTTGTGTGTGTGTGCACGCTGACTTGTGTGTGTGTGAGTGTGTGTGTGCGCGCGCACTGACTAGAGAGGACGTGAAAGGCACAAGAATTCCTGAGAAAAGAGCGTAGTCCCTCGTAGTCCCCAGCCACCAGCAGCCACTCTGGCTACTGTAAATCTTCTCTTTTACTATTCTTCTGTATAATGTGCATGTAGTTTTTCTTTTATAAAATTATTATAATTTTATATCTCTTTAGAAGGCTGCTTTTTAAATGCTACACATTTCAAAAATTGTTCTATTAAAAACCATGACATGATGGGGCTGGGGTTGTGGCTCAGCAGTAGAGCTCTTGCCTAGCACATGTGAGGCGCTGGGTTCGATCCTCAGCACCACATAAAAATAAATATGTAAAGGTATAAACAAACAAATAAAAACCACGACATGATATTGATGGGCGTAAACTATTCTGTCTTGGAAAGGTCTCACGTTCCTTTTGTTGGAATACTTTTTAATTTTCGATCCAATCTTTTTTTGTACATAGGACCAAACCCAGCAGCACTTTACAACTGAGCTGCATCCTCTTTTAAAATTTTTAATTTGTTTTAATTAGTTATGTGACAGTAGAATGCATTTATGCACTGTGATATACATAGGTAAGGTATAATTTCTCATTTTTCTGAGTGCACATGTTGCAGAATCATATTGGTCATGTAGTCACACATATACATACAGTAATAATGTCTGTTTCATTCCATTATCTTTCCCATTCCCACATCCCTTCACTTCCTTCTACTACTCCCTTCACTTCCTTCTACTAATCTAAGGTAACACTATTCTTCCCTAGTGCCCCCCACCTTGTTGTGAATTAGCATCCACATATAAGAGAAAACATTTGGCCTTTGGTTTTGTGGGATTGGCTTATTTCACTTAGCATGATATTCTTCAACTCCAACCATTTACTGGCAAATGCCATAATTTCAGCCTTCTTTAAAGCTGAGTAATATTTCATTGAGTATATATACCACATTTTCTTTATCCATTCATCTATTGAGGGACACCTAGGTTGGTTTCACAGTCTAGCTATTGTGAATTGAGCTGCTATAAACATTGATGTGGCTGTGTCACTATAGTATGCTGATTTTAAATTCTTTGGGTATAAACCAAGGTGTGGGATAGCTGGGTCAAATGGCGGTTCCATTCCAGTTTTCTGAAGAATCTCCATACTTCTTTCCTAGTGGTTGCACCAATTTTCAGTCCCACCAGCAATGTAAGATGTATGAGTGTACCTTTTCCCCACATCCTTGCCAACATTTATTGTTGCCTGTATTCTTGATGATTGCCATTCTGACAGGAGTCAGATGAAATCTTAGAGTAGTTTTGATTTGCATTTCTCTAATTGCTAGAGATGTTGAACACTTTTTCATATATTTGTTGATCAATTGTATTTCTTCTGTGAAGTGTCTTTTTAAATTTTTTAAAAAATATTATTTATTTGCTTTAGTTGTACACAATGCAATGCATTTATGTTTATGTGGTGCTGAGGATCGAACCCGGGGCCGCACATGCGCGAGGCGAGCGCTCTACCGCTGAGCCATAATCCCAGCCCCTCTTTTTAAAAATTTGAGGGCAGAGTCACCCTAAGTTGCTTAGGGTCCTGCTTTATAAATTGGTGAAGCTTGTCTTGAACGTGTGATCCTCCTGCCTCAGCTCCACCATGTCCCACTCAATTCAGTCTTCTTTAGCAGAGATATTAGCTTATGAAAGGATTGTGTGAAAAGTGTTACACCAATAGGAGTTCATGAATCCTCTAGATGGAACAGGTGATAAGTCACCATTAGCCTTTTTAGTCATAGGAAATGTGTCTAGGGTGACCTAATAGTTGGGACCCAGGTGACCAAATGGGTACTGTTCCAAACTGCTGAGCCTTGCTGCTCACACTCATGTCCTGTGGCTGGTCAGACCCTGGGTTTTCAGAGCCAGGGGTTCCAGCACTGCAGCTCCTGGTCCAGAGACCCGTGTCCTCTGCAGAGTGCTCCTGGTGTCGGCATCACGCAGACCTTGGGTCCAGACTAGTTTGGAGGCATTGCTGATCTGTAAACTGAAAAAGTTTCCAATACCTCTCCAAGCCCATCTTTCCTCAAGGAAATAAGGGGATGTTACTATCTGCTTCACAAAGTAGGCAGTGTGTGAGGACCAGAGGGAATCATGAACCTTCTGCCAGCCCCTGGCTCCCAGGGAAGCCCAGGAGTGACAGCTCCTCCTCCAACTGTGGACTTCGGGTGCACAGACATCCATTAACCATAGTGCTCAGTTGGAGACAAACCGTTGCTGATCTCTGAATGGCCTGCTTTGTAAATATACCTGATATCTCGGGCACTTTGGTCTGGAGGAAGCACGTTCACCCAGAGCAGAGGCAGGCTACGCGGTCTGCGCCTGCTTCTGTGGCCCCGTAGGAGACCTCGCAGCCTACTGTGGTCACGTTCTCCAGCTCTCCTTTTGCTCCAGCTTCTTAGGCCTCTACATGTATTCTTGAGAAGGACACACGGTACACTGGCAGCTCATGGAAAATACCTGATGTGTGAAGTGTTCAGAATCTTTGGAAAATTGTATCTTTCACTTAATGCCAAATTGCCAAGATCTGCCCACACTTTGTCCCTGCAGTCTGTTGACGCTTTGTTCTGTGACTGTTTCATCCCATGCCATACTTATTCACCCCCTCTGCTGTGGATGGGCACAGGGGCGACCTCCAAGCTGCCCAGCCTCATCTGCCTCCTCTCGTGCATGTGCCAGTGTTTGTCCCGGTCCCTTCCTGGTAGCTGAAGGCCTGTGCATGTGAATGCTCCTCTCCTGGAGATGTGGCCAGCTGTCTCCTGAGGCACTGGCAATGTGCAGGACTCCTGTCCTCAGGGGGTCCCTCCCGCATTCCCCTCACCACAGTGAGGCTGCACACATACTTGCCACCTGAGATTTCTCTTATGTGAAGCACTTGCTCCTGTCTTAGCCCACTTTCCATGGGTTCTTTTTTTTTTTTTTTTGTACCGGGGATTGAACTCAGGGGCACTCGACCACTGGGCCACATCCCCAGCCCTTTTTGGTATTTTATTTAGAGACAGGGTCTCACTGAGTTGCTAAGTGCCTCGCCATTGCTGAGGCTGGCTTTGAACTCGCGATCCTCCTGCCTCAGCCGCCCCGAGTGCTGGGATTACAGGCGTGCCTCACCGCGCCTGGCCCATGGGTTCGTTGTTCTCTCATTAATCCACACGAGTTCTTTCTTTTATCATGGCAGTATTGGAGATCAAGCCAGGGCCTTGTGCATGCTAGGCACGCACTCCATCACTGAGCTTCATCCTCAGTCCTCATGTGAGCTCATCGTGTGTTTTTTGATACAAATCTTTTGTCAGTTGGATGGATGCACCTCAACTCTTTCATTTAATGTGCCATTCAATGAATCAGAGCTGTGAGTTTCAATGGCCAGATTTATACATATTTTATTGATAACACCTTTTGGTATCAATAAGTCTTTCTGTGCAAATATCTAAAAGATAGCACCAATCTCTTTTACTAAAAGTTTTAAATTTTTCTTGTGAGGGTCGACTGCTAAACTAGGGTTCTTTTGGGTGCAGGCTGTGAGGTAGGGCTATGACTGATGCTAACCAGGACTTCGATCTTTTAGGAAATCATTCATAATGTTCTTACAAAAATAACCAAAGTTTCAGTGGCAGTCAACCTGCAGCCAGTCTTGGCGGGCTCTAACCCTGTGTCAAGAGAGGGAGGTGGAGGGCCGGCTGGTGTGGCCTAGGATGCCCCACCCCAGGGCTGGGAGCACAGCACCCCCTGCCCTCCCTGCCCTGTCCCACCCAGCCTGGCGTGGCTCAGGCCCCTGGGGCGCACATCCATGGTCACCCCCTGCACCTGCAGTGGCTGTTCGGGGCAGGTGCTCACTGTCCAGTGCCTCAGGGCCCCTCTGGAAAGGCCTGCGCTGCCCAGGAGAGGCCAGGCACTGCACAGATGAGCCAGCGCGCTGCCTCTGCCCGCACCTCGGACCCTTGCGGAGAGCCACTGCTTCTGGGGCGCCTGCTCTGTGCCCGTCCTGTGTCTGCAGGCCGCAGGCGTCAGCACCAGTGGGCACGCCAGTCTGCACGGTGGCCCCTACCCCACCTCCTGCTCTCTTCCTCAGTCCTCACAGCCAGCTTCCAACTCACTGGCTCCTAGGAGAGTGTCCTCTCAGGCAGCCACCTGGGGACCTGTGCCCAAGCAGCCAGTCACCTGCCATGGTGGGCATCCAGGAGGCCTCTTCAGCCTCTGGAGGCCGACAGAGCCAGCACAGGCGGGAACCTGGCCACTGCAGCTGCTGCTGCTCAGCCTCCCTGAAACCTCCCCATGTGTCCTTGCCACCCTCCTTCTTGGGAGGACTCCCCTTGGCCACAGGTCCTGGTCTCCAGCTCTGTGCCTCTGGCCTTTGGTGCCAGCTGCTCCCCAGCCTCGTGGCAGGAGACCATCGGAGCCCATGCAAAGTCGCTGACTGGGACCACCCACACACCTGAGGCAGCACTCAGGAGAAGGCCAGCCTCTGGCTTCCAAAAGGGATGGTCCCTACACACACCCAAGCTCATGAGGACAACTTCCCAAATAGAGAGGGAGTCAGAGTTGGGTGGCTGAACACAGATGTCAGAGACAGTGGCAGGTACCGTGCACAGCACCCAGCCGAGGACCCGGACCCACTGGGCATCTGAGTCTGGAACATGGAACAATAGTTCTGAAATTCAAAAGAAGGGGTGTTTTGTTTGGATATGAAGTGTCCCCCCAAAAGCTCATGTGTGAGTTAATAAAGGAGTGTTCAGAGGTGAAATGATTAGATTAAGAGAACTGTAACCTAATGGATTGATTCATTTGATAGGTTAATGATTTGAATGAATCACTGCTTGGCAACCACAGGCAGGTGGGCGTGGCTGGGAGCAGTAGGTCACTGGGGATGTGACCCTCTCCCTCTCCCTCTCCTTTGCTTCCTCTCCTCTCCCTTTCTCCCTCTCCCTCTCCCTCCCTCCCCCTTCCCCTCCCCCTCCCCTCCCCCTTCATAGCTGTCACAAACTAAGGACCTTTCCTCTACCATACTCTTCTGCTACAATGTTCTGCCTCACCTTGGGCCCAGAGCAATGGAGCCAGCTGACCATGGACTGGATGTCTGAAATTATGAGCCTAAAATAAAACTTTGCTCTTGTTAGTTGTCCTGTCATGTATTTATTCACTGAGATGAAAAGTGAGTAACACAGCTATATGGTGAGCCTTCCCAAACTATATGGTGACTCTTTTACTACAAAACCTTCAGCTTTTGCTGATGTATTTTTATTGCACCTTGGGTTCCTAAAAGTGAGGAGACCCTCAAGAGTTTGGAGAAAGAAAAGAGCTTAGGGATGCTTGGCCGGTACAATGGGGGAATTTCTGGGCCAAGAGCTACAAGCCAGGGGATGGAGCTGCAAGCAAGACTCTTAGACTGATTCCTGTACCCTAGAGAGTCTAGCGATCTCAGGATGGTGGAACCAAGGCCCCCCACATAAATAAGCTGAAATAAAGTGACCCAAATTAAGAACCTAGATTTTTGAGAGTTTAAGATCAACTAAAGGGGCTGGGGTTGTGGCTCAGTGGTAGAGCGCTCGCCTAGCACGTCCGCGGCCGGGTTCGATCCTCAGCACCATGTAAACGCATTGTGTACAACTAAAGCAAATAAATAAATTTTTAAAAAAAGATCAACTAAATTTGATCACAAAGATACTCAAGAAAACAGCTGTCACGACTGAAAATCAGAAAGAACAAAACATGGATTTAGATCCCCAGAAATTTCAGATTGGGACTTATAAACACAAGAATATTCAGTAGTAAAATTACAAAAAACAAGCAAGTTGAAATGGTTTAAATTATCAGGAGGATAAGTAAAAGATTCAAATAGACTTTTTAGAAGTAAATAAAATACTGTTAAAATAAGCTTAACAGATTAAGCATTAGATTAGATAGAGCTGAAGAGAGAATCATCAGACTGGAAAGTAATCTGAAGAAAATAGAAGGCAGCAGAGGAGCTGAGGGATGGAAGAGATAGGGGAAAAGTTTGCAGATAGAGGACAGACTGAAATCTAAGATATGTCTTATTGGAGTTCACAAAAGAAATGCAATAAGGAAAGACTTGTAGGCACCTGTATTGAGGTGTCCCCAGAAATAACAAAAGAACCAAAGACACAATGATAGGATGCATAATTTACAAATGCTGCATAAATAAAAGAAAAGGCAGAACACTAAAGATGACCAGAACTTAAACACAACCAGAAAGAAACAAGACATCCACAGAAGAGTGACTGGACAGACACAGATGTCCTGGTTGTAACAAGGAAAGTGTCAGGATAATATAAGGGGTTGAGGTCTTTAGTCCCCCTGTACCCGGGTTGGACCTCTCTTGTTCAGCAAAAGAGGCCAGAGAGGCCTACCCCAATGATGAGACTAGATTGGGAAAGTAAAGGCCACTGGTATTCCCTCCCCCACCTTTAGAAGGCCCAGGAACATACCAGGGAGCCCGGTCATCCATCAGTGCAGGAACTCGGTTTATTGAGGAAGTTGGATGGTCTTATAGAGGACATGGGCCAATCAGCAGAAAGATCATAGGGACACATAAGGAGCATGGGCGGGTGCCATTGGCGGAGCCATTGGCTATCCTTGGGGTGATTTCAGTTCTCACAGCCACGCCCCCTGCTTAGCCTAGGTCCTGTAACAGGGCATGGTAATGTGGCAAGCAGCCAGAAAGCCAGAGCTTTTCCATCCCCTTGGCAGACAGTGTAAGGTCCCGACAGGAATGGGAAAGTATTATGCCTTCTACCTGGAGTCTTGTGGCAGCAAATATCAACTTTAGGGAAAAGCATGATAACCACAACCTTAGATAAGTATAACTCAGTTCCCCAACAACCAACTTACACCACTAGAGCCCACAAAGATCTGCTTATTGAAGGGAATTGTGTAAACTGAGCATGGATAGAACAGTGGGCAGTCAAGAAATACACCTTCAGGCTGGGGTTGTGGCTCAGTGGTAGAACGCTGGCCTAGCACATGCACAGCCCTGGTTCGATCCTCAGCACCACATACAAATAAATGAATTGGGTACAACTAAAGCAAATAAATAAATATTTAAAAAAAAAGAAATACTCCTTCACTTGTGAGGATTTTCAACACAACTCATACTGTTGATCAACTATCCTCTAAAGTTAATGCAGATGTAGATTTCAACAGCACAGTGAGCAGACTTATGGGACCTCTGCAGAACCCTGAACTCACGTATCAGAAAATAACAGCACTTTCTAGGCTCACGAAGCCTCAGATACCTGCCTCTGGGTGGATCCGTCAACCTGTCTTTGTTCCCTTTCCCCTTCCATTCTTTGTCTGTCCTCTGGCTGCTTTAACAATTCCCACTTATCACCAGCACTGAGAAATTGGATTATGATGTGCAATGAAATAATTTTCTTCATGGGTTTTGTGCTTGAGGTGCATTTAACTTCTTAAATGTGCAGGTTTTATAGTTCACATCTAATTTGGACACATTTTGGCCACTGTTTTTTCACTTTTTCCTACCTATTTTCTTATTTCCTTCAGGGCCTCCACTTAAACATATTTGGCAGTTTGAAGTTGTCCCCCTGGTCACAGGTGATGGTTTCATCTCGTCTTGGTCTCTGCATGGACACTGGTGTTGCACACTGAGCCAGACTTTCTTTGGTGTCTACTCTGCTGTGAACCTGTTCAGGGAGTTTGTCACCTGTGTGCTTAGTTGGGTGTGGATCTCAGTGTGGCTTCCTCATCTCTGTTAGCTTCTGGGAACAGGAATATGGATATAGCGATACTGTTCTTACCGCTGTGTGACAGGCCTGGGTCAGTTTCAATCAACGGATTCCTCTCCTCATCATGGGCCTGATTTTCCTGTTTCTCTGCACACCTAACGTTTCTGATCAGATACCATGAATCGTGAAGTCTGCACTTTTTTGATGTTGTATCTGTCTGTAGCCCTGCATTCCTGAGACACATTCTGCGATGCAGTTGTTTAGAAACAGCAGGTCTTTCTGGGCCTTGGGAGAGTTGTGGGCCAGACTGGACCAGAGCTGCCTTGAGGGGGGCTCCATGGGCAGCGACACCCCTCGGAGGAGCAGCCTGCTGACCCACGTCTGGGGCTCAACGCTGGCAGGCCTGTCCCAGGCCCGCTTCCTCTGACAGGTCCCCTGGGCCTCTCCCAGCTCATGTGCCCGTGCAGACTGCTCAGCTGAGTGCTCGAGGGGACTCCAGCAGGCTCTCTGTGCTGCTGTGAGCTCTGTCCCCCAGGCTCCCTGGTCCCTCAGCTCTGAGGACTTCCAGGCTCTGCCTGGGGTCCCCACCCTGAACTGTGGCTTGGAAAGTTCCAGAGAGAGAGCTGGGGGTCAGGGCCCACCCTGCCTGCTTCCCATCTCTCAGGGTCACTGTCCCTTCCTGCCTGCTAGGTGGCTTCCTGGGGGAGGGTGGGTCCAGCTGCCCTGTGCTGCCTGGAGGCAGCCTGCCCTGACAGTCTGTGTGCTAGGTGCTGAGGCCCCGAGGCCTGTCTTCATTTGCAGTCAGAGCACCTGTCGCCGCCTGAAGCGATGGCCGCTTGGAGCAGCAGAGCCGCGGGAATGAGTTCAGAGGCAGACTGGAAACAAACAGGATCTTTATTCTGCCAGCTTCTCTCTCTGGCTCTAACAACGCTAACACGTACCACACACCAGCAAACAACCAACCACCAAAATGGCCCCGACCCGCTCTGCGCTTGGCCCAAGTCTCTCGAGATCCCGGGCCAAGTCTCGTGAGACTACGGAAGGCGGCAATGTCCAAAACTCCGTGGCCCGAAGTCAACCGCAATCACAGCCATCTCCCCAAACAGGGCTCCTGCACGCACCAGGCTCCAGGCAGGAGCGCAGGCCAGACCTACAGAGGCTGTCTCTGGAGTGGGAAGCAGTTACCGAGGCGGGACCACAAGCTGCCAGCAGCGTGGTCTGCAGATCTGTGCTCCTCTCTGGACACAGGAGAGCTGATGACCTGTCCCAGGACCCACTGGCCCCAGTGGCATCACCTCCAGAGGCCTCCTGTGGAGGGGAGCTGACCTGGGGCGTCCCTCCTTCTCCAGGGCTGGTGACTTCCCAGCTGCAGGGCAGGACTGTGGCTCCCTTGGGATCCTGTCTCCGTTGGGCCCACCTGTCATTGTTGACCAGAAGCCCAGGGACCTGCGCAGGCCAATCCCACCAGGTGTGCTCCAAGGGGAGAAGGGAGCTGTCTTGACCCCGTGCCAGGACAGGCAGACGGGACAGCGGTTGGAGAGACGGCTCCACGGCCTCCTCTGGGGTGGCCAAGGGCAGAGCCTGCCCTAGGAGGTGGCCTCCCAGGCAGGAGTTGGTCAGGCTGTGCAGTACAGGTGCTGTGGCTGTACCCATGGCCCCAGAGACGGGGAGGGTGGCACTGAGGAGGGTCCCAAGTTCCAGTGAGACCCTGTCTCAAAATGACAAGTGAAAATGGCTGGGATGTAGCTCAGAAGTAGAGCACCCTTGTGCTCAGTCTCTAGTACCACACACAAAGTGCATGTTAGCCAGAAAGAAGAACCTCTCCAGGGCTTTAAACTGGAACATTTCCATGCTAAATCTGTGGAATTATTTACAGGTCAAAGTAGGTTGCAAGCCTTTAGTTTCCGCTTCGTGTGAGGCTTTCCACGTGTGAGAGCCACGCAAACCCTGCAACTTCCCAGGCCTCCTTCAGGACAGGCCCGGAGCCGCACCAGGGAGGAGGCCGCCCCAGAGGGAAGGGGACACGTGCGCAGCCCGGCACCCTCCTGGCCAAGGCCCTCACAGGTCCTCTCGGCTTCGGGATGGGATTTCAGGGCTGCTCAGAAGGACACGTGGCTGGCAGCTGAATGGTCGGCGGGACTCTGGGCCTCGAGCTGCTGGCTGTGGGTGGGCGTGTGTGCCTCCCTGACTGAGCCACGTGGGCCTGGGCGGGGAGCCTGCTGTCTGCTCCTCCTCCGCCTCCTCCGCGCCAGGAGACGGTGCCCAGCTCCTGCGCTGCCCGCTGCAGGGCTGCACGGGAGTGCCGCAGCCCGGGTCAGCACTCGGGCTCCCCAGCTCACGCTGTGCGGGCCGCAGACTCCAGGGCAGGGCACAGAGGGCAGGGGGCCTCCAGGCCTCCTCACCAGCAGTGTCCGGCGCAGTGTCCAGCCCCGCCCGCTCCGGGAGAGTCCGGCAGTTTGGGCAGGGAGGGCCCTGCTGTGGCCCTGCTGAGCACAGTGGCCAGGCCTGAGGCTGCGTGTCCCTCTCTGCAGGAGCCCTGTTTGGGGAGATAGCTAAGATTGCGGTTGACTACGGGCCATAGACATTTTTGGGCATTTCTGCCTTCCGTAGTCTCACGGGACTTGGCCTGGGATATCGCGGGACTTGGCCCAGGATCTCGAGAGATTTGAGCGGTGACTCAGCAGATCGAGCGAGCGCCATTCCTGCTCGGGCGCATGGGAAGAGACCTGAGAGAGAACGGACAGGGTTATCGCTATTGTATAGATATATTGTAGTTTCTTGTAAGAGCAGGTGCCTTGGTTTCTTGTGAGAGTGTGTATGTGGTGTTAGAAATTACAAGAGACAGAGACAGAAAGATTAAAGAATTTTTTCGTCTCCATCCTGTCTCCGGACTCCTTCCCGCGGTGCCGCCGTTCCAGGCTGCAATCCCTTTCCGGCGACAACACCTCTCCTCTCCTCCTCCTCTGGGGCACTGGGTCAGAAGGAGAAACATGGCCGACTGGCACAGGCAGGACCTGCTGATGGCAGTCGTTGGCACGGTGGTCCCCCCCTGGCTGCCTGGTGCTGTCCGTGTGTGACAGTCCGTGAGTGACTGGCAGCCGCGAGGGCCAAGGCAGAACCTGGCGCTGGAACCAGGGCTTCTGTGTGGGGCTGCGGCAGCCAGGCGCCCGCCTGCGCGTTCTGAAGCGGGAGGCCCTGCCCACCCACCAAGGGTCCCAGGACCTCCACCCTCAGGAGGACTCCGGGGGCTGCCCCGCCTCCCTCCTCCCTTTCTGGAACGGTGGGGGCCGAGAGCCGAGAGGCCAGGAGTCCCTGAGGCAGGGCCTGGCTCTGGGCGCAGTGTGGTCCTCGCCCACCGGGGCCAGCCTGACCCCACACTTCTGGGCACCCTCTTCCACACCCCGACCTGCACCGTCCTCATGAAGGTGGAAGGACCGGGGGGCGGAGTGTCCGGGGCCTCGCCAGCCCTCGCCTCCACGGTGACGTCACACAGGGACCCGCCAGGCTTGGCGGTGCTCACCCCTAGGCCTGATGCCCTGGGCCCTGCTGGCAGCTTCCTGCGTGCCCAGGACGAGCAGCCGCGACAGCCCCTCCCGCTCTGCTCTGGCAGCTGCCCTTTCAGCTGGCGCCTGCCGTGCTCCAGCCTGTCCTCTCTCTGCCGGCGCCAGCAGTGCCAAACTGCCCAGTGTCCCCCAGCCCCATGCCACTCTCTCTCCATCCTCCGTGCCTTGGTCAGCCGGGCTCTGGTCCACGTCCCTCTGCTGTCTGGCCGCCTGCGTCCTCCTCCTTTCCATTTCCTCTCTCTTCTGGAACTGCAGGGTGTTAGTGGCGGTCGCACAGAGAGCGCGCGCCTCAGCCTCCCCAGCAACGCGCGCCTCCTCCTGCGCCTCAGCCTGACGCTGCCCAGGGCCTCAGCACCTGACTGCGCTGCGGGCCTCAGGGCGCCTGCGGACCGTGCTCCAGCCCTGGACAATGCCAGGGAGCGCGTGACCACACGTGGCCGCAGCCACTCACGTGCACGCGGTGGAACATGACCTGTGCGTGTGCATGCTCAGGGCAGACTGACACCCACAGCACACGCGCACACACGTCCACACACGCACCCCGGCAGTCGTCTGCCGGTGCTGCCGAGGCCCCGGGCGGCCCACCTGTGGCACTGCTTCCGCTCCTCACGGACCTCCATGGTGACCACATGCAGCTGTGCCGCGAGCTGACCGCCCACTCTGGGGCCCGTGCCCGTGCCCGGGCTGCTGTGTGTCCCCAGCCGAGGCCCACCAGGAGCCGCTGGGGCCCCTCTGCTCGCCTGCAGAGTTGTGCCCAGGGCGCTGCTGCGGCACCACGTGGCAGCCTCCCGCAGCAGGCTCCCTGCTACGCTTCACGGTGTTGGACCAGCGCACGCCACGCGGATGGAGGCCTGGGAGGGCTGCGGCCCAGGAACCTGCCTTGGCCGCATCCTGCCCTTACAGGAGCTTGTCCTTACCACTGGTCCTCCCCACAGGACGCTGCTTGGACAGGCTTTTCCCCTGGGCCTGGGTCAGAACAAGGATGACCAGTCTTGCTCCAGGGGCCTGGACCTGCATCCAGGCTGGACTGCAGCCTAGGCTTTGCAGTGCTGCGAGCGTGGACCCAGAGCCCAGGCCCTGTGGACGCGCCCTGGAGCCGGCAGACTGCGCTGTCGGCAGGGTCTCTCCTGTCCAGCAGTGGCTGCTTCATAGGGCCCTGTGTCCATCTGAGGTTGGCTCCTGCACCCCTTGATGGACCTGGGGTGTTCTGTGCTGGGTTTCTGGGCCCTGGAGCCAAGTTTCCTCAGCTCCTTGCTCCTGGGCAGTCTCCTACCCCCAAGGGAAAATGAGGGGTCACGTCCAAGAGGTCCAGGACACAGGCCATGGCGAGACAGGGGAAGGGTCCCTGTGCCCAGGGGTCCGTGCAGGAAGGCTCAGCTCTGCTTCTGGAGGATGAAGCCCACTTTGGGTGCAGGCTGTTAGGCAGCCAGTACCAAGGTCCTGGGGTGCAAGCAAGGCTGAGGGCGGAGTGAGGGTCTGAGGGGCGGTCTGCACTTGGCTCTGGGGGATGAGGGTGAGTTGCTGCTCCTGATGGAGGCGGAGGAGTGCTGAGGAGTGACATTCCAGAATCCCTGCCAGGTGTGGCCCCAGACTGCACGCTGCAGGCCCCAGGACGCTGAAGGAAGACACAACCCAGCAGACCACAGGGATTGGTGGGTCGCAGAGAGCTGGACAGAGGGGCACACCCAGGAGGCAATGGAGGGGACAGAGCAGGACAGAGGGGCCTGAGGCCCCCAGCTGGGCGGAAGCCCCGTGGTCCCCACGTGGGTGGCTACCTGGAGGCCCAGGTGCTGGGATGGGGCAGCTGCGGCAGCACTGTGCCCTGGGGCTTCTGCCCACGGCTGCCCCACACAGCCAGCTCCCTGGCAGCCCACACGCCCTGGGGCACCAGGCTTGGCCAGCAGAGAGGCTTCCCCCCCACTGCAGCAGGAAGCGCCTCTCGTGGGACAGGAAGGACCCTGGAGGCCACCTCTGTCTCCCTCTCAGGGGTTGCTGTGCCCTCAGCTCCCTGGGGAGCCTGGCTCCCCGGGCCCACCCACACCTGTCTGTGAGGTGCCGACAGCCCACGACCACGTGACGACTGTGCCCGCACCGTGCTGCTGGGCAGGAGAGCGGGCCCTGCCCTGACACAGGTCGCCTCTCTCCACTGAGCTTCAGGGAGCGCCCAAACAGCGGGCGGCCAGGCCCTGCCCCTCCACGCAGGTCTGTCTCGGAGTCTGTCCGGCTCTGTGGAACTCTCTCTGTCTTTATGTCTGTCTCTCTGCCTGTCTCCGCCTCTCTTTGCCTCTCTACCTGTGTCTGTCTCTCTGTGGGTCTCCCTGCCTCTGTCTCTCTGCCTGTCTCCCTCCTTCTCTGGAGGTGTGAGCATCTCTCTGGGGTGGGTCTGGTGAAGGGTCTGCTGTGGGCTTTTCTGAGCTGCTGTTGTCCCAGCAAGCCGTGTGGACATGACTGTCCTGCAGTTCACTTGTGACCTGGAGACCCTAGGGCTTCCCATGAGCAGAAGCCGGCTGTGGATGACTGCGTTCCTGGGGTCGAGAGATCAGCCTCCAGGGAGCCCAGACACCCCCGAGAACTCCACTGAGGCCACGGGCACACACGGAGAGCCAGAGGCTCCACGCATACCCCTGGGCACCGAGCCCCCCCAGTGTCCTGTGACACACAGAGGAGGCACAGGTAGAGGCCAGGTGATGCCGTGGGAGGGGCAGGGAGGCTCCGGAGCCTCACGGGGTCCAGGGCTCGTCCCTCCACGGCACTGCATTTCTGCCCCAGAGCTGGAGAGGGTCAATGAGGTCTGAGCCACCCAGGTGGGGGGCTGGTTAGGGCAGCCCCTTCACAGGGCCTCTGTGGCGCCCATCCACCCACGGCCAGTCTTGAACAGCTGGGGGTGGGCAGAGGTCATCCAGGTCCTGCAGTGGGGCCAAGTGCCAAGGCAGGAGGCCATCCCAGCAAGGGTGTGCTGGTCAGGGCCAGGCTGGGGTGAAGGGCTCTCCCATTCCCAAACCAGGATCCAGCTTTTCCAGGGGCAAGACTATGCCCTGACCGGAGGTGACTGCTCAGCACGTCTGAAGACTGCCTGCTATACAGTAACACCCCACACAGCTTTATCCACAGCCGCCATGGTCTTCATGATGGCGGACCTGCTATACAGTAACACCCCACACAGCTTTGTCCACAGCCGCCATGGTCTTCATGATGGCGGACCTGCTATACAGTAACACCCCACACAGCTTTATCCACAGCCTCCATGGTCTTCATGATGGCGGACCTGCTATACAGTAACACCCCACACAGCTTTGTCCACAGCCTCCATGGTCTTCATGATGGCGGACCTGCTATACAGTAACACCCCACACAGCTTTATCCACAGCCGCCATGGTCTTCATGATGGCGGACCTGCTATACAGTAACACCCCACACAGCTTTATCCACAGCCGCCATGGTCTTCATGATGGCGGACCTGCTATACAGTAACACCCCACACAGCTTTATCCACAGCCGCCATGGTCTTCATGATGGCGGACCTGCTATACAGTAACACCCCACACAGCTTTATGGCCACAGCCCACAGCCGCCATGGTCTTCATGATGGCGGACCTGCTATACAGTAACACCCCCACACAGCTTTGTCCACAGCCGCCATGGTCTTCATGATGGCGGACCTGCTATACAGTAACACCCCACACAGCTTTGTTCACAGCCGCCATGGTCTTCATGATGGCGGACCTGCTATACAGTAACACCCCACACAGCTTTGTCCACAGCCGCCATGTCTTCATGATGGCGGACAGCCACCCCACACAGCTTTGTCCACAGCCGCCATGGTCTTCATGATGGCGGACCTGCTATACAGTAACACCCCACACAGCTTTATCCACAGCCGCCATGGTCTTCATGATGGCGGACCTGCTATACAGTAACACCCCACACAGCTTTGTTCACAGCCGCCATGGTCTTCATGATGGCGGAGCCGGACACAGAGCTCACTGAAGGCTCACTCAACACCCTGGACACACTGCTCCTGCAGCTGACCCACATGACTTGCCCTCCTTCCCAAGGGTCCCTGAAAGCTGCTGCCTGAATCTGCTGCCGCCTCTGCAGTTTCCTTGGAGAAATCAGTGCATCTGTCGGGAGTATGGGCAAAGCTTTTGGAGACACCTGCTTTTTTGACATAAGTGTTTGCTTTTGCTGATAGACTAGTAGGAAGATGGCGATCTACATTGTTGTTACCAGGCCCCCAGCCTCCACCCAATAGAAAGAGCTCCAAGTCCCAGAGAGGGCTGGAGAGGGCCTGGTCCTGGCTCCACCTTTCCCCAGCTTAGAAGTGAATCTTTGACCAGTTTTGAGCAGCAGAAGAAACCAGAGGGTCTGAGAGGAAGCATCTTGGGATGGGGACAAGCTGCTCCCAAGGCCTGGCTCTTCCTGGCTCCTGAAGCCTCAGACCCTCGCCATGACTGGGCTGGCATGTGAGGTCTCAACTTCCTCTGCTGCCTGTGCGCAGCTCCCAGAGTGCTGGAATCCGAGAGGGAGATGGAAGCCGGGTGGGCCACTGCTGGCGTGGAACTGGACAGTCAGTGTGTCTCTTGGGGGCCGGGAGTCCTGCAGCCAGGAGAAAGGTGCAGCCTAGAAGGGGGTGCTCTAACCAGGAAAGGGGCAAGTGGGGAGGAGGGTCCTGGTGCCAGGAGAAAGGGACAAAGCCTCCATGTGATGGGGCACTTCAGCAGCAGAGTGAACTCGGCTGGGCTCGGGGTACTCGGTCAGGTCCACCGGAGCCGCAGTAGTAAGGCTGGACGTGTCCTGTGGCCTGAAGGGCCGAGGGAAGCCCCAGAGCTAGGGCACCTCCTTGCCGCCCCTAGCCCAGAATCTTCTGCCCGGCGACCTTCTAAGGGCTGTCCGCTCCTCGTCCCCACCCCCACCCATTAGCTTGAGGGAGGAGACCCCAGGCAGGTGTCCCCAGAAAGGAGTGAGCAGAGGTCTCAGGACCAAGCTCTCCCACAGGTAACCAGAGGCTATCCGTGTCGCAGCAGAGCCCAAAGCTTGCAGGCATGGGGGCGCAGCCGCTGCCAGGGCCTCTCCCCCTTGGCGCCCACCGGGACTGGCCGTGCGCCCTAGCCAGAGGGGCAGGTGCACCCCCGCCCGGCCTCCGCCGGGTTCCCACGCTCCGCGACAGCCGCGCCCTACGCGGAGCGGGCGCGGGTGGCCGGCGGGGCCTGCGCGGGAGGCCTTGTAAGGCATCGCAGCCTCGCTGCTCGGTGAGCCGCGCTCGGACCGGGCGGGGCCGCCGTGCGCGCGGGGCCGGGGCCGGGGGCGGGGCCGGGGCGGGGCCGGGGCGGGGCGGGGCCGGGGCGGAGGCGCAGCGCTCGGGCTCCGGGCGCTCGGCCGAGTCGCGGAGGCGCCGCGCGGCTGTGGCTGCATCTCCGAGGTAAGCCGGCGCGGTGCGGGCTCGGTGCGGGCGCGGTGCCAGGCCTGGGGCGCAGGTCCGACCGGGTCCGCGCGACCAACTACCTGCGATTTCCCCGATGGCCGCGTGCGCGCCACCTGCGACTCTCCACCGGGCTGGGTCCTGGGGACTGCAGCCGCAGGAGCTGTGCGTTTTCCCTCCGGGGGGCGAGCGGGGCGGCGACTCTAAGGACAGGTCTGCGACTGGTCCCAAGCAGGCATTGTGGCCTGTCTCTGAGTGGGCTCACCGCGGCGGACCGAGGCGCCGGGCGGTTCGCTGCAGGCCCTTCCCGCGGCGGCAGGAGCAGCGCCGCCCACGGCAGACCCCCGGCCGCCGCCTGAGGAACCCTGGCAAATTTGGGCGTGAGGGTGTGAGACGAGGCCACGGTCTTGCGCACGGAGATGCGGAGGCCCAAGTGCAGGCGCCAATGTCCCCACCCTACAGGTGACAGCGCCAGCGGCTCCGCAGGTCCCAACACCGCGGGCCTGGGCTGTCCACAGGCTGCGCACCCGCGTCGCGGCCAGCGGGAGGGCAAGTGCTGCCCGGACACCGCCTTCACAGCTCCGGCTTCTGCCCTGCCTTTAGGGGAGGCCGGGGCTCTTTATTCTGCGGTTTCGGTTATGTAAATGAGGGCCTTGAAAGGAGGCGAGGGGGAAACGCGTCGCGCCCCTTTGTGGCCAGTCGTTCCGAAGCTGCTGTCCCTGACACTCGGCGTCTTTTGGAGGAGCAGACCAGCTGTCATGGGCCCCAGGGATCGGTCCTTTGTGCGCGCGTTCCTGGGGGCGCTGATGAGCGCGCGTCGCTCTCACGCGCCCCTCCTGCCTCCCGACTATCCCGGCCCCAACCATGACGTGAGCCCACAGGCACCGGGACCACCTGGGGGGTCGTGGTAGGGCAGGCAGCAAGCCTGGAACTGGGTTCCCAGACATGTGTCGCAGCTGTGGGCTCCAGCCAGCCCCTCTCCCATCACATGATCCTGGAAGTGCTTGGCGAGGGGAGGGGCCCTGCCCCCTTGGGTTGCTGCAGGAAGCTTGCTGTGCTAGGGTGCGAGCGTTTTTTTCCTGGGGGAAGGGTCTGTAGGGCATTATTTCCACAGAGATCCCCATCCAGAAAGGCACTGCAAGGTGGTGTGTTGGCAGAGGGAAGGAGGGAGGCTGGAGGCCTGACCAGAGGTGAGGTCTGTCTTTAGCTTCATATTTACCACCTGGTCCCCCTTCTCCCACCTTCTGCACTCCTTGACGCTGCAGTGACAACTGTTTCAACTATTACTCAGATTAGAGTGATCACTGGAGAATGTGCAGATCGCAGTAGAATTCCATCAAGAAAATTCATACCACCCATCACCTCCCAGCTCCTCCCCAGCCCAGCAGAGGCTCAGATCTAGAGCTTTCTGGGGAGGCCGCCTGCTCCAGAGGGCCTATTTATAGCTGCCCAGCACTGGAAAGGCCTGCAGCCCAGCACATCAGGCGCCATGGCTGTGCCCACCCGGCCACCACCCTCCAGCAGGTGGAAAGTGGGTATCACCCAACTGCCAGCTTGAACAGAAGGCTTTCCTGGGAAGGAAGGGGTGGAGCTGCCCAGCCTCACCTGGGACTCATACATGGTCCCTAGCCCCCACCTGCCACCATGCACTCTCCCTGGTGCTCAGCCTCTCCTGGGGAGAGCAGCTTCCTAAGAGTGAAGTGCCCAGACACAGCATCTCCCCATCATCCCCCACCAGGGGCATCCCTTACCCATGTCACCCCCAACCACGGCATCTCCCACCCAGGGCCTCCTCCATCTGTGGCATCACCAACCATGGCCTAGGGCACCTCCCTCCAGGGCATCCCCTTGGTCACCTCCCACACACGTCACCCCCCACCCACCCAGGACACCTCCCACCCAGTGAATCCTCCGTCCCTGGCAACCTATCCATGACCCAGGGCATCCCCCACCAGGGTATCCCCTTGTCATCCCCCACCCATGTCACCCCCACTCAGGGCATCTCCCACCCAGGGCATCCCCACCCAGAGCACCCCCCAATCTATGTCACCTGCACCCAGGGCATCTTTCACCCATGGCAACCTCATCCGTGACCCAGGGCACCCCCCACCCAGGGCATCCTCTACCCACCGCAGCTCCCTCCCAGGTCTGCAGCACTCCTTAGGGAGGGAGCCCCAGTTCCTGGGAATGGCTTTGATCATTCCTGCTGGGGTCCCCAGGACAATGCAGCTCTGTGACCAGCAGCCCCTAGACTTAAGCCCACAGGAAGGTGGCTCACTGTTATCAGGAAGATGTCACTAGACACAGCAGCTGTCCACACCCCCCTCCCTGTGCAAGAGCTGCAGCAACTCAGCTGTAGGCCGTCATTTGGAGTCTCAAGGTCCAAATGCAAGACTCTCTTTGGGAAAGAAACATGAGAGGGCTTTTCACAAAGCTCACATCAGCTCGATGGCCCACCTTAGCTGTCCCTCAGTGTCTTCCCAAGGCCTCTGGGTCTGGGAGGTGTCCCCTTTGCATGTGAATGCAGGTTAGGCGCAGGGACACTTCCCTCCACATCCTTCCTCACTTGCCTGGACACCATCTTTCTTGGCCCCTGACTCGGCACCTGGAGGCCAGGGAGTGTCAGAAGACAGGTGTCATGTGGGAGTCTGCCACTCAACCCTGATTGTTGGGAGGCTCTCCAATGGCCTGGCCTCTGGGCCTCTGCATGCTCTGTGCCCTGTGAGGGGCACTGCCTCTTCTGGCCTCTGGATCCAGAGGCTGCATGACAAGTTGGCGAGAGCTGTGTGGCTCAGCACGGCAGAAGCCGCTCCGCAGTCCTGAAGGCCAGAAGCCCAGCCTCTCAGTGTGGCTGTGGTTTCTCTGGAGGCTGCCGGGAGGCTCTTCCTGCCTCTCCAGCTCCTGGGTCTTGGTGCCTGGCTGTGGCTGCCACTCCAGCTGTACTGGGTTTTCGTGGCTCTCTCCTGGTCCCAGGAATGGGTGACGTATGAAGAAGAGGATCTTCCTTCTCACCGTCCTGAGGCTGGATGCCCAGGGTGAGCACTGACGGCTTGCTGTCTGCCCGTGGCCGCTTTCTGCTTCCAGGACAGGACCTGGTTGTGACGTCCCCTGGAGGGACAGGCACTGTGGTCTTTGGGATGGTGTTCATGCTCTCTGGACTTTGCATACACCAATCCCCAAAGTGGGCAGCTATGCCCCTGGGGCTGTGCCAGCCCAGCAGGGCTCCGTGCAGGGCCATGCAGACGCCTCACTGTGGACACTGTTGCCCAGCGGGATGGGCACGTGGTCAGCCCCATCCCAGCAGCAGCTGCCAGGCCCAGGTGGTAGGAAGTGCATGGACCGGGGAGGGCCTGTCCACCCCAGCCCTCCCCTCCCTCTGCCTGGGAATCGCGTTGGAGCTGGGACAGTGGCAGGGTGGGGGGCTTGGTGGCAGTTCTCAGGTTGCTCTGAAGGGCAGCAGCCCAGCCCTGGGGTCCCAATCCCAGAAACCTATCTGGGCCGACAGCCAAGACTGTGTTCGTGGGCAACCCTGGTTACCCATGGTCAGGTGCCGAGGGTCAGAATGGCTGCCTGGTGGGCATGGGCTTCTGGACTCCGTGCAGTGTGCTCGGGGGACACACACATTCGGAAAATGCCCCCTTTGTGCAGCCCGCAGAGCTCTCCCTGCCTGGGACAGTGGCCTCTGCAGAGATGAGTGGCCACTCACATGGAGTGTCCGAGGAGGCGGAGGGCTGTTAGGGTCATAATGAACAATCACCAGAGGGCCGTGTTGTGCCAAGTGGGCTTGAAATAAAGAGCGGGGGTGTGTGTGTGAGCGCAGTCTCTAGGCATGACCAGGCTCTGGACTGCCTTTGTCCCTGGGTGAGCCATCCCTCCAGGCAGTGACCAGTGACGGGACATTTCTGTACCCCATATAGCCAGGCCTCACCCTGATGTTGGATGCTGGGTCACCTCTGTGGGTTCTGGGGACCCGAGCCCTGGGGAGAAGGAAGGAGGTGAGCTTCAAGTGAACCTGCTGCTTCCTCTTGCCCCCTTAGGTGACTTTTCTCTGGGGTTCAGGGCACTGTGGTCTTTCTAGCCTGCTGTTCCCGAGCCCGCCTTAGCCGTGAGAGCCTTCGGACCGGACCAGCTGGCTGGTGGTCAGGGATGTGGGGCCTGTGCTCAGCCAGTGGGTCCTGGAGGGTCTGCAGCATTGTCTCATGCATCTGGGGTCTGTCTCCTTCACACCCACCCCTCCCAGCATCCTGGGGACAGGCTGGAATGGAGCCCAAGAACATTCAACAGTGGCCCATCCCTGACCTGCACACTGGTGTCCAGAACCTGGAGGCCTCCCCTGCCTCTGCCCCTCCTCCTCTCATTCCCTGCAAGGCGCACTCCTTCTCCTTCCTCCTGCTTCCTCCCCCCTCATCCTGCTCCCCTCCTCCCCCTCCCTTCCTCCTTCCTCCTTCCTCCTTCCTCCTTCTCCTCCCCCACGAAAACCCAGTCCTCCCCTCCTCCCCTCCTCCACCTTCCTCGCTCCTTCCTCCTCATCCCTTCCTCCTGCTTCCTCCCCTCCTCCCCTCCTCCACCTTCCTCCTTCCTCCTTCCTCCTGCTTCCTCCCCCTCATTCCCCTCCTCCCCTCCTCCCCTTCCTCCTTCCTCCTTCCTCCTGCTTCCTCACTCTCCTCCTCCTCCTTCCCCTCATCCCCTTCCTCCTCCATCCTCCCCTCCCCTTCCCCCTTCTCCATCCTCCCCTCCCCTTCCCCCTCCACCCTCCCTTCTTGCCCTCCCTCTTCCATCCTCCCCCTCCCCTTCCTCCTCCTCCCCATCCTCCCCTTTTCCCTCCATCTTCCTCTTCATCCTCCTCCTCCCCCTCCTCCCCCTCCTACTCTTCCTCCCTCCTCCTTCTCACCTTCTTCCTCCTCCCTGTGTGCACCTTCCAGCTCAGTGACATCCTGTGGCTGGCTCCTAGGGCCAGGGCCTCCTGCATCGGAGCAGGAGCCAAGTGCTTTCAGGCCCTAGGAGTGCTTTCACCTGGGCCTGGGGCTGGCCATGGGCATTGCTGGAGGGGCAGCGGCTGCAGAGCTGGTTGTAAGGTGTTTCTGTCCAGGCCAGTGGGCCCAGGGTGGGCTGTTCTGGCTGCCAGCCATGGTGGAGGATGCCATGCCAAACACCTATCGAGGTTCCAGCCACAGGACTTCCGCCCTGGCTGCACCAGGGCACTGCCTGGGGTCCCAGGGTCACCTGGCCAGAGCTCGGGAGAGCTGCGGCTACTCCCACCTGCCCCAGATCCCTTTCCATCCCTGGGGTCTGCAGCACACACCTTGTCACCCCTGTGTCCTCGCAGCTCCAGGTTCAGCACAGCGAGGGGTGGCTGCTTCACCCAGAAGGGGAGCTGGGCCACAGGACCCCAGCAGGGTGCTGAATCCAGGCACCCGGCCACAAGACGGCCACTGCAGGTGCTGCATCTGCCGGATAGAGCCCGTGGGACCTCTGGGGAGCCTGGCTCATCAGAAGGTCTGGGGCTCATGTCACCTGCCCCACCCCAGGGCAACTGCCCACCTGCATGCACCTGCCCGCCTCCCCAAATGTGCTCCTAGATACAGACACTGGGACATAGTCCCAGGCACCTGCCCTCCTCACCACAGCTGCTCTAGACCCAGGCACCTGGCTTGTTTGCACACTGCTCTCTGACATTCCCCCTCTTTCCTGGACAGTGCTCTGCACTGAGGACACATGGTTACTGTCCCCCCTAGCTGTGGGGGTTCTCCTATCTCATTTTATTTTATTTTATTGTTTTGCTCCAGGAAGTTTTGTTCTGAAGTTTTGCTTAAGTGTTTTTAATTCTGAGAAATGGGGCTCAGATGATGCACTTTGGGCTTGTTTGGAGAACGGACAGCCCTTGGGGTGGGCAGGGGTTGGGGGTGAGAGAACGCCTGTCTGGGTGCAGGAGGGTCCCTGGGCCCTACAGGAAGGGGGGTGGCCTGGCAGCTGCCCCTGGTCTCCTCCCACTGTGAGGTTGTAATTCCATCTGCCATCTGGCCTCCCCTGCCCTCCTCTGCAGATGCAAATCTGGTAACATAGTCTGGCCCACACTGTGGAGCTGTTACCAGCTCCCGCCCCTGACCCCAGGAGAGGCCGGTGGGGGAGTAAGATGTGATCAGCCTCCGAGCGCCCTGGCCTGGGCCGTCATCTGGCGTTGCTCACCTGCTCTTCTCTGCTCCTGAGGGCGTGGCTTGGGGCTGGCACAGGAAGAGGCATTTGGCAATGAGCTCAGTTGGGGAAGAGCAGGGAACACATGCTGGGGAAAGCTCGTGATGCGTCCCTTCTGCCTGGGGGACCCTGGAGTTGCAGACCAGTAGGACAGGGGTACAGGGGTGGGTGCACACCTGGGGGTACAGGGCATACTTGGAGTGCTAGACACACACCTTGGTGCAGGTCACACCCTGGGTGCAGGCCACACACCTGAGGTGCAGGCCACACACACTTGAGGTGCAGGACGCACACCTGGTTGCAGGACACACACCTGAGGTGCAGGCCACACCCCTGGGTGCAGGCCACACACCTGAGGTGCAGGCCACACTCCTGGGTGCAGGACACACACCTGAGGTGCAGGCCACACACTTGAGGTGCAGGACGCACACCTGGTTGCAGGACACACACCTGAGGTGCAGGCCACACCCCTGGGTGCAGGCCACACACCTGAGGTGCAGGACACACTCCTGGGTGCAGGCCACACACCTGAGGTGCAGGACACACTCCTGGGTGCAGGACACACACCTGAGGTGCAGGCCACACACTTGAGGTGCAGGACGCACACCTGGTTGCAGGACACACACCTGAGGTGCAGGCCACACCCCTGGGTGCAGGCCACACACCTGAGGTGCAGGCCACACACTTGAGGTACAGGACGCACACCTGGTTGCAGGACACACACCTGAGGTGCAGGCCACACCCTTGGGTGCAGGCCACACACCTGAGGTGCAGGACACACACCCCGAGGTGCAGGACGCACACCCCAGGTGCAGGACGCACACCCCAGGTGCAGGACACACACCCCAGGTGCAGGACGCACACCCCAGGTGCAGGACGCACACCACCAAGTGCAGGACGCACACCCCAGGTGCAGGACGCACACCCCAGGTGCAGGACGCACACCCCAGGTGCAGGACACACACCCCAGGTGCAGGACGCACACCCCAGGTGCAGGACGCACACCCCAGGTGCAGGACACACCCCCCCAGTGCAGGACGCACACACCCAGGTGCAGGACGCACACCCCAGGTGCAGGACGCACACCCCAGGTGCAGGACGCACACCCCGAGGTGCAGGACGCACACCCCAGGTGCAGGACGCACACCCCGAGGTGCAGGACGCACACCCCAGGTGCAGGACACACACCCCAGGTGCAGGACGCACACCCCAGGTGCAGGACGCACACCCCAGGTGCAGGACGCACACCCCGAGGTGCAGGACGCACACCCCAGGTGCAGGACGCACACCCCGAGGTGCAGGACGCACACCCCAGGTGCAGGACGCACACCCCGAGGTGCAGGACGCACACCCCAGGTGCAGGACGCACACCCCGAGGTGCAGGACGCACACCCCAGGTGCAGGATGCACACCCCAGGTGCAGGACGCACACCCCAGGTGGACACACCCCAGGTGCAGGACGCACACCCCAGGTGCAGGACGCACACCCCCAGGTGCAGGATGCACACCCCAGGTGCAGGACGCACACCCCAGGTGCAGGACACACCCCAGGTGCAGGACACACACCCCAGGTGCAGGACGCACACCCCGAGGTGCAGGACGCACACCCCAGGTGCAGGACGCACACCCCAGGTGCAGGACACACACCCTGAGGTGCAGGACGCACACCCCAGGTGCAGGACGCACACCCCAGGTGCAGGACACACCCCTGAAGTGCAGGACGCACACCCCAGGTGCAGGACGCACACCCCGAGGTGCAGGACGCACACCCCAGGTGCAGGACGCACACCCCAGGTGCAGGACACACACCCCAGGTGCAGGACGCACACCCCGAGGTGCAGGACGCACACCCCAGGTGCAGGCGCACACCCCAGACAGACACACCCACAGGACTCACCTGATGTGCAGGACACACCCCGAGGTGCAGGACACACATCCCTGAGGTGCAGGACACACACCCCAGGTGCAGGACACACACCCCAGGTGCAGGACGCACACCCCAGGTGCAGGACACACCTGAGGTGCAGGACACACCCCAGGTGCAGGACACACACCCCAGGTGCAGGACACACACCCTGAGGTGCAGGACACACACCCCAGGTGCAGGACACACACCCCAGGTGCAGGACACACACCCCAGGTGCAGGATGCACACCCCAGGTGCAGGACACACACCCCAGGTGCAGGACACACACCCCAGGTGCAGGACACACACCCCGATGTGCAGGACACACACCCGAGGTGCAGGACGCACACCCCAGGTGCAGGACACCCCAGGCACACACCCAGGTGCAGGACACACACAGGACCACACCCAGGTGCAGGACGCACACCCCAGGTGCAGGACACACACCCCAGGTGCAGGACGCACACCCCAGGTGCAGGACGCACACCTGAAGTGCACACACCCCAGGTGCAGGACACACACCCGAGGTGCAGGACGCACACCTGAAGTGCAGGACACACACCTGGTATGCAGGAAGCACACCTGAGGTGCAGGACGCACACCTGAGGTGCAGGACGCACGCCCCAGGTGCAGGACACACACCTGTGGCTCAGCATGCACATCTGGGGCTCAGGATGCCCACCTGTGTGCAGGACATGTACCTGGGACTCAGGACGCACACCTGGGTGAGGGCCACAGCGGAGAGGCCATGTTTGGTGGTGAGCAGCTCATCTGGGGCCTCTCCTTAATGACCTCACCTCCCCATGGAGGTGAGCGCAGGGGGAAGGGGCAGTGCTCCCCAGGTTCAGATTTACCTGGAGCCCGTGGGGGCAGGAAAGGCAGGAAGAATGCCACCTGGGGTCCATCAGCACTGGGGCCAGTGGGCAGGGGTGCAGGGGGGAGACTGTGGCCTCAGGCTCAGGCTGGAGTGGGCACCTCTGTATGCCAGCAAGGAGAGCCTTGGGGGTCTTCACACAGCCACGCTTAGGGTCTCTATTCTTGTTTAAACAACAAACAAACACAAAATTGGCAAAGTGTTATCAAGATTCTGTGTTCCTGGTAAACGACCAGATGGACACCTGGGCAGAGGCTGTCATGTTTGTGGGCTGCCGTCTTCGTGCTGTCTGTCCCCATCCCAAGTCTTCCGAGGAACGCAGGTGGGACGGCCACCCCTGCAGGCACCACTCTCACTTCAGCCGCTCGGCCAGGCCCAGGCTCCCGGGCTGAGGTTCAAGAGGCCGCTTTCCACACCCCAGTGACTCTTGCCTCTGTCCACCCTGGACTCTGCGGATTCCCTGCCCAGGGCCCTGCAGGCTGTGCCCGCATCCTGTCCCCGGTGGAAGCCAGGCTCCCTGTGCCCACTCCTCCTCCAGGAAGCATGGCCAGATCCAAGCCCAGCTGTCTGCAACACCTGTGGCCCTCTGTCCTGCGGCACGGGAGGGAGTGCCCTGTGGGAAGGCTTTCTTCTCAGCAGGCAAGGCCAGGCGCCCAGGCTGCCCACAGGAGCCTGGCCCAGATCCCTGTGTCTTCCTGCTCTTTCCTGTCGGCCCCACCTCAGCCTGCCGTCCGCTCACCGTCTTGTGGGTCCTTCTGCAGGAGGAACCTGGGCCTGGGCCCAGCCTGGACCGTCCTGGGGCAGCGCTTCCCATGGGGCCTGCATCTGCTGCGCTTCCTCCCACCCAGGCGAGACCCAGTGCCCGCCCTCCGACGGGCTTTGACTTCTCCCGATGTTGTCACCCCGCACCTGCACCTGTGTCTGTCCCAGTGCGAGGCAGCCTCGTGAGGAGCCAGCCTGGTCCTCCTCACGTGGGACCGCAGGTGCACGGTCATGGCCGTGGGGTATGCCCTGGGGGAATGTGGGGTGTGGGCCCTGGGCTTCGGGCTCCAGGTCAAGCTCTCGCAGAGCTTCCCAAGCCCTGGTCTCCTCATCCGCCCCTGCTCCGGCCCCCAGGAGCCCTCCCCTTTGGGGTGACCTGGTGCCTCCAGGGAGCATCTGCACCCAGCGTGGCCATGTTTGTCTCAGTCGCAGTTGTCCTAGGGAGGAGCAGGCTGGGGGCTGCCCTGGCCAGGCTGCAGCCCAGCCACGGAGCGCCACCTGGGTTGCTCTGGTTGTGTTGGGATTCGCGCACCTTGAGCTGGTAGGAGCTGCGCCCGGGCCTTGGCCACGCTGGCTTGGGGCCGTCCGGAAGGGCCTGTGAGCCTCAAGCCCTAGGGGCTTGGTGCTGAGCCCCTGGACGCTCGTGCTGGCGTGGAGGAGCGCCTCCTGTAGGCTCAGCGCCGTCCCGGAGGTGCCGGTCAGCCTGGGGCGCGCTCCTCAGGGCTGGAACTGACCAGGCGCCCCCAGGGGCCAATGGTATCCACAGCGGGTCCTCCTGGCCTGCACACCCAAGCCCGCGGGGAGATGGCACAGCTCTGTTGATGTCGTCGCTTGCTTTGGAGATCAGCGTCCACCAGGTCCAGGGCAGCCGCTCTGCCATGGCCCTGACATGAGCCCTCCACCCCAGGCCCGGGGGGGGGGCAACTACAGGCTCTGGGCACCTAGGCAGGACTTTTTCCGAATATCCGCAGGGCCCCCTCCCCTGGTCAGAAGGTTTGGCCTTGAGCATGGGAAGCAGTAGCATGACTGGCCTGGTCCAACCTGGGCACAGTGTCCTCTCATGGGCCCTGCAGTCCCCGGAGCAGCACAGCCATGTGGCCCAGGGAGGAGGCAGGGCACCGGGGCTGTGGTGCTGGGACGGAGACTGCAGTCAAGCCTCGTGGCCTGGAGCTCCACAGGTGGCGGGTGGCCGGTCCCAGAGCCAGGTCCTGTGGCCAGGAAGCCATTTTCCTCAGCAGTAGGCTCTGAGGGGTCCTGGCCCCAGGAGGCCGCCCCCTGCAGCTGTTGCCAGCACGCTGCGATCTCGGTCCCGTGGCCTAGCACCGGTGGGCGGCGAGTGACCCTCTCCTCTCCTTCCTCCCCAGCAGCATGGCTGACAGCAAGGCCAAGCCTGCAAAGGCCGCCAACAGGACACCCCCCAAGTCCCCAGGGGACCCTGCCAAGGACAGGGCCACCAAGAGGCTGTCACTGGAATCAGAGGGTGCCAGCGAGGGGGCGGCCGCCGCTGCCCCAGAGCTCAGTGCACTGGAGGAGGCCTTCCGGCGGTTCGCGGTGCACGGGGACACCCGGGCCACTGGGAAGGACATGCACGGCAAGAACTGGTCCAAGCTGTGCAAGGACTGTCACGTGATCGATGGGAAGAACGTGACCGTCACAGACGTGGACATCGTCTTCAGTAAGATCAAGTAAGTGCTGGGGTGGAGAGGGAGCCCGGGCCCAGCCTCCAGAGCCCGCAGCAGCCCGGCCCCTGCCCTCCCACGCAGCCCCACCCCGTCCCTACTGCTGGGGCTGGGTGTGGCCTCTGGTCCTGCGACCCTAGAGTGGTGGTGAACTCTGCTCCAGGTCACAGACAGCTGCTGCACATGAGCGAGGACAGCTCAGGCAGGGCTCAGGCCAGGCAGCCCTGTCCCCGAGGTGTGACAGCACCCCACAGCCCCTGCAGCCTTGGTGCCCCCTCTGTGACTTGGGCAGGGAGGTTGAGCTGGTGGTCAGAGAGCAGCCGTCTGTCCACCTGCAGACAGCGCTTGCACATAGCGCCCGCATGCTCCGCATGCACACGCATGTGCAGGTGTGTGTGCACATGCATGTGAAGGTGTGTGCAGGCAGGTGTGTGCAGGCAGGTGTGTGCAGGTGTGTGCAGGCAGGTGTGTGCACAGGTGTGTGCAGGTGTGTGCAGGCAGGTGTGTGCACAGGTGTGTGCACATGCATGTGAAGGTGTGTGCAGACAGGTGTATGCACATGCATGTGCAGGTGTGTGCGGGCAGGTGTGTGCAGGCAGGTGTGTGCACACGCATGTGTAGGTGTGTGCAGGCAGGTGTGTGCACAGGCATGTGCGTCCGTGGTGCACACCCTTTCAGGACACTGGGAAGTGTGGCGAGGCGCCTTGCCCCTTCGCCGTTCCTTGGGTATCTCTGCGGCACCAGGACAACCTCTGGCTGCCGCCATCCTACTGTCCCCCACCTCCCTGGGACAGCGGCGTGGCCTGGCCACCCTGCTGCCCTGTGCAGGTCCAGCCTGGGCCTGCGCATCTGCTTCTGGTGGTGCTGTGTCCAGCTGAGGGTCCTCCTCCACACTCAGACGCCGTCCCTCCTGCTGGCCTTGGCGTCTGAGGCAGGGCTGTCAGTCAGATGCCCGCGCCCTGCTGGGTGTCCCTGTGGGTCTCCATGGGTGCTGCTTGCTGGGACTGCCCTTCAGCTCTGGGTGGACGCTGAGGGCTTCACGTGCCCAGAGCCCAGTGGCCATGCTGCTGTTTCCTGCCTCAGCCCGGAGAGGCTGTGGGCAGGGCAGGGTAGACGTGGCCCAGCAGGTGGTCCCTGAGGGCTGCCCTGACACGGAGGCCTGCTGGGTGGGTCCTTGGCTCACGCTCCTGTGGGAAGAGATGGAGGTGGTCACATTACCACCACTACTGAGGGCCACGGGACGCGGGGACGCTGCTCCAGCACCAGCCTCCTTGAGGAGACCATGTGGATAGGTCCGCCCACCTGGTGAGCAGGTCTCCCTGATGGGCGTCGAGCTGGGCACCTGCCCACACTCCTCCATGGAGGCTCAGGCCTGTTTCCTCCTGAGGTCCAGTTGTCTGGGGCCACGATGTGAGAAGGCTATAGTGGCTCCAGGGCCACCCACCACAGGAGCCTCTGGCTCTAGCCCCACCTTCCGGACCTGCAGGAGCCCTGTTTGGGGAGATGGCTAAGATTTCAGTTGACTACAGGCCAAGGAGATGTTTGGGCATTGCCGCCTTCCGTAGTCTCACGGGACTTGGCCCGAGATCTCACGGGACTTGAGCGAGATTGCTGATTTTTTGGTGGTGTGTGGTGCGTGTTAAAGTTGTTAGAGCCAGACATAAAAGTTATTAGAATACAAAGCTGTTTGTTTCCAGTTCGCCTCTAAACTTCTTCCTGCGGCTTCATTGCTCCAAGCGGCCATCGCTCCAGGTGGCAACACGGACCCTGACTTCCACTCTGGCCAGGGTCCCATAACTGCCTGCAGGCCCAGGCCCACCATCCTATGGCACCAGCCCCAGAGGCACCCAGCCCTGCCTGGGGAAGGGCTCATTGGGGCCCTGTGCACCCTGGATGGCGGTCCCCGTACTTCTCCCAACTCTTTTGTTTTATTGTAATTTTTTTTTCAGGGGGCGCTACCAGGGATTGAACTCAGGGGCACTCGACCACTGAGCCACACCCCCAGCCGTATTTTGTCTTTTATTTAGAGACAGGGTCTCACTGCGTTGCTTAGGGCCTTGCTTTTGCTGAGGCTGGCTTTGAACTCATGATCCTCCTGCCTCAGCCTCCAGAGGTGCTGGGATTATAGGCGTGTCACCACGCCCGGCCTCTTCTCCCAACTCTTGCTTCTTCATGGCTCCTGTGTGCCAGGTAGCTGTGGCAGCACTGGCTGGGACCTCACTGCTGTCCACTGTACCTCCAGAGGGGGTGGCACTGAGAACCTAGGACGTGTGGCCACGGGTAGGAGCCGATTCTCCCCTGCAGCAAGCCAGGGAGGGCAGGCTCTTTGGGACAGCTCGGGAGGACCCAGAGGTGTGCTTGACAGGGTCCCCAACTGTCCATAGCTGCATCTCCTCTGAGGCCGACCTGGGGCTCAGTGCTTGCACCCCAGCTCCCATGGATCTCACCAGGGCTATGGGCAAAGGCTCCCCATGAGCCTCAGCCGGGGAGACGCCCCGGCTCTCGGGCTCCTGGTGCTTCCTGGGGCTTGTCATGGGCGTGGGCCTGTCTGTTCCCTGGGGGCACATGCAGCCTCTCTGTAGGAACTGGACCTGCCGTACGCATTTGAGTGGACAGTCCCAGGCGGTGACGGGCAGGTCCTTGTCACCAAGCCTGCTCTGGCAAGTAGGCCAGCCGTGGGCAAGGGCACTGACCTGGACTGTGCCCAGATGATCTGGGGCTGGAGCCTCTGCACAGGCACTGCCCTCATCCTGTGCCAGAGCCCTTGCTCAGCTAAATGGCTGTGCCCACCATGCCAGCTCGGGCAGGGAACTGGATTAGCTGTAAAGCAGGGGGCATCTGCCTCCTGTGGTGCTCACTGTGGCCAGGGTGTCCTGGCCAGGCCGGGCAGGGCTGGCTCCTGAGGATGGTGAGGCCCCTGTCCCCAGTGCCCCTCTGTTGGCAGCCATCCTTTGCAAACCCCACCATGCCCTCACCCAGGCCTGCCGACTGCTCGGGCGTGGACTGTGGGTGTGCAGAGCGTCCCTGGGGTGAGGCCAGCAGGCTCGTGGTGCTCCCTGGTCCTCAGTGAGCCCAGCTGTCTGGGGTAGTGGAGCAGGCCCAGAAGCAAGGAGGTCCGGAGCTGTGCTGGGGGAGCTTCTAGTGTGGCTGGCGGGAGGCGGGAGAAGTGGCCTTCCAGGGGCGCACAGTCCTTCTGTGGGAGACTGCCCCCAGCTGCTGTGCTCGCACCCACACACAGGTGCGCAGCATGGTGGCCTCCTGGGAGGCTCCGGAGGCCTGGGCACCGCAACCCTGTGGGCAGGGACACTTGTCCTTCCTGCCCTGGGGGCTGCTTCAGCCTGAGGCCCGGCCCACTCCGAGGCATGGCCCACTCCACACAGACCCCAGGCTGCCGGGGGACTCGGGGTGCCCCTCTCCTGGAGGCTGAGGTCTGCAGCCCAAGCCCAGACAGGGCCAAGGTCCTGACATGGTCCTGGGTGGCTGGGTGGTCAGTGCGGGGACAGATGGTGAGCAGGGCACTGTGTGGCTCAACTGCTGGTTCAGCAGACAGGTGGCCAGGACCAGAGCCCGGCGAGGCCCAGGGTTCTGGCCTCCCTGTCTGCTTGAGGATCCTGGGGTCTCCCTCACGGTGCTCCCCACCCTGGGACTGTCCTTCCCACCCGCAGCCTGGACTCCACTGGGTCTCTGTGACATGGGCCTACCAAGTAGGTCCCCGTCCCTACACCAGGCAGGTCCCCTCCCCTGCCAGGGTGTAGGAACAAGAGACCTAAACTCTCTCCCTGTCCGTGGAGAGACGGAGACTGGCCTGGCAGGGTTGTGGGTGACGTGTCCTCAGCAAGGCCATGGGGAACAAAGCCTGGGACAGGGTCTTGGGGTCTTGCAGAAAGGCTGGAGGACTGGGGTCAGGGACTCCAGGTTTTCCTTTCAAAGGGTTTCCAGGGCAGTGACGGGGCGGTGGCGGGCTGTGTGTGCTTGGCACTCAGGAGTGGTGTCCACAGCCCTTCCGGGGCAGCCAGGAGCTGCCACCGGCCTTCACCTCCAGGAGCTCGGGGACCGAGGAAGCACCTAGGCACTGCCTGGACGTTGCTGACTGACAGGGCTTGGGAGAGGAAAAGGCCCACTATTTCTGTTTTCAGGGCAGGTTGCCATGGCTCCGCGGGCGTGGCGCCAGCTGGGGTATCTGCACGCCTTTGTTTGGGTCCCTGTGGCCATGGCAGCGCTTGTTTGTTTTGATGTTACTATGTGTTGAGTTTTAAACAAATTTCTTTCAGCTCTCTGTCAAGCTTTATTGAAGACTACTGTTAGCCCAGATGCCCCTCCTGCGAAGAGCTCAGGACGGCCTGTCTCCAAACGGTTAATGGAGACCCCAGGCAGGGCCCAGTGTGGGGTCCTGGGGGCGTGGGGAGCAGGTCTGTGCGCGCCTGCATGTGCCTTGGCAGGTGCGTGGGAGCCACAGGGTCTGCTGCCACCTGCCCTGGACACTGCACTGCCAGGTGGGGAGGCCGGGGCCGGCGGGAGGAGCTGCGGCCTAGGGCCCGGCCTTGTTGGCTGGGTGTGTGGCCTGCAGACAGGGCCCACCGCTTCCCACCAACCCCACGTGGGGGCTGTGTGTGCCTGGAACTTAGGAGTGGCGTCCACAGCCCCTCCAGGGCAGCCAGGCTGCCCTCTGGGTACAGGCCAGCACCCACTGCAGAGAGCAGGGTTGGGCCCCAAGGGCTCGTTGGCTGGCACGCGTATGGATGGCAGCCTGATGCCAACCGTATGCCATGGCCCACTGGACCTAAAGATCTCACCTGAAGTCTGCAGACAGCTGATCACAGCTCCCAGAAGCAGGCCCAGGCTCCCAGAGAGCCCCAGCCAAAGTGTGTTGCAGGACAGGCAGAGGCTGGGTGCTCTCAAGGTGCCCGCACATCCCAGGACGGCCAGGGGACGCCCATCCCCAGGGCACCCGCTTCCTCGGGCTCTGATTACTGGGCCTAGGGGGCAGGCCGGGCTGACACAGCCACATGCCCATAGGAGGGTGAGCACCGGGCATTGGGCAGGACTCAGCGTCCTGGTTCCAGCACTGCCTCCCTGCTCACCGCTGAGCAGCCCTCTAGTGGCCACACGTGGCAGTGCAGAGACTATGGCTTCTTCCGGAGGAGAGACCCAGGGTACTGCTGGGTGGGGGACGCACTGGAAAGGTCATGTGCAGCATATTTGGCTAAGGGTCTGTGGGCTGGTGGTCTCCCCGCTGGCCCTGGTGAGTCAAGGAGGAGGGATGGTGCGGTTCTGGTGGCAAGTGTCCACCCCACCTTGTGAGCCAGCTGGACAGTGCATGCAGGCCACGTAACGATGACCTTCCCAGACACCCAGAAATTGTCAGTGTGTGTGTCCCATGCCTCCGAGGCCAGGGACGGGAGTGATGAGGCAGCAGCCCCAGGCCTCCTGGAGGAGGCGGCGCCCTGTGCCTAGGCCCTGGGAAGAACCTTGAAGGCCCCAGACACAGAAATCAGGAGGCTCGTTCAGGATGGCTTCTTTCCTCTTCAGAGGGATGTGACAACATTCTAGTCACAGGTGTCCCCTGGAGTCAGGTTGGTGATGACTGGCAGTCAGACCTCTGAAATTTGAGCAGCCCTAGCACAGCCCTGGCCCAGTGGCCTGGGGGCCAGAGTGGGCACAGCAGGGTCATTGCCTGACCTCTTGGCTGGGCTGAACGGCCATGCCTGGTGGATGACTTCACTTGTCGGCTGAGTCCGAGCGGGCTGCAGGAGGGGCTCTGGTTTCCTGAGATGAGGTGTGTGTGAGGGGCCCTCATGGGCTGCTGACCCCAGGCCCTTCCAGATCCTAGGTAGGGGCACAGGTCACCTCCCTGCCCCTGAGGGCTTCCTGAGTGCTCTGGCCGTTTCGGTCACCTGGAGACCCTGGAAAGCCCTGATCTAGGCTCCTCAGCCTCAGCCTCACCTTTGCATGGACCTTGAGGCTGGGTCCTGGGGGAGGCAGGGGCAGTCAGTGGGCATGGGAGAGCCCTGGGCCAGTGCTTGGGCTGCTCCGTGGTCTGGCAGAAGCGTGGGCGCTCCTGCATCCTGTCCACCCAAGCCCCGGGCCAGGGGGCACGTCCTGGAGCTTCAGGCCTGCATGCCACGGCACTCTTGCCCTGACCCTCACAAGTGCAGGGGCAGCCCTGTCCAACTGCAGCCCACTCCCCTATAGCGGCATCTGGCTGGTGAACTGTCCTCTGAGAGGTCCCTTTTGGGACCCAAACTATTACAGAGCCAGGGAGCCCAGGAGAGCCACCAGCCTTCTCTGAACCCCAAAACTATCTCTGATCATCCATCCCTGTGGAGAGGGTCCTCTTATAAAGGTGCCAATGAAGGGCTGGAGGTTCTGCATAAGCCCAGAGCTGAAGGGTGGCCCTACACGGGCCCTGGAGGTGCAGGCCTCTGAGCTCAGTGCTGGCTCCTGCAGGCCTCTGCCAGGCCCGTGTCCCCGAGACTAAGCAGGCCCTGCAGGCCTGGGACACGCAATAGGCAGGCGGCCGGAGCGCAGCGTGTGAGCAGAGGCCACGTCCCGCTGGGCTGGCTCTGGAGCAGGGCTCCGACTCTGAGAGGCCAGGGCAGGGGAGCCGAGCTCTGGGGAGCCCACGGTCCCAGGGCTCTACAAAACAGCTCACTATGTCCAGAGCGCCCTGGAGTGGGAGCCGCGTCTCTGGGGGAGACAGGCATTGTCTTCCTAGACTCACTGGGGACTGCTGTGGGCAGAAGTGCCGGGTCCCCTGGAGACAGCTCCGTGAGCTGGGGGGCCGAGACTGGGGCTCCCCCTCCTCAGCAGCACTGTGGGCTCCTGGTGCAGCAGAACAGGCATCTAGTCCTGTCTGAATGTGGCCTGTGATGGGGCCCCGTCAGCCCCCCTCCCCTGTGACTCGTGCTGGTGGTGCCTGGTGCGGTGGCCCTCCGCAGAGGGCTGTGTGCCTCAGTGGTAGGTCACCAGGCTGGCCATAGGCCTGGCATTCACATGTCCCCTCCCCCCAGCAGAGCAGTGAGCAGGAGACAAGAGTGGCTTTGACAGCCCAGGACAGACAGAGAGGCCCCAGGTCCAGAGAGGGCAGCAGGCTGTCAGACCCAGGCACTGGGTTGCAGGGTCCAGAGGCCCAGGATGGCTGGCTCAGCTGGTATCACAGGGGACAGCTGGCACATGCAGGGCTGTGAGCCTCGGGGGGGGGGGATAGAATCTCCCCACACTACACCACTGAGCTCCTTGCTCCCAGCAGATAGTTCTAGAATGTGTTGGGTGGGGGCACAGTCCTGTTGTGCGGCCTCAGTGGTCCTCCCTGGACTCTGAGAGGCATAAGGTCCTGGTTGCAGGATCTGGGGGCTCCCAGTGGGCCATCTTCCCCTTCAAGTTCAAGTCTTTTCCTGGCCTGAGGGGCATTTGGTCCAGATGTCCCAGGTTTTCGGACACAGGCGGGAAGTGTGTGCATGCTCCAAGCTTTGGTTAGACACAGGTTCTGCCGGAGGAGTCTCCATGTCCAGCTCCTCAGCCTGGACACTTGGGGTCCAGTGTCCCTGTGCCTATCTCAGCCTGGACACTTGGGGTCCAGTGTCCCTGTGCATATCACTTGTTTGGTGTCCACATGCCACAGTGTGTTTGCAAGGCCAGTGCAGAAGGACATTTGGGATTAGATTTTGAGTGACTGTGACTGAAACTGTGATAACACTCATGTGGGGCTAGGTGAGTGCCAAATCTTCATCTTTCAGGGGCCAGAACCTGGGGATGGGACTGTGGGGCCCGCAGTGCTCACCCACGTTGTCCCTACCGCTCCTAGTGCTGTGCATGGTGCATCCTGCAGGCCCCTATGCTCGGTGCTGCAGTTACCTGTGCACCTGCGGAGGACGAAGAGCAGCATCTTCTGGGCTTGTTAGTCCTCTGTGTCTCTGGGAGGTTCTGATATTTGGATATGCTGCCCATTTTTTAAAAATTTATTTATTTGCTTTAGTTGTACACAATGCAATGCATTTATGTTTACGTGGTGCTGAGGATCGAACCCGGGCCGCGCATGTGCGAGGCGAGCGCTCTACCGCTGAGCCACAATCCCAGCCCCTGCTGCCCATTTTTTGACACTGATTTCTTTTTCATACTGTTGAGTGTTAAGAGATCTCTGCATGTTCAGGTGTGAGTCCTTTGTTATGTTTGTGTTTTGCAAACATTTTCTCCCAATCTGTGCTGCCTTTCCTTAATAGTGCCTTTTACAGAGATCAACTTTTAGACTTTGGACCAAGTCCCGCCCACTGCTGTTTCATTATGGAACGTAGGCACCATCATTTCTGGGAAACCTGTACTAACTCGTGCATCCTTCCTGCAGTGTGCTGAGTTCCCAGGGGCACTGGGATGTGGATGCTGTGGGGCTACGTGTAGGTTGCAGGGATCTGGCGTGTGCAGGGGTCGCTGTCCTCCTCCCCGTGGCCAGTCCTGCGGGATTGTGCACTCAGTTCTCCGACTTGGTTCTCGTTTTTCAAAACCGTTCTGTGCCAGGTCCCCTCTCACCCTTGCTGGGGTTTACTGGGTCAGTTGTCTCTTGAGTCCTGGACACTTGGGGCTTGTAGCTGGGCAGTCACAGTGTTTCTGGCTGGTGCACTAGTATTCCTCAGGGTTGCGCAGGGTCCTGTGTGACCTGAGGCTCGTCCAGTGCCGAAACATTGGAAAACTCACTAATTTGGATTAGTTGGGGCAGATCCTATCAAAGTTGAAAAATGTTTTTAAAGTAAAATTCTAAGGTAAAGAGAACTTGGGAACATCTTTCAAGCTGCCTGGGTGATCACCAGAGGGAGAAGGTTGTGGAACTGTGGGATGTGTTCAGGCACACTGTGTCCAGACACACGGTGGCCCTGGCTACTCTAGCCTAGAGCCACCAGCTGGCTGACTGTACCCAATGGGGGCAGGGGAGACAGGGGACCCAGGGAAGGGGCTGGGGCGCAGGTGTGGGTTGGGAAGGTGGCTCCACCAGCCACCAGAGTGTTGCAGGGTTCTTTCCTGGGCAGCGGGCTGCCGGTGGGTGTCTGCGGAGGGACAGGGCGCATCTTCTAACTCTCCCTGCGTCCTCCCTAGTACAGGCCACGAGGCCCGTCTTGGGATGGTCAGAGCTGTGCTGATGTCCATGCTTCATAAAGGCCGTGCTTGCTCCAAACCCTGTCCAAGCAGTGTGCAGCTGCTTGTCCCCCAAGGCCATGGCGAGCCGGGGGTTGCCGAGCAGCACAGGGTGGGGTGCATGCTGGCTGGGCAGGGGAGTCCCTGTGGTGTCTGCCTCCGCGCTTACTGGGCCTGCGCCCCACAGAGGAAAGTCCTGCCGGACCATCACCTTCGAGCAGTTCCAGGAGGCACTGGAGGAGCTGGCCAAGAAGCGATTCAAGGACAAGAGCAGCGAGGAGGCGGTCCGCGAGGTGCACCGGCTCATCGAGGGCCGCGCGCCGGTCATCTCAGGGGTCACGGTGAGTGGGCAGGGCCTGGAGTGGGCGGGGCCTGGGGTTCCCACCGTCCCTGTTTTGGGGTGGCTACTGGTTGCAGTCAGAGGCATGCAACCATTGGACACCCGGCAGTTTGGAGAACGGTGCCAGGGCAGGTGGACGTATCCGGGCCCCGCCCCCACTGAGTCGCCGGCCAGTGGCTGTCCTCAACGCCTCCTTGCCTCGCTCACAGTAACGCTTTTGTCCCCACTTTCCCCCTGCAGAAAGCCGTGTCCTCGCCCACTGTGTCGCGGCTCACGGACACGACCAAGTTCACGGGCTCCCACAAGGAGCGCTTCGACCCATCGGGCAAGGGCAAGGGCAAGGCCGGCCGCGTGGACCTGGTGGACGAGTCGGGCTACGTGCCCGGCTACAAGCACGCAGGCACCTATGACCAGAAGGTGCAGGGGGGCAAGTAGCTGCACAGCGCCCTGGACGCTGGGGCCGCGCACCAGGCGCAGCCCGACGGGCACCCAGTCCCACTTCATCACATTCCCTTGTGCACTGGGCAGGACTCGTGGGGCCACTGCCTTGCCAGCTGGGCAGGGGACACTCAGGCTACCTCCTGCCCAGCAGCACCTCTCACACCCAGGTTTGGGTCCTGATTCACTGACTCTTCCTAACAGCTGTCTCGTCCAGAACTGGGAAGCGGAGGGTCCTTTTCAAATGGTCTCCAGGACTGCGCCACACTGGATACCTGCTTGCAGGGAAAGGGGCATTTTGGGAATTGGTAGGTGTGGGGACAAGTGGGGCAGACCCTGTCAGAGGCCCTACTGACCTTCTGACACCTTCTAGGAGCCTCTTGGGCAACAGGCGTTAACAAACTAACCGACCCAATAAAACTGTCCGCCCTAGCGGGACACAGGCAGTGTCTGAGGCTCCCCCACGTGGGTGCCACGGCCCTTCACGCTCTCCTCAGCAGGGGCATGGCAGAGGCCCCTGGAGGCAGGTGTGGGCACCAGGTCTGTGCCGAGGGCAGTGAGGTGAGAGGCAGGCCGAGGAGCAGCAGCAGACCCTGGGCTGCCCAGGGAGTGGCTGGAGCGCACCTCCTGCCCTTCGCTGTCCCAAGCAGTGGCGAGCAGTGGTGACCGCTCGTGCTCAGAGTGGTCCAGGGCACTCAGCTGTTGGGCTGCTGTGACTTCCCGCCCTGCTGTGTCACCAGCCAGTTGGGGAGACCTGTGGGGCAGAGCCCGCGCTGTGGCCTCCATGAGGGCCTCTCCAGGCTCTCCTGCCGTGGCTGCGCTGCCCTGCCCTGCCCCGCTGGCAGCCTCCCGTCAGTCCGCGCCTGCGCAGCGTCCTCAGCTCCCCTGCCCTCTCCCAACACCCCCACAGTGCAGGACACCAGGCCTTCAGAAGCAGGTCCAGGGAGATGCCCAGGCCAGCGGCATCCACTGGGGTCTCATTTTTGGCAGTGGGCAGCTGAGTGCCTACGGCTGGTGCAGAGCTGGCACAGGACCCTGCCCGCCCCCACCAGAAGGGCGCCAGAGGCAGCCCCTCCTCAGTACTGTGCACACACAGGGACTGAGCTTTCCTGTACCACACTGAGGCTGAGAGGTGTGTGCCACCACGGTCACCAGGGCTCGCAGCAACCTGTGGGGCTGTGTAGTCCTGGAAAGAGCCCATGGAAGCCTCGGAAAATGCTTCCCAGGAACCTGCTTGTTCTTGGCCACTGACTGTCTGGATGGCCGTTCAGGTGGACTCAGCCCAGCCCACGGCACAGGCAGACAGCAAGGCTCTCTTCCTGCCACGGCAAGTGGACACGCCACCCGCGACCCCCGAGCCCAAAGAGTGCCTGGTCACAGCTGCAGCCCCATGGAGGCCACACACCAGCCCCCGAGCAGAGCAGGGGCTCAGGTCCCAGCGGACGGGCCCTTGAGTGCTGAAGGCTCCCCAAGGCCCTCAAGCACTGATGGCCTCCATGGAGGATGGGGTGACCCCAGCAGACAGTGTTCTCCTGAGGTCCTGGGAATCCAGGTGCCTGGCACTGATGACAAGGTAGGCTTTGGGACTCCCTAGGGGTGTCATCTCACTGGTCTGGGGAGAAGCTGGCAGGTGCCCAACCCCAGCCCAGCATTCCTCAGTCTTCAAGCTGATCTTCTGTGTGAAATCTAGAGGCCACAAGAACACGTGGGAAGTGCTGGGCACCGACTGTGCTAAGTGTTAGATCACCTCGCCACGACCCCACAGCCCAGTGCAGAGTTCCAGCAGTGTTCATCAGTGGTCTCCCAGAGGCCCCCAGTCCCAGGGCCCAGCACACCCCACACCCTCCAGGCTCTTGCCCTCTCCAGCACCCCTAGTTCCCAGGGGCCCCCACGGCTGGCCATCTCTTGGTCTGAGGCTGCTCTTCTCCTTTTCTTCTGCCTGTGAAGCTTAGTCCCCATTGTCATGGCCAAGCCAAGTAGCAGAGCTGTGAATTCAGCAGAACCTCAGTCCCTGCAGGGAAGTGCCCTGAGCCAGGGTAGAGGGATGGGGCCAGGGAGGCATCCCAGGGGTCCCATGCCACATTATCAGGTATGGATGCTCCCTGGACCCCACTGCTGTGTGGAGCACCAGGACACTGTCTGCTGATCAGTGGGTCACTGTCAGACAAGAGCAGTGCAGACCAAGCCACGGCTGGCCTGCTGCAGGAGCACACAGGAAACTGGTTCTGAGCAGAAGCAGCGACCTCAGTGCCATCCTCACGGCACCACCCCACCTGACTCCCTCGTGACTGGGCACCCTGTCCATGCAGCCAACACCTCATGATGTCACTGCCCAGAACTGGATAGAGAAGCACAGACCGGCAGGGCCACATGTCCCGGGCTGCAGAGTGCCAGCACCAGCCAGCTCCGGCTCCTGAAGGTGAGCGGGCGCCTTGCCAGACCAGGTCCTCTCACTTCTAATGACAACTGAGAATGCATTCCTGTCACCACAATGGATCTTTGGGTTTTATCAATGAAGAAAATCAAGTTACTCCACCTTGGTGGCCCTCCACATCCTAGCCTAGTGTGCCCTTGGGCTCATGGAAGGATAGCCCCATGTGCTAGGCTGTCCCACCACCTGGCACTAGTGGCACCTGGCACACAGCACTGCATCAGCAGACAAGTGGTTCCCATCTTGTCCCCTACTTGTCCCCAAGAGGTTCTGAGGGCTTCCTCAGACACATGTGGGTGAGGACAACATCCTTCTCTGGTCAGTTTCAAAGTGTAGCTTTGAGACACACCCTCCCTTCCCACCTGTGTCCCTGGCAAGGAAGGGGCAGTAAAAATCAACCCAGGAGGCTTCATGGTCACCACAGTTCAAAACTGGGCACTGAATCTGTGTGCCCTCTGACTGCAGAGCGGTGCTGGGACTCTTCTCTGTGCAGAGCGGGTGCGCTTCCCTCAGTCTCTGGACATGGTGAGCCCACAGGCAGGTTCTGTCTCTGTTGCATGACTTCTGCAATGCCAAGTAGCTCTACTAACCAGGCTCCACAGGGTGGACGTCTCTCTGTGAATAAAAGAAACTGCACAGCATGCAGCCCAAGACACAGGGACACATTCTGTCAGGAGGTGACTCCCAGGAGACAAGGACAGGTTCTCTCAGGTGACATTCTGTCAGAAGGTAACATCCAGGAGGTAGGGACAAATCACAAGGAGACACTGGTGACAAGTCAGCTTCTGTCAGGTGACACCCAAGAGAGAGGGACAGGTTTTCAAGGTGGGACGAAGCTGACAGTCTCTCAGCCTCAGGGAAGGAGATGGTGGAAGAGTGTTTGGGAACACTGATCCTAGCAAAAGACTGGTTTATTTCTGTTTATTGCTTTAGGAAAAGCGCCTAGTAAGTGGTCCATAAGGGTTGTAATGGTTAGCTTTACCAAAATCAAAGTTCAAGTTATGTGTTTAAATATCATAGCAAAAGATATATATTTATACTGGAGTATTTTTGCACCTTTAATACCCTTGGTCTTATGTTTGAGAGCAGATGATAATGACAGCAGATGCAGGGGCATTTTGAAAAGGCACCTTAGTGGTTCAATTTGCATGATTCCTGCCACCCCCACCTGTCTGTCACCCCTCTGAGTGGCTGGCAGCTCGGGGCAGGTGCTGGGCAGCCTGGGATGGCTCCAGCTGCCTCGTATGCCCCACCATGTGCTCACACTGGCCACGGACGCTCCGCACTATGGCTGTAGTGGGAAGAGCTGAGACAGATGCTTGGGCACCCAGACATTTATCACTTGTCCCTTTGTGGGGAAGTGTCTTCCTGCTGGCTGCTCCCTCCCACAGAGGCACACTCAAGCTGGCTGCTCCTCTGCCCTGCAGTGCATGCCACATGGGACACCCTGTTGTCACCTGCTCAATAAAACAAAGGGCGACAATTCAGCTGTACTGTGAAGTTACGGATAGGCCAGACATCCTTAAACATTGCACTGCAGACCTTCCCTCCACTGGCTGACCGCTGAGGAGTCGGTGAGCTCTGGTGTTTCAGGACGTGGCCTCTGTCCCTGGAATGTGACGGGAGTCAGGACAGGCCTTCTGAGATGCTTATGTTAGCTGTCCCTCTTCCTTTAGACCTCTTAAAAACTAAACCAAGCCAAACGACAAAGGAAACTTGCACAACCTAAAAGAAACTTGAAAGGGATAATATACTACTACTAGTTTTGTACTAAGTTTTTTCAAGAAAGGGAAACAAATTTATATATATATATATATATATATGCAATATATTTTTACACTATTTTATTAATGCTAAGGAGAACTAAGCGTGTCACTTATCAGTGTGATGGGTAACGTTGGTGTCATGGGTGTTCCGACTCAGAAAGGCTCTTCTGCTGATGCCTAAACCACTCACCAGGAAGGTCTATGGGGTCCCGAGGCCCTGCTGTCCCTCCCACAGAGCGCAAGGCGCCGTGTCACCTGTTGGACTTGCTTTCATGGCCTGGCATGTAAACTTGTAGTGAAGCAGCTCCTGTCTGCCTGCACATTTCTCCTGTGTGTCTGCTGTTGTCACATCATGTGCCATTGGTGAAGCGATGAATAAAGGTGTTACCACATAGGTCTCCTGCTTCCCTCAGAGTGTGCACTGTCTCTGCTGGCCATCACCTCCTGGCAAGGTGGGCCCTGACATTCCAGGCACTAGCATCAAACACAGGAATCACCCCAGGAGACTGCAGAGAGGGGTGTGTAGAGTCCTCTGTACTGGCATGCACAGGACACAAGCCCTGGGTCACCACTGCCCAAGGGAGCCTTTTGCTTCCTGGCTGGGGCAGGAGGACCGTGGGGCTGACCACACAAGGGCGGGGAACCAGCCATCTACTCATGAACTGCACACCACCAACCACAGCCACCCCAAACTGGGCATGACATCATCAACAGGATGCCACAAAAAACCATGCCAGAGCCGGGCGTGGTGGCGCACGTCTATAATCCCAGCACTTCGGAGGCTGAGGCAGGAGGATCGCGAGTTCAAAGCCAGCCTCAGCAATGGCGAGGCACTTAGTAACTCAGTGAGACCCTGTTTCTAATAAAATACAAAAAAAGGGCTGGGGATGTGGCCCAGTGGTTGAGTGCCCCTGAGTTCAATCCCTGGTACCACAAAAAAAAAAAAAAAAAAAAAAAAAAAACCATGCCAGGGTCTGGGGCTATGGCTCAGCAGTAGAGCACTAGTTTCATATGTGTGAGGCCCTGGGTTCGATCCTATAAAGGTATTCTGTCCACCTACAACTAAAAAAACAAGAACAAAAAAATACCCATGCCAACCTGAAACACTAGCCCAACAAAACAGCTTCCAAAAGAAAATAAAGGAATTTTTAGTTAACAAAAAGAGAATTTGCCACCATTAGACACTAAAAGAAATTCTAAATGCAGAAAGAGTCACCCATGCAATATCTGGGATGCGAAGAGAGCAGAGGTAAGAGAATAAACAGGCCAGTAACTCAAATCATCACTGACCTACGAAGACTTCTGTGGGACTGAACACGTCTCAGCAAATACTTGGGGAGCACAGTCTAGGAGGTGGCAGAGTGCTGGCGAGGCAAGCAGGCCCGCCGCGCAGAGAGCACACCTTCCAGCAGAGGGGAGAGGGCGGAGGGTGAAGGCCCAGCCGGCTCCGCAGCTTGCCACGGGGAGGCACAGCAGCTGGAGCTGTCTTCACCACACCCCTCGTCCTGCATGGCAAGGTCTTGCTTGAACAAGGGGATGTCCCTACATCTGCCACGGTGACACAACTTCAAAGGCTGAAGCCACTGAAAGGCCATTGAAAGTATAAATGTCATGGCTGAAAATCAAGAGCATGTGGGCCAATGCCTGAGACACGTGACAACAGAACTCGAGAGAAGCAGGAAGCCTGCAGGGCCTGTGACTGGGTGGTAACGCCAGCCCCGCCGAGAACCTGCAGCTGCCGACACAGGACCTGAGTTCTCACTCACACAAAGTCCACCTGGGTCAGTGAGAGATCTCTTCAACAAGAGCGTTCCCCCTGTCCTTTTGATGTGGCTACTGAGGTCCCCGAGGACAAGGCAGCTGTCAGAATGGCCCACAGCTTCTTCTCTGCTCAGCTCTGACAAGACACACCCCAGTTCTCAAAGACTGTTGCTAGTCATGTGGCCCCAACCCAGCCCAGGAGGTTGGATTCTCTGTGAAAATAATTAATAAAATGCCTCATTAGTCCAAACTCTCCCCCCAAGAACATTTCAGGCACAAATGACTTCCCTGGCTAGCTCCACCAAGCATTACGAATGAAGTGATTACCATCGTGAACAAACTCTGGAACACAGAGAAGGAATGCACAGCCCGACTCATTCTATGATAGTGTACTGATGCAGATCCCAGTAAGGATAGCATCATAAGGGTATTCTAAGACACTGTCACCCTTGAAGTGGCATGGTCATCATTGCCATCAGAGCTGGTTACACAGCACTTTCTATATGTCAAGTCCTGTCCTAGAACTTTAATTATATCCACTCATTGAGGAAATCAGGGCTCAGTAAATTGGTGAAATGCAAAAAGTCAAAAATAGCCAGACATCCCCAATGGTAGGGAAAGGTGTGGAGGCCGCGGGCAAGGGAGATGCAGAGGTCTTCGGCAATGGGGTGGAAGTCCCTGGAGCCAGCTGAGAAGGACAGAGTGGGTCCGTAGCCATCCCAGCACACACAGAAGTCCACTCTAGGTGACATGCATACCCAAACCCAAGTCGACACTGGAAGGTGACAGTGGGGCACCCTCACGATGGGCACCGGAGTAGCACAGACCTCTCCCTGACTCCACTCCCGCACAGAAGACTCCACGCCCACCTCCTCCACCAGCAAGCGGGCATTCCACAGCAGACAGGGCCAGTCCTCAAGAACACATCCACCTGCAGCGCCAACGGCAAGGCCCCTGTGGTTCTTCTCCTCCACCACCCCCGTCTTGGGTCAGGTGATTCACTTGAGCCGCTGGCAGGACTCGGGGAAATGCTACTGGCTTATCATGGAGCACCCTGCAAAGGCTGAGGTGAAGAGGGGCACAGGGCAAGGCACGTGGGAAGGTGCAGGGCTCTATGCCCTCTCTGCGCCACCCTTGGGAACCTCCACGTGCTCAGCTCAGAAGCCCCAAACCCCGTTTCTTCAGGTTTCTGTGGAAGCTTCCTTAGGTAGGCATGACTGATGACATCATCCATGGATCCTCTTCCCTCCCTGGGACTGCGGGGGAGACCGAAACGCTTGGCCTGCTTTGGTCTTTCCTGTACTGGCCCATCCTGAAGCTACCGAAGGGTACAGATGCTCTAGGAGCCAGATGTCAGGAGCTGGGCAGAGACCCGACGGATGTGTGTTTCATGATAGCACAATGACTATGATAGATGTTTCTTTACAATAAGACCCAAAATGCTTTAATATTAATAATAAAGAAAAGGGCTGATAGTTGGACCATATTAAAGTCTGAAATTCCTCTTAAGAAGCACTATTACAAAATGAAAAGAAAAGCAGCAGCCATTTATGAGTACAACCCACAAAGCACCAACCTCAGGACACAGGCTAAGTGTTCCTCAACCACAGTGCCTGGGACCAGTGGCTGAGTATCCCTAATCCAAAAATGCAATGTTTTTTCATGCAGTGCAGGGGGTGAACCCATGTCCTCATGCATACCAGGCATGCACTAATCACAGAGGCACATTTGGGCCCTGATATATTCAAAAGGTTTCAGATTTTGAAGCACTCTGGATTTTCCGATCAGAGAAACTCAACCTATAACTAAGTCTTACAAATAAACAGGAAACAGACTACCCAACAGAAAACAAGGGAAGGACTTGAACAGGCACTGCAGAAAAAGAAATATAGATGACCGGTATATCCAGGAAGGTGCTCACCAGGAAAAGGCCAATCAAAGCCATGGGAAGCACACTGCACGCCTTCCAGAGATGGTCTCACACGCCGCTGGTGGTAGTGCTCTTCGTGCACAGTTTGCATTACCTAGTGAGCTGTCCTGGCATGGTCAAGGAGTTAAAGGGAACATGAACACAATGGGAAACAAAACCTTAAGAACAAATGGAATCTTAAAGCTAAAAATACGCACAATCACTGATGATAAAAATTAACTGCCCAGGCTTAAGTTGGATTGAGCACGCAGAAGAAAAGCTCAGCATTCTGCAACACACCAGCAGAAACTACCCCAAGTGAAGCACTGAGGACAGAGGATAGAAAAGACAAAGGTGCCTGAGGACTGTGACAGCACCATGGCCTAACAGCATGCTGGAGACCAGGGCAGGGGCAAGAAATGCCAAGTTTCTCAAATCTGATGGAAAACACGCACTCACAGGTCCAAGAACCCCAAATGAGAGGAACGTACATGGCATGGTGGCCGTTCTCTACAGGCTTAAAATGGACTAGTGCCAACGTCATCGGAGACTTCCAGGACCCCACCCCATGCTGCAAACACTAGCCTGGCATGACATTTTCCAGCAAGTCTGGACATTGGAGCTGATGGACTCAGCCATGACAGGTGTCAGGAAGGGCATCTGAGGCTCACTCCCGTCTCTGTCCACTCACACCACGTCACACCCAGCCAGCGCAGAGCGCCTTCATTTGAGGCCTGCTCTTTCTTGCTAGAGCAAACATAGTTTTTTTTTTTTTTTTTTTTAAATCACCTTGTTTCACCAAAGCAAGGGTTAATATGAAGTAAGTCTCCAAACTAAAAACCTATTTTTTTCTTGATATGATTTTCAGAAATACACTGCAAGCAAAAGGCAGGACTTGAGTAGATGTTTTTACTTTGACATGTTAATATCATAAAACAATATTTTTAAGCGTTTCTCACATCTTACAAATGTTACTCTTAATAAGTCTTGGAACTTCCTATTTCCCACTCCCCCCGCTCCATGGTGTGTAGTCTGGTTTCACCAAAGAATTCAATGAGAAACTCATTTATAATTTATAAAGAGCCACTTAAAACTTAACTTTTCAGAACAATATATGAGTTCAATGAGGATGGCTTATCACACAAAAAGTCATCAGTTTAATCATTATACATAGATATCTCTTATGTTAGGAAGAAAAACTGCATTTACCTCATCTCAGGATATTTGATGAAAACGTGGTGTCTTTCCCTAACATGCATAGGCCTAGGATGCATCCTGTCATTTTAGGACATTTCAGAACACTGAGCTATAAACCCTGAATGCCTTTCAAGAACACAAGGTAATTACAAACAGAAGAGACAAATCTCACCAGCAAATGCAGACAGAGAAGTGCAAAGGTGCGAACCACGAGGCTGTGACAGACAGTGGAAGAAACCACGGCTCCGGCGGTGTCAGCAGGACTGGCGGCCACCGAGACTGGTGCTGCGGGGCGGGAACAGGGCCGCAGTCTTCTTGAGCTCCTGGAAGCTCCAGTGCATCTGCTCCACCTCGGCCCTGTGCTGTGCCCGCACCCGGCCCAGCTCCTGCAGCAGGTGCTCGTTGGTGCTGACCAGGGAGCTGCGGAGCAGGAGACACGGTGAGCTCCTCCAGGGCAGGGCCTGGGGCCGCCTCCCAGCAGCTCCTCCTCCGCCTGCCTGGCCCAGAGCCCGTCCGGAGCCCTCAGAGTCAGGTTCTCGCTCTTCCCGGCAATATCCAGGTCCACCACCTGGCCACGGCCTGGTCATCTCCCACTTCCCATGGGCCACTGACCATCTGCTCTGCCCTTCCTGAGCAGAAGGAACTGTGTCCACCTCACCCCTGGCTCAGCTGGGCTGCCCAGCAGGCACTCCCAACACCATGAGCCGATAAGTGGACGAATGGCTGCCTCGACGTGTGCCGTGTGTGGGCCTTTGGCAAGATGAGGAGGACGGTATGGCCCGCAAACTAACGTCCTGACTCGACCAAGGGCCCAGACTGCCACTCTTCTAATTCCCTTCAGGGTGCCGATTCTGAGGCGGCGACAAGGTGACGGAGAGCCCTGCTATCAATATCAACACTTCACTGCGCATTCCCCTCTCTTCACCGCCAAGCTGACCCGCTCACTGGCCAGCAGGGAGCGATGAAGGGCAGTTAGGGCATCACAGGGTGAGACGAAGCAGCCACACTGACGTCTGCCATTTCACCACAAAGAAGGTGCCCTGCTGACCAATCCACTGAGCAGGCACCGGACAGTCAGCATGAGCCCGAGGCAAAGCCCACCCCTGTACATTTACACTCTGCACCTGCCCTGCCCACAACTAGGTCACAGTCCCCATGACATGCTGAGGACAGCCTGTCAGGTTCCAGGACAGGACTGGCCTTGCCTGGCTGCCCTGCCCCATGATGGGGACATAGTCAGCTTATAGCTTGGAGCCCACACCTCAGGGCCCACAGCTTGGGGCCCACAGCCCAGGGCCCACGCCTCAAGGTCCACACCTTGGGGTCCACGCCTCACGGTCCACACCTCAGGGTCCACACCTCGGGGTCCACACCTCGGGGTCCACGCCTCACGGTCCACACCTTGGGGTTCCCGCCTCAGGGATAACATCTCGGGGTCCACACCTCAGGGCCCATGCCGCAAGGTCCACACCTCGGGGTCCACACCTCGGGGTCCACGCCTCACGGTCCACACCTCACGGTCCACGCCTCACGGTCCACACCTCGGGGTTCCCGCCTCAGGGATAACATCTCGGGGTCCACACCTCAGGGCCCATGCCGCAAGGTCCACACCTCGGGGTCCACACCTCGGGGTCCACGCCTCACGGTCCACACCTCACGGTCCATGCCTCACGGTCCACACCTCGGGGTTCCCGCCTCAGGGATAACATCTCGGGGTCCACACCTCGGGGCCCATGCCGCAAGGTCCACACCTCGGGGTTCCCGCCTCAGGGATAACATCTCGGGGTCCACACCTCGGGGCCCATGCCGCAAGGTCCACACCTCGGGGTCCACACCTCACGGTCCACACCTCACGGTCCACGCCTCAGGGTCTACACCTCAGGGACCACAGCTCAGGGCCCACACTTTGCGGTCCACGCCTCAGGGTTCAAAACTCAGGGACAACACCTCAGGGTCTACACCTAACACCTCAGGGTCCATGCCTCAGGAACCACGCCTCAGGGTCCACACCTCAGGGCCCACACCTCAGGGAGCATGCCTTGGGGTCCACACCTCAGGAACCACACCTCAAGGCCCACAGCTCAGGGCTCACACCTCAAGGTCCACACTTGGGGTCCACGTCTCAGGGTCCACACCTCAGGGACAACACCTCGGGGTCCACGCCTCAGGAACCACGCCTCAGGGAGCACGCCTCGGGGTCCACGCCTCAGGAACCACGCCTCAGGGTCCACACCTCAGGGACAACACCTTGGGGTTCACGCCTCAGGATCCACACCTCAGGGACATCATCTTGGGGGTCCCTGCCTCAGGAACCACGCCTCAGGGTCCAACCCTCAGGGAGCATGCCTCGTGGTTCACGCCTCAGGAACCACAGCTCAGGGCCCACAGCTCAGGGTCCACACCTCGGGGTCCACGCCTCAGGGCCCACACACAGCTTGGGGCCCACACCTCGGGGTCCACGTCTTGGGGCCCGCGCCTCAGGGTCCACGTCTGGGGACCATCACCTCAGAGCTGCACCTCACACCTCACGGCCCACACCCGAGGCTGCACGCTTCCTGGGTCGCACCTCCAAGTCCACAGCTCCTAGTCGTCACCACCCCTCACGAACCACACCTCATGCACTGCAGATGCAGGAAGGCCTCACTTTTCATCAGGAGAGGGATGTCCACAGGAGTTCTAAGCGACACCTTCAGCCCTGGAGACGCACTGCGCCCCTGTGCCCTCCCCATGCCTGGGCCTCCTCCCTTGGCTGCCCCCACGGGCTTGTGGGCAGGCCGGCACCTGTGGCTCTCCTGCAGCATCTGGGTGAGCTCCTGGACCCTGTCGTAGTGCTCCAGGTGCTGCTTCAGCTCCACCACCTCACCAGAAAGCCGCTTCACGCTCGCCTGGAGTCCTGACGAAGAAGAGACGGCACTGTTCAGGCAGGCTCACCACGCGCCCCGAGCACCAGTGCACACGGCTCTCGGGTACCAGGCAGAGCCTGTCCTGGGACAGCCCTGCTTCTACAGAGACTCGTGGACATCAAGGCTCCGCCTCTCGCTCCCTTCCGTGGGGCCGCAGCTGTGGGATCAGCCCTGCAGATACCCCTGCAGAGCCACGTCCTCTCGCAGAGGGAGGGCAGTGAGGTCCCCTCCGCTGGATCAGCCTGCTGGTGGGCTTCCCTCCCACAGGAAGGAAGCTGTGCCCTGAAGGGAGCCTGTGGCTTGGGAAGGGGCGCTGAAAAGCTGGGGAGGCCAGGGCTCCAGTTCCACACCCAGCAGTGACAGCATGAGTTCAGCTTCCATCCACACAACTGTCTCGTTTCCAACTCAAGAGAGAAAGCATGACAGCGTTTTCTTACTCCCTAGATCCGAACACAGGACACAGACACATCCACACACTCCCACAAAGCTACGCAACGTCAGCAACACCATGAGGGCCAGAGAGGAAAGTAACAGCAGGGATGGCGATAATGCTGACAGCAGGTTCTTCTCACCAGCAAGTCCAAAAGCAACTGGGCTGTGTCCATAAGGTGCCAGATCCTATGATGCCACCCAGAATCCATGCACTCAGATTTCTACTCAAGGGCCCGGATGGAAGGAATTCTGGGGAGAGGGCAGTAGCATGATTTCAGGGTCTCCCAGACACCAAAGTAACTAAAGAAAACACCAGAACCCAGTGAACAAGAATCAAAGGTGTCTCAAAATCACACATGCAAGAGACTGGGGCAAGCCCCAGGTAGGACCTGGGGGCTTGACTGTGGGGGAAGCAGAGCTCAGCAGTGGGGCACCTGACAGAACCGAGGTGGGAGTGTTCTCAAGTGCCCCTGCTCTCCTGGGCCAAAGCAGGGATCATGGCAGATGCAGGGGAGGTGCCGCCTTCCCAGTGAGGGAGAGACCAGGGGTCCCATGCAGTCTGGAGGGGCTGATCAGCATGGCCCCTTCTAGAAGAGGGCCTACACTGCAGAGAAATCGCTGCTACAGGGAAAGTCTGAGCAGGAAGACACTAGAGAGACGGTTGAGGAGCGAACAGGCCTGAACATCCTCCAAGGAGGCTGCCAGATTTTTATCCATGGAGTCAGAGAAGCTGCCCTGGCCCTGCCTGCTCATAGAGATCCAGGACAACAAATTTAATGTAAAAGAAATAGCGGGGAAGTACTGCGGCCAAGCTCCATGGCCATGCAAGAGTGTCCCCACAGATCCCAGCAGCCAGACCCACAGGGCAGGCCACACCACCAGGCACCATTTCAGGACCAGCACAAATGAAGACACGTCAAAAAGAACAGGCAACCCGAGTCAGAGTCACAAAACGTCAGAAATCCAGCACAGAATCAGCAACAGGAGAGTCACACAGAAGTGAAGGCAGAACCAGAAGGAACCCAAGAGCAAGCAGACCAGGCCAAGTCTCAGAAACAGAAGTGAAAAAGGAAAAACTTAAATCTGCAAAAGGAAGAAGGTAGGAAGCACTCTGATCATTCAATGTAACACCCCCAATACAAGCAAGTGGGCCAAAGGCCTGAGCAGATGCCTCGCCCAGAAAGTCAAGCCAAAGGACATGCTGTGCACTGTGTCAGGCTGCACAGGTCACAGCTGAGCTCCAGGCAGGGAGGTGCCAGCCAGGAATGGCCACCTCCTACCCTCCAAGGAGGACTTCTCCTGAGAAGAGGAAAGTCCATGGAATGCAACCCTCCCAGAGAGGTTGCCACAGAAACAGATATCCCCAACACTTCTTTCTGTAACCCAGATGTCTGAACTTGAAATAGCTAATGTACCACAGAAAGTGAAGAGAGGGAAGTGAAGATTACCTGGACCTGGAAGAAATAATGACCTGCTCTGGAGGTGGAAATGCAACCAGAGTCCAAGACACCCCAGGGTAGGGCCAACAAATTCCTCAGCAGAGAAGGTTGTAGAATAAGTCAAAGAAAACCATAGCAGCCATCCTCTCTGGCTTTCTTACTGTCCCTGACACGGCTCAGCTTTGCAGTAGTGCATAGGTTTGTTTGTACCCTGTGTTTGGATAGAGGGAGTCGAGTGCCCTATCAGATGCCCCACCGCTGACCTCTGCTTCCCCCCCAGACAAGCCTCCAGGTGCTACGTGGGGCTTGCCCCCCACTTCTAGCACATGCTCCAAGGAACACAGTCAAGGCCACCCACACATGGCCAGTGGGGCAGGGGCTCCCATTCCACTCAGAGAGGGCACTTTCTGCTCTCAACTTCTGGCAGAAATGACTCAGAATAAAGTTACTCAGGCACATTTGGAGATTCAAATCGAAAGTAGCATCAGCAAATCACCTGCAAACTCACCAGAGATCTGCAGATTCAGTGCAGCTGAAGCACCTGCACTTTTCACCTCTTTCTTCATGCTGGACAAGAGAGATTTCAAGCTGCTATTCTCCTCCAAAGATTTGTCCAAATGTTGCCTCAAGGCATCCTAAGGGCACACAAATACAGGTAAGTCCAACTCCTCACAGTGCCATGGGGGTTTTCTCAACCTGGGCCCCTGCAAGAACAGCAATCTGCGCAGCGCTGCAGTGTGCGCAGCAAACTCACAGCGCGTCTGAATACCAGGGCTGCCTTGTTGTTTTGTGTTTTCTTTTTTTCTCATAAAGTGGAGCTTTGTGTGGGGTTCCTCATGTAAGTCTCATAAAATAGACATGACCTGCCAGGCAGTTCCACATCTTTGTCCCAGCAGTTCTGTGGTTTTCACCATTTTACAAAGGGGCAACTGAGGCAGAGGACAGGTCAGGCAGCTGCTGCAATGGCCCCATGGCCCCCAGGCACGCACACCCCAGGTTCGCCTCCCCTTGTGGGCCCTGGGCCAGTACACGTTAGCAGGGGACGAGAGCTTAGGGACTCCCATGTTGGGCTGGCTCTGGTTCCCTAAGCACTGCCCATGTTATGTTGCAAGGACTCCGAAAGCCTTGAAGGGGTCCATGGAGGACACCTGTGAGGGAGTCTGGGCGAGGATCTGACTCACCAGGCCTTCAGACGATAGGCAGCTGAGCCAGCTTGGCTCAGCTGTGGAGGCTGCATGCTACACCCAGGGGCTCACCAGGGGTGATGTGCACAGCCATAGAGCTCACTCAGAGGATCAGTGCTTGCCCTGTGCAGCTCCACAGCCTGCACCCTCTACTTGAGACAGGCAAACACCCCACTACTCTCAAACACACCAGGACCCACAGAGGGTTAGCTCAGCCCCAGGGCCAAGCTTGTAGCTTAGCTGCCCTTAGACGCCACCTGGTGGTGAAGGGCTCCTCACACTCACCCTGGGCCATCTGCTTCTTGGCTGGTGTGGCAGGAAAGGCACAAGTCCCAGAATCACCCAGCTAACTGGTATCTCAGTCATCAGGGACAGAAGACTCCCCTTGGAGCCTGGCTTTGACCCCTTGTCCCCACATCCCACCAGACCCTCTAAGAAGAGACAGCACTGGCAGGCAGAACAGGGACAACTGGAGCCTGCCTTGCCAGCTCACCGTTTCCATGGGTCTGGGTGTGCACGTCAGGTAGAGCCCCTGAAAAGGGAGCAAGTGCTGGGAAAGGAAGGATTTTGTAGCCCTGGAGGAGTGAGAGGGGAGACAAGGGGCTGCAGCTGGGGTCGTAAACAAGCTCCATCTTCCTGTCCCAGGAAAAAAGGAAACAGCACGGGGGTACCACTCACCATCTCTCTGCGCGTGCTGCTGAGCTCCGACGTCACCTCATTCAGGGTTGTGGTGTACTGCTGCTGGTGCTCAGCAAGGCGGTTCTGCAGGGATTTATTTTCAAGGGCCAGGTGGCTAATTTCTTCATTGCCAAGTTCTGAACCGTCCTGAGCTGCTGCAAACTCTTGAACAGATGACAAAATGTGCTTTGCCTGAGCTGGAGTAAAAAGGACATTGTAATCAGAGTTCACAGCTAAAGGGCGGAGCACAGAGAGAACATGCCCAGCACACGGCCCTGTGCCTTGAGAACATGGTGAGGCACAGAGGATGGCAGGCTTCAGGGTCACTTTCCTTGGGATTCTCTATGTGCAGCCATGTTGATTCTCAACAGCTCATATTCTAGAAAAAAAGGTGACTCGCAAGCAGAGGCTGCAGATGCTAGCGGCCATGTCTAGAGCAGCGTGATGAGTGCTAGGGAAGCTCACCCTGCAAAGAGCCTGGCAGCTCTGCACGGGTAGAAGCCTGGGTACCATGGACCCACCCCCTGCCACAAGGAAGAGGGTGTGGAAGCATGGGCTCAGGGCACCTTGACCCAGGAGGAGCTAAAGGGCCATGACAGGGCACTGAGAGGAGGGGTCAGAGCCCCAGTGGGTGGCAGTGGAGGCAGCTCAGAATGCTGTCCACGGTCTGCCAGCTAGCAAGCCTGGCTCCCAGCAGGACACTAACAGGAAGCCAGGCTACAAGAGAGAGGCAGCCGCTTGGGCTGCAGACACCATGCTGGATGACACAAGCCCCTGCACACTCCTGTACTGGGTCACCAGTTCACAGACAGACCCAAGCCCTCTCTAGGGAGGGGCCTCCTGCTGGGTCCCAAGTCATTTCTACCAGATGCTCTGCAAATCCAGCCTGTGCCCAACCAGATACACAAACAGGATTTGTAGAAGGCAGAAGCCCACTTCCCAGGCTCCAAACCCCTGCTTGAAGACAGGGAAATTTAGAGCACAGCCATAGACCTGCCTGTGACACAGTCAGGGACCACACTGCACTTAGAGGAGGACATCAATCATCTAGCACTGGGACAACTTGCCAGATTCTCCAGAGCTCCATGCAGTGCGTATGCAGGGACCCAAGTGGTAGGGCAGCAGCACCTGCCAGGAGCCGCTGCCTGGAGTAGAGGCCGGCACAGGCCTAGACTCACCGAGGAAGGCCTGGTTGCCGTGCAGGGACTTGCAGCCACTCCAGTGCCTGTCCACCAGGTCCAGGAGTGCTTCCAGGAGCGCCCACTCCAGCACAGCCCTCTTCCCAGGGGAAGCTACTGAGTGTGGTCTGGGAGACGGCTGTGAAGGTGACAAGATCATGACACCAGCTATTAGTCCATGGGCTGGCAGGTCACTGCAAGAACTAGGTCTGAGGAGAGGAGATGGCGGGCTACTGCAAGGAGGCACTGCCCAACAGCTCCTTAGCGCCAGACTTAAAGAGCAGGAAGACATCTCCTTAGTGAGGTGGGAGCTAAGGGGCCCACTGCAACAGTACTGGACAGTAAGAGAAGCCGGAGACACAGAAAGTCTGGGACTTCGAGTGATACATGAGGTGCGCCAGCTTGGCTGGCAGCAGTGGCAGCTGAGAGGACAAGGGAACGCCAGCAGACAGGAGACCTGGGCAGATAGAACACTGTGGGGTAGAGGGAGGCTGACCTTAATAGACCCAGAGTCAGTGGGGGACGTGCTTAAGGGAAAACCAACCCAAATCCCTGGCCATGGCCACAGGCAGATGGCTCTGCGGGAGCTGGTCACCAGCATGGAATCACATAGTGAGCAGAGACAGATCACAGAGGAAGCTTCCAGCTGACCCAGCAGGTGCCTATTATGATCCCCAGAGTGTGTCTAAACCAGAGTGACTGGAATGGGGGCCAGGAAAATTGTGCCTGGAGCATTTAGTCTCCGAATAAAAAGGAGAGAGGCCTCCCTTGCCACAGATGTAAGCACTACTGGGAAGGCACATCTGCACTCCGGGGCGATGGCCATGAAGGTGAGACCCATGGGGGGGCTAGTACCTGTGCCCTAAAAGTGGATTCATTTAACCAGAGGCTCCAGAGATCCAGACCCCCAGCAGAGACAGCATCTTCCCAGCAACAGGGGCTGTGGATCAAATCTCAGATACCCACTGATGGAGTTCCAAAGTTCAGACAAGACTAAAATCCAACTTTGGGAGCTTCCAATTTAGAACTCTGTACCACCCCACTATGGGAGGACACCATTTGTTAGCACCCACAATGGCTGGCAGCTGGGTGAGGAACACAAAAACATAGAACTTAACAAGCCCCAGCCCTGGACCCAAGGGTTGCAGAGCTCAAAAATACAGAATGAATATCCACCGCTGCCAACAGATGTGACCATGTCAGCAGAAGCAAACACTGTGTTTCTCGTTAGGCATTTTATAAATCTTTTCCTTTTTCTTATCTTTTTTCTCTCCATTGTGATGGTTTGAATGTGAGGTGTCCCCCAAAATCTCACGTGAGACAATGCAAAAAGGTTCAGAGAAGAAATAATTGGGTTACCAGAGCCTTAACCACGTCAGCGAATTAATCACCTGATGAGATTAAATGAGTGGCAACTGAAGGCAGTGGGGTATGGCTGGAGGAGGTGGGTCATTGGGGACGTGGCTTTGGGATAGATATTTGTATCTGGTGAGTAGAGTCTCTCTTGGCTTCTTAATGATCAAGTGGGCAGCATCCCTCTGCCACACTCTTCTGCCATGATGTTCAGCCTCTCCTTGAGCCCTGAGGAATGGAGTCTGCTGTCTGTGCATTGAGACCTCTGAAACCATAAGCTCCCAGATAAATTTCTGCTTCTCTAAAATTGTTCTGGTCAGGTCCTTTAATCACAGCAAGGAAAAAGCGGAATAAAACATACACATTCTCCCTATTTTTTAACTTTAAAAAAATTCTAACTTTAAATTTTTTCCAAATATCATTTCATCATGTTACTTTTTACTTTTTTCCATTCCACACACATTGTGTGCGCGCGCGCGCGTTTTCTCACTGCATGGATGTGTATATGCGTGCATACACACACACACACACACACACACACTCTTTTGCTTTCACCTGCATGCCCTCTGCTGCACCTGTTTCCACCTGATGCTTGCCTGTCTGTACCTTGTTTTGGTCCTCCTATCGGCCCTTCTTCACTCCCTTACTAACAGCCATATTTCACTGTTTCAACTTCTGTTGGTGACATAATGGCTCTTCCTGGCTCCCTCTTCTTCTAACAGGGGCAGGAAGGTGACCGGGACACTTCACAGAGCAGAGATCCTGCTGCCAAGCTATACCCACAACTCAGCTGAGTAACAGTAAATCTCACTGCACACACACACTTCAACAATACTCCAACACACAGGACAGGAGAGACAAAGACTCCAAATGAACAACCAGGACCCGATTAGGAACAACATTTGCTCACATATCAAAAACAGAAGTGCCAGAAGCAAAACAACGAACAAACGAACAAAAGTATATACAAAAGGACACATGTATAAAAAGAGGAAGGGTCCATCTGAATGGATGTGCAAGTCCAAGGCCCCCAAAACATGAGGAGACAGGAAAACAAATCACCCTGGAACTCACAATTCCCAATAAAGATCCCACAGATAGGAGAGAGGATGAGATTCCATAGAAAAATTATAAAAAACTGACAATGAACTAAAAGATCTAAAGAACAGATTAAGAGAGACCCCTGAGATTAAGAAATGCCAGTAACATGGGACATTGTCCTAGGGAAGCTGCAGGAACTGAGCAGAGATAAGCCAGCAGGAAGGCCACTTGGGCTACGACCCACATGGCCACAGGGGCAGAGCCACACAAGCCCTTTGGAGAGAACCTCACGAAGCCATGTGCCCAGATGCTGGATGTGGAGCTAGAGGACTGACTTGCCCAGCTGTATTCTAGTCTTGCTTTGGTCCCATCCCTTCTTACCATGTCCCTATTTTTCTAAATAGAGATGTTTACTCTGTACCATTACATATTGGATACTTGCAAAGTGCTTTTAATTTTGCAGGAGCTCACAATGTGAGATTGCCTTGAGCCTCAGAGTAGATTTGGACTTGAACTTTGAGCAATCTCAGAACTATTGAGACTATGGGGACCCCTGGGAATTGACTAAATGTATTTTGCACTGTCAGATGAGTGTAAGCTTTTGGAAGACAGGAATGTTATGGTTTGGATGTGAGATGTCCCCCAAAAGACAATGTGTGAGACAATTGCAAGAAGGTTTGGAGGAGAAATGATTGGCTTATGAGAGCTGTAATCCAATCAGTGAATAAATCACCTGATGGGATTCATTGAATGGTAACTAAAGGCAGGGAGGGTGTGGCTGGAGGAGTGGGGGCATTGGGGGTGTGGCTTTGGGTATATATTTTGTATCTGGAGGGTAGAAACTCTCTCTGATTCCTGATCATCATGTGAGCCGCAACCCTCTGCCACACTTCGAGCCCTGAGGAACTGATTTAGCTGTTTATGCACTAAGACTCCTTGAAACTATGAGCCCTCAAATAAACTTTTCCTCCTCTATAGTTGTTCTGGTTGGGTCTTTTAGTTGCAGCACCGAAAAAGCTGACTAAGACCACTTCTAACGTGTGGCTGCATTTCCCACCTGAGCACACTGGGCACCCCGGGAACAGTGCAGAGCACGGGAACAAGTGCCAAGGAAAAGTAGGCTCAGGGCTGCCTTCACTGGGGGTCAGGGCATTGCACACGCCGGGCCCACCAACAGACCAGGCACAGCACGGCTGCACACCCTCGCGCCCCGGCTCACCACTCTGGCATCGCCTGTGCTGTGAAGTATCTGCTCTTCCGCCTCTGAGGCCTCGGAGTGAGGAAAAGCCCTCTGGTTCCTGCCCTCAGAGCTGTCCTGTCCGCTGGGACCTTCCTCCAGGCTGCAGGGCCCACTGGCCATTTCCAGGCAGCTCAGACACTCCCAGTCAGAGGGCGCCTGGAACCTTCCTCCAGGCATCCTCCTCTTCCTGTACTTGTCAGGAACAGGCAAAGAACTTAATGCTTTCTGTGATGACAAACTTGACCTTTGAGAAGAGGAGACAGAGTCCCCGATATCCGTGGAGTCTGTAACAGAGAATGGAGTGCTTGTTGCACCAAATTCTTGGAGGCCAAGTGGCCAATATCATAATTTTTTAAAAGGTGTGTGTGTGCACATAGATGTGTACACACGCATACACACACATACTCCACACACTCAGGAGTCAGGATCAGAGAGGCAAACGGAGCAAACATGGTCAAACAGGAGCCTTGGGCACCTGGACACGGCAGACAGGAAGCCTCAGCACGGGGGGCACAGCTGCAGTGACTCTATGGACACTTCCAGGAGCTCTGGCAGACGTGTGGCATGTGTGCCTTCTCCGAGAGAGGCATTCTGACAGCTGATGGAAAGGTGTGTCCTGTGCACTCTGCAGACCAAGGTGCCAGAGAGGAGCAGGGCACAGGGCAGAAGCACAACCCTGGCCTCAACCACAGCCCCAAAATTGTAACCACAGCCATGCCCTGAAGCAGCAAACAGGCCATCTGGCCAGGTCACTGCTGACCATCCTGGCTCTGGAAGCCCTGTGAACTCAGCCTGAATGAGCCTTCAGAGTGCCAAGTACATTCGTGCCAGGAGGTTTTCTGACACTTACGCCACACAGATGCATATGTGCTCAGCCAATTGTGCTCAACTTTAATATTAAAACCATAGCTGCTGTCAACCCGGGCCTACAAGTTTAGAAGAAAATGTGTGCATGTGGGAGAGGGGGAGAGGCAAAGAGGGAATGACTGTGTTTGTGCATGAGCAGAGAAGTACCTAAGTGTGTGCACACCAGGAATCCCAATGAGCAAGGATTAAATTTCAATGTACTCAATTCTTTCCTAAGGTATTTCAGAAGGCTCCGCAGGTAAGCAAACACATAAAGGCAACAGGAAAAACTTCATGGCAGCAGCAGACACTGAGGAAATTGTTAAAAAGATGCTCAGGAAGACATGGGAGATTACCTGGGTGCGGGGTGAAGTGGGCGTGTAGCCCATGTGTGCAGCAGGCCTCAGGGTCTCCGTGCTGCGGGGGGAGCTCCCCGCAGTGCTGGTCCTGAGGCGGCTGCTCTGGACAGCAGTCTCTGGAGTTGCCTTTCTTTTTCTCGTGGCCCCTCCTCGCAGAGTCCCCACACTGGTGCTGGATGGACGGAGGATTCAACAGACATCTGGATTCTATTTTATTAAGAATACTTTAAAAGCTTAATTTCATTCAAAATTACACTTTAAGTCTGTGACAGTGTATGGCATCTATTGAGCATGCTTTCCTTAAATTGATTAAGTAACAAAAAGATGCCTGAGTGGGTTGATGATGCAACAGCCAGTGCTGCAGTGAATTCCGGACAGCTCTCCAGGGGCAAGGGCAGAGCTGGTGGACGGTAGGACCAGAGCCCAAGATTCACAAGAAGAGGAGTAGTCACAGATCCATAAAATAGAAGGTAGAGTGACAAGTGGCACGGGTCAGCCGACTGAACAAATGTGCCACGGGAACAAAATGAGGAGTCTCAATCAGTGGCATCAGAACAACTAGATGTACAAGAGCAAAGAGTTGACCCACTCACATCCACAGAAACCAGTGCCAACAAGGGGCCCAGCTTCTGGTGCGTACACCGCAGGAGAGCTGTAAGAAAACACAATCCCCAGCATGGGGTGGACAAAAAAGCACAAACCACTGAAGGGAAAAAACAAAGAGAGCTGGTCTTCTCTGGAGTTAGAACACTGCTCTTCAAAGAGCTGCCAGGAAAATGAAGAGAGAGACCCAGAATGGGAGAGAAACCACAGCACCTGCATCTGAGGAAGGGCCTGGCTCTCACCACTGACCCAGGAGACACAGGCCCTGGCACAGGGTGGGCAGACCTCTCACCACCAATCCAGGAGACACAGGCCCTGGCACAGGGTGGGCAGACCTCACACCACTGACCCAGGAGACACAGGCCCTGGCACAGGGTGGGCAGACCTCTCACCACCGACCCAGGAGACACAGGCCCTGGCACAGGGTGGGCAGACCTCACACCACCGACCCAGGAGACACAGGCCCTGGCACAGGGTGGGCAGACCTCACACCACTGACCCCAGGAGACACAGGCCCTGGCACAGGGTGGGCAGACCTCTCACCACTGACCCCAGGAGACACAGGCCCTGGCACAGGGTGGGCAGACCTCTCACCACTGACCCAGGAGACACAGGCCCTGGCACAGGGTGGGGCAGACCTCACACCACCGACCCAGGAGACACAGGCCCTGGCACAGGGTGGGCAGACCTCTCACCACTGACCCCAGGAGACACAGGCCCTGGCACAGGGTGGGCAGACCTCACACCACCGACCCAGGAGACACAGGCCCTGGCACAGGGTGGGCAGACCTCTCACCACCGACCCCAAGAGACACAGGCCCTGGCACAGGGTGGGCAGACCTCTCACCACTGACCCCAGGAGACACAGGCCCTGGCACAGGGTGGGCAGACCTCTCACCACTGACCCCAGGAGACACAGGCCCTGGCACAGGGTGGGCAGACCTGGCTATGTGTCACAGAAGAGACTCAAAGGCCAACATTTCAACAGCATCTGCTTCAGAAAAATGCAAACAGAAACTAGGATGAAGTGCCACTCCAGATAGGGGTGGCAGAGCCCAGCGTGGCAGAGTGAGGATGGCGTTGGGGCTGCCCCTTGGGCAATAGGCACACTCGCATTTCAACCCAGCCGACTGGACTCCTCATGGCTGCTCCCTTGAAACCCTCTCAATAACTCCTGGGAGAAGAGAAGCCCCAGCTCATGAACAAGCCCTAGTGGGAGGCACAGTCCCCGGACAAAGCGTGTGATGTTGCGCCCTGAGTACAATGTTCCTGCTGTCCCTGACGGGCTCTCAATGTGGCAGCCTGAGCTCAGGGCCTCTCTTAAAGCTCAGTGACCACAGCAGCTGTGCACATCAGCCCCACTGGCCACAGGCACTTGCCTTTCCTATCTACGTTGTGTGCTGCTTTCTCATATGAGGAAAAGCACAGCTAGACAGCCTGCAGGAGGCCTGTGCTCGGCACCCGCTCTCCCTTTCAGAGCCCTGCAGCCCCTGCTGCACTGAAGTGCGCAGAGACGTGGTGAAGATCCTATCTTAGAGGTGAGTTTTTTGCTGCTGGGAATGGAACCCAGGGCCTGTGCATGCGAGGCAAGTGCTCACCACTGAGCAGCCCAGCACCGGTATTCTCACAAAAGGCATGATTGTATAGGTGGAAGCCCGTGACTGCTGGATCTGCTGGGCCTTCACTGAAGACTAGCGGCGCACCTTGGGTGTGGTGGAGGTCGGCCTCACGTTCCTTCTGGCTGGAGCTCAAGCTCCCGGGGGGGTTGCTTAGGTCCCACTCGCACTCGGCAATGAGGTTCAGGACCGCCTCGTCATCTGCATCCATGACCAAGAACTTCCTGGCCGAGGGGTCAGCGCACCTGGCCCAGGAGTGGTGCGCTCTGCAAGGGAGAGAGAGTCGTCAGCATCGTCAGCCTGGGGCCAGCACAGGCACGTTTGCACTGCTCCTGGAGCAGCATGCCTCAGCAGCAGCACAGCTCCCTCTTTACCCCAGTGACTGGAGGAGAGACTCACCCTGGAGGACCACAGTGAGGTCATGAGATGCCAACACACCACCCCAGCCTGAACCGTCCACCCAAAGGCAAACCCTCTCCAAGAGGTCTTCCATCCAACACAGGTGGTTTAAGGAACATTCTTCATTCTTTCCTCAATTTCTACTATTTTTGCAACTTTTATAACAATTAAATATTGCAGTGTTTAAACAAGTCAACCTATAAAAACTGCAAAGTATTTATATTTGTAGATTAGAATACATTATTCCCAACCATGATGAATAAGTGCTTCCTTTATCTCCTGTGTATGTCATGACAAAAGAAAAGAATCTGAAACACTTCCTATAAATCAGAACCTAACAGATGTATCCAATGATGTCAGCAAAGGGGAGGCAGAGAAAAGAATTTCAAATTCTGCCCCTCCATAAAAGAAAGAAAGGGAAAATTGGGAACCTTGGAAATGGGGCAAGACTGCAGCAGCCCATGCAGCAGCTGTTGCAGAAAGATGCTGATCTCCAGCAAGGACAGCCAGGGACCTGCCCAGTCCCACCCCTGCTCACGGCTCAGGAGCAGCAACAGCAGCAGTGGAAGGTGCCTTCCTGGTGCCTCAGGGAGCAAGGTGGAGTTACTGTTCTTACCTGTCCCACCTCCTCAAGTCACAGTCAGGCCTGACTTGCCTGGGGTGAGGATCCTGAGAACCCAAGGCTGAGGTCCTGGCTGCTGCCAACCAGAGCCTCAAAGGGCAGCTGCAATAGACAATAGCACAGAACCTGGGGAAAACAGCTGGGGACAAGATGTCCACAGGGTTTGGACAGCGACAATCATGGTCATGCATCACTTAACAAGGAGGGCACGTGCCGGCAGATGTCACCATATGCTGTCATTTCACAGATATTGAATGTTGAGTGCTCCATACAACCTGGGACCGCTTGACACTGCTTGTTGGTGGGGATTTCTCAGCTAGCTTACGGTCACAGTGTTAGAATTTATTAGGACAAGAAGTTACTCCGGAACGCCATGGTAGAAAGGGATGGTTTATTGGGGTACCACATGGCGTGGTAGGGGACAAAATGGCATGGAGGGCAGGGAAGGTAAAGAGGAAAGGGAGAGGGAGGACAGGGACAGGAACAAGTGCAAACAGAGAGCGATTTTAGTCTGGGGCTGGCTTAAATAGAGTGGGGGGTCAGAAAGCCCCCCTGGAGTGAGTCCTTGCCCTATAGACTACCAGAGGTCAGGAGGTGATGGCCAGGGCACCTGCTGACCAGGTTTGCTGGCCATGCTGAGGATCTTGGGAAGTGTAGTTTTTCACAAAGCACCTGGGGAGGTGTGGCCTTCTGCCTGGGAGGCGCAGCCTCCTGCCTGGAATCCAACACACAGGACCACCACCATGCCCGCGGTCCTGGGTGGCTGAGCCATCCTCAGTGTGCATGCCTGACCTTCTGGGCTCTCTCACTCCAAGAAGGCCCTATGCCTGCCTGCACCTGCTGGGCTTGCAGCTCTGCTAAGCAGGAAGCAAGGCTCATGCAGAGGTACACACTGCCAAGCTGAGGAAAGAGCGTGCCCAGAACACAGCCAGACAAAGACTGGCTCCTTTCTGGTTCGGGACAGGAAGGGAATCCCTGCACAAGCACTAGCTTATCAACAAGCTAATAGAACAGAGACTTCAGGGGCCATGTGCGTCAAGAAAAGACCTCACAGAACTGCTCAGAAAAGTCACCAGATCATGACCACTACAACAAGCAAGCACATCAAATCCAGGGAAGCAAAGAGAATCTGATTTCTGGAGCTGTCATGTTACAATGTTCAAAATGTATAGATATCAACAAAAATTAAAAGGGATTTAAAGAAATGAAAAGGTGTAGGCCATACGCAGAAACCAGAAACCACACCTAAGGAGTCCAGACCTTAGCCACTCCAATCAACATGAATCAGTGATTCTCACACATGTTCAACAAGCTAGAGCAAGCTTTCACATGGAAGAAGGAAGTATGAGAACTAGGTCTCACGAACTATGGAAGGTCAAAGAGACAGAGCTAAGCAGGTGAGCTGGCCCAAAGGGAGCTCGTGACGTGCAGAGTGCGGGACCTGCAGTACGCATGCACGCATGAGAGGATGGGGCAACTGAGGCTGTCCAGCCTCCGGAGCAGAAAGAGAACAGCAACAGGTCTCACCAGCTGTGGGACACCCAACAGAGCTGCATCACAGGACGGCACCGAGGTGGGAGCCAAGGAACATCTACAGGGACAGGGCTGACCACACGTGGAGCCCAGTGGGCTCTGCTCTGCCTCCCACTTCCCGCACATCAGTGTCTTGGACTGCCAGTGAGCTGAATGAAGGCTGGGCCTCAGTTGCCCCAGGAGGACCTATCCCCAGGGACCCGAGCAAGCCCAGAGGGTAGGCGAAAACCAGGCACTGGACTCCAGGGAGGGAAGGGACGGTGGTTCAGCTGATCACCAGAGATCCATAACATGACCACTCAGACTGTGACATTAAGCTCTCGCAGGAACCCAAAAGGGGTTCGCGGGGTACCAGGTAGCCCTGACCGTGAGGCACCTGGAGAGTGGTGCCCAAGGCCCACACCCCGTCCCCACTCCTTGTCCTGCACATCTCTTCACCTGTGCCCTCTGTGACAGAATCTGAAATACGCCAGTAAGCATGAGTGCGGTCCCACAGTGTTGAAAGAGGAGAACAAGGCCCAGGACTGACACCGCCTCTAAAGCTGCAACAACCAAGACATCAAGGCATTGAGGAAACAGCAGGGAAGGAGACCCGTGGAGCAAAGCGGAGCCCAGAAACACCCACCCACATGCCGTTAACTGGTCTCTGAAAAAAAGCCAAGGAAATTCAATGCAGAAAGAGAATGAAGCAAATCATGCTGGACAACCAAACACCCTGTTATGATCTGGACACAGCCCTTACACCTTTCACAAAACTTCACTCAGAATGGACCATGGACCTAATTAGAAAATGAAAAGCTTTAAATAGCTCCCAGAAGGTAGCATGGGAGACAAATACAGGGACTGGCTTTGCTGGTGACTTTTTAAATGCAACAATGAAAGTACATCTATGAAAGTTGATTAGTTGGATTTCGTTAACATTTAAAACTTCTGTTCCATGGAAGACACTGCTACAGAAAATGAAATGACAATCCACAAAGTGGGAGAGAATATTCTGTGGGTTGGGGAGATAGCTCAGTGATAGACTGCAGAAACAGAAAATACAATAAAACATGGATCCAACAAGGAACTAATCCAAAAACATACAAGAACTCTTAGAACTCAAGAGTAAGAAAAGGAACAACCCAATCACAAATGGGCAAAGATCTGAATGGATTTCTCACCAAAGAAGATACCCCAATGGCAAGCAAGCACAGGGAAACAAGGTCGGCATCACTTATCATCAGGAAACTCCCTGTTACAACATCCTAAGACATACTCCACCCCATTGGAATGACCGAAGTACTCCATGCTAACACCACCATGGCAGTTACAGGGACATGGAGCAACAGGGACGCTCACTCACTGCTGTGGAAGACTGTGGGGCAGCTGCCTACAGAACCACGCACCACTGCCACACGACACAGCATCCAGCTCCAGTGTGCATCCAAATGAACTGAAAACCCACACATTTACAGTAGCTTCACTCACACCTGCCAAATCTTAGGAGCAGGCAAGTCATCCCTCAGAAGGGGAATAGATAAGCTTTGGTTCATCCATACAGTGACTTGTTCAATAATACAAAGAAATGAACTAGCATGATAAAAAGACACAGGGAAACCTTACATACATATTAAGTCAGAGAAGACAATCTGAAAAGACTAAATATCATAGAATTCTATACTAGCTCATTTTCTGTTACTATACTGAAATACCTAAGCTGGGTGCTTCATAAAGGTTTTTCAGCTCAGACTTTCGGAGCATGACAGTCCATATACTGTGAGGCTGGCCCCTGGTGAGGTCTCCCTTGTCTGTGTCACATTGCGGCAGATGGTACCATGGTGGGAGTCCAGGGGAAAGGGAGCGGTCACATGGCAAGACTGGAAGCCAGAGAGCAAGCGAGGGGTCAGGCTCACTAGCGCAGCTCATTCCATGAGAACTAAGGGACCCAAGAAACGACCTTAAGCCCCTCTGAGGACAGCACCTGATGACCTAATGACTCCCACAAGGCCCACCTCTTGAAAGTCCCACTGCCTCTCCATACTGCCACATCAGGGAGCAAGCTTTCAACACATGGAGGCTTGCAGGACACACGCAGACCATGCCCAAACCACTGCAGACTGCAACTAGGTGACATGCTGGAGCACAGAAAAGCACATACAGGAAAAAGAACAGAGGCCAGCCAGGCACGGTGGCGCACATCTGCAATCCCAGTGGCTTGAGAGGCTGAGGCAGGAGGATCACAAGTTCAAAGCCAGCCTCAGCAACTTAGCAAGGCCCTGAGCAACTCAATGAGACCCTGTCTCTAATAAAATATAAAAAAGGACTAGGGATGTGGTTCAGTAATTAAGTGTCCCTGGGTTCAATTCCTGGTACCAAAAAACCAAGGGTGGGTAGAACAGAGAGGTCTGGGCATGGAGGAAAAGTGAGTGGTGAACACTGGAGATTTTTAGGGCGATAAAATTATTCTATATGAGAGCCGGGCGCGGTGGCACACGCCTGTAATCCCAGTACTTGGGAGGCTGAGGCAGGAGGATCGCGAGTTCAAAGCCAGCCTCAGCCATGGCGAGGCACTTAGCAACTCAGTGAGACCCTGTCTCTAATAAAATACAAAAATGGGCTGGGGATGTGGCCCAGTGGTCGAGTGCCCCTGAGTTCAATCCCCGGTACCAAAAAAAAAAAAAAAAAAAATTATTCTATATGAGGATGAATACACAACATTATGCATTGGTCAAAATCCGCAGGATATACAACACAAAGAGATAACACATCAATACCGACTCATCACTTATAACTAATGTAAGACATAGCATGCAGGAGTATATGGGAACTCTCTCACCATCAGCCTGACTGTAAGAACACAGCCTAAGTGAAGGGCAGTAGACAGCCAGAGCTCACTCAATTTTTCTATAAACCTAAAACGGCTCTAAATATAAGCTAATTGCAAAAGATTGAGTATTTGCGTGCCTCCCAGATTCATATGTTGAAACCCTAACCCCAATGTGATGGTGTTAGGAGACAGGGCCTGTGGGAGGTAATCAGGTCACAGGTGAGGTTCTCATGAATGGTGCTGGTGCCTTCACGAAAGGAATCCCCAGCAAGCTCCCTCCCCCTGCCACCGTGTGAAGACACCATGAGAACTTGACAGCAACCCAGGGGACTGTGCCTGGAACTTGACCACACTTGCTCACAGTCCTCAGCTCCAGGTGAGATCTGCACAGGCCAAGTCTGCAGATATGGCCACAGTGTTTTTTACTGGAACACTCAATCAGTGACAGATTGCCTACAGCCACTTCCATGCTACCTTCAGTGGAGAAGCTGAAACAGGGGTTATGTGGTTCAAAGAGCCTAAAACATCTCCGACAGCTGTTCACAAAAAGAATAAATAAAGGATAAACCCTGCATTAGATAGCTCATTAGGATAAGCTAAGGCATATAATGCAAGAAAAAGAAAAAATAAATAAATTAAAAGCATCAAGCCGGGCGCGGTGGCGCACGCCTGTAATCCCAGCACTTTGGGAGGCTAAGGCAGGAGGATCGCAAGTTCAAAGCCAGCCTCAGCAATGGCGAGGCACTTAGCAACTCAGTGAGACCCTGTCTCTAATAAAAACACAAAAAAGGGCTGGGAATGTGGCCCAGTGGTCAAGTGCCCCTGAGTTCAATCCCCGGTACCACAAAAAAAAAAAAAAAAAAAAAGCATCAGACAAAACAAAATGGAGCACAAGAAATAAGATGAAGTCCAAGCTCTTCATCCAGCAATTTAAACACAGCTCATGGATTCTGCTCTTTAGAAGCAATCCATGCACAAAGCGTGACAGTTCTCTAGGTCTCCAGAGTACATCACGCACCATCAGCCTGACTGTAAGAACACAGCCTAAGTGAAGGGCAGTAGACAGCCAGAGCTAGAGGCAGCAGGGGGAAGCAGGGCACCGGTAGGTTGGGACCCAGTGCTGACGGTGGCAGAGCTGGAGCACTGGCCAGTAGAGCAGCACAGAGAGAAATGCATTCTGTGGACTGCCTTGTAGGACTGGTGGTGGAGGGGACTATAGGACCCCAAACCTCCTCTGTGCAGGCAGGGGTCCTGCTGACACACTCCCCTCCAGATGCAGGTGTGGCAGGCTGAGATAGAGCCTGGAAGCAGCTGCTGCAGAAGGGCAACAGCCAAGGACTGCTTTTCTTCTCACAAGCCCTCCGCCTACCCGGCTTCATGAAGGCCGCTTTAGTGAATACTTCAAATATAGATATGAAACTTCCAGGAAATGCAGAAAACTGGGAGGTGCTGTCCCATCACCTAATTTGGCCCCAGCAAACCCTGGGTACATCTTCCCTCCATTCCTGTACCAGAGGGCAGCTGAAGTGCAGATGATTGTGAGCGTGGCTGAACACCCAGCAACCAATCTGATAAGTGGTCTCCGTGTCCCAACCATGTCTGCCCATACCTTTCGACTTTTAAGGCAGCTGGGCAGCACTCCTTTGAGTCCAGTGAGTCCTCTGAAGCAAAATGCAGCTGGGAGGCCTTCCGCTCACTCTCTCTGACAGGACGATCATCTAGGGAGAGAGTCCCAGAGACTGTGGAGAACAGCAGAGTGGAGATGGCCACCTTCCTCGGTGGAGCAGAGGCACCAGGCCTAATCCTGGAGCACAGCTGCACAGGAGGGCTCCTGACCCCTTGCCACGCTTGGCTACCCAGGGGAGCTGCTGTAGTGCCAAGAGGCCAGCCTGCTCTCAGTTCACAGCTCAGACACCACCATGGGGACAGGCTGCTGCCATGGCAAAGAAGCACAGGTACAAGGTGCCCACTCGCCCACTCTTAAATGTGGATGCCAGGTGCTGCGTGAGCGTCTCACCACATGCACACTGAGAAGTCTCCGTGCAGGAGGGCCCTGAGCACACTGAAGAGCACCTGCCTGTGAGTGTGCCCTTAGAGTATGCACCCCAGAGCCCCAGGGACGGGCCACAGTGACAAGATGAGGAGTTTGTGGTCTCACAGTGAGGGCCTGGGGCCTCAGAAGGGTTCTACCAAGAGCTCCTGGCACCTCTACACAAATATCTGGGGATGAGGCAATTGCCATACATCTTGTCACAGAATTAATGTTGATGACATGGTTAAGGTCCTATGCTACCTCCCCAAGAGCATTTACTCAGTGGAACACCTCGAAAATTATAGAAACAGTGAGAAATAATAAGTAATTGTGCAATATACTTTTAAGCAGAAAACGAGTTCTGAAGGTTATGCCCAAGAGCTGCGTCAGAGGCCTCTGCCCATGGGGCTCCTCTCACTCCCCAGGCCATGCCCAGGAGACAGGCACCTGTTCCTCCTGCTCTCCAAATTCCTCCTCTGGTCCCCAGGTCTGTCTCCACTTTGCTTTTCCCACCGAACCTCAAACACTCGTGGGGTGTGGCACCTCTTGCAATAGAGACACACAGCTACTCGCTGTGCCTGCTCCCTTCAGAGTCCATTCCAAATTCTTACTGCAAGAACATATGCCTGGCCCGTTCCACTGCACAAGCAAACAGAGTGGCCAAAGCAAAGGCAGCTCCCCGCTCCCCAAACCATAGCCTCTGCGGACAACAGCTCGTTCTGGACCCCACTGCTCCTTCCCCGCAGCCCCAGTGGCTACCCTCCCAGCTTCTCCTGCACAGCCCTCTCCAGGGCCTCTACTACCCACTCACAGCCAGGCCTCAGTCCTTTCCTCAGGCACCTGCTGGACAGGGCCAGCCCTGGACAAGATCCTTGCAGTGACTCTGACTTCAAGGATGCCCCCTGATTGTCTCTGGAAGTATCTTTCCCATGCATGAAGTCTCTGATATTCCTTCTCTACATAAACACTGTGAGATTCAGCATCTGACCTGTTACTGACAAAGGGAAAGCAATGATTTAAAACTGTAAATCCCCAAAATCACCTGTGATGACTGTAATGCATCTTTAAAAGAGCCAAGCTTGACATCTGTAAGTCTCTTGCTCATTCTTCCCAAATATCTTCAAATTAAACATGGTAGTTAGGTAGAGATGAGCAGGAATGGAAGAAGGAAAAGGGGAGAAGAGTGACGAAGACAGAGCTTCTGACCTGGAACTTACCGGAGGTACCTTCTTCTGCCACCTTCCAGAAGGTGGCCTAGCACTCTCTCCTCTAGATCTATAAGCAAACGTCATGTTCCCCAGGTCACACACCCTCCCACAAGCTGTTCCGAGGGTCAGATGGCTACCCTGTGGCCTTCTACCAGTGGAGCTCGGCCACAAGGGGCAAAATGGCCCAAGTGCACAGGGGAGGCTCTCAGTGTCCAGGAGCACAGGCAGGCAACTTCCCCAGTGGGCAGCAGCTACTCAAGGCACCAGGCCAAGGAGGCGTGGCCAAGGCTTCCCACCTCCACAGGCTCCCACCCCATCCAACAAAGGCCAAAAGCTCAGTCATGTCTCCCAGCACTCTGCCCATGCGGCTCTGGGGCTGCACCCCTTGCTTACCTTGTGACAGACCTACCCAAGACACTGCCTACATGGGCCCATCCTACACCTGTGTCTGGGCCAGGAAAATGGCCTGACCTTAGACAACACTCCAGAGGACTAGGAAACAGATCACAGCGCTCCAGAGTCGACTCTCCATCGCAGCAACAATTCTAGGTAGGTTTTAGACAGGCTCGGGGTACTCAGCCCACCTGTCCCAGCCAGGCCCTGGGACACCAGAGGTGGCTGCACTCTCAGGAGGCCAACATCACACACCTGCCCTGACATCTCCAGATACTGGCCAGCCCTTGGGGGTGCCCTTGGCCTGGCACCTGCCAGGTGGGCAGTGGAGATTCAGTGTCTGTGCTCACAGCGTGCTGGAGCTGGGCTCACTGGGTGCTGTGAGGTCAGTAGAGAGGAGATGCAGATGCCCAGTGCCCTCCCACCTCACCAAGAACGAGTACACCCTTGGGACTGGGGATGCACAGTCAGCACCACGGGAGCAGATGAGCTCTAACCACTCCCCCTCCCCCCCATCATCATCCTGGGCAGCTCCTTCCGAGGTGGAACGTGCTGGGCTGGGGGAAGCCAGCCAGGCTCGGGGCTGTCCCACTGGTTCTCAGAAGGCTGGAGAAAACAGTTCTGACCGAGGTGCAAAACAGGTGGACTTCTGGCAAGAGCCTCACTGTGGCACACTCACATTCTCACCAGAGGACGGCTCAACAGGACCTCGATCCTCAACATTAACCTGCATGTCTACAAAAGGGGCTGACACAAAGGGGAGTGTACATTTCACACTGACAGCTCCTCCAGCCACCTCCAGAAACACCTCGGGGACACAGGAATGCAGACCAGGGCCCAGGACAATACCCCTGTGCCCTTCCCAAGCATCTCTCCTCCAGAGCCACCCTGTCAGGACACTGGGTCACCAGAGCCAAGGGTCTGCAGGACTCATGCCACCAATGTAGAAAATCAACTTCCCTTCCCAGAAGGAGCCAACAGCACAAGCCACCCAGAGCACAGAGTGCCCGCCTGGCTGCACTGAGTGAAGGCACGAGCAGGGCAGCCCAGGCCTACCCAGCTGCTGCAGCTTGGGGAGCATGTGCACCACAAACAGGCGGTAGTCAGACTCGCTCTTCACAACAGGGTTCAGCCGGAGGTCCAGGTCCTGGAGCTCCGCCAGGGAGTGGAGCCGGAACACCTCCGCCAAGGATGAGATGCAGTTGTAGTAGAGGTTGAGACTCTCCAAGGAGACCAGGTGCTGGATGCCCTAGAACAGAAGACCCAACCCGTTTACATCCTAGAAAGCAAACACAGCAAACAGACCAGGGAAGGGCTGGTCAGCCAACTGACATGGGAGGCAGGGAGAGCACAAAAGCGCGAGGCGTTCTCACAGCGGACTACCATGCGGGTCTGCCAGGCCCACTGGCACTGAGCACAGCTTGTGCCTCCCAAGCTCTCGGGATGCCCCAACCTAAGTGATTTGAACAATTTCACTTCCTCTGTGCACAACCCAACAGGTTCAGCATGATTTGTGCCCCATTTTACAGATAGGATAACGGAGGCTTGGATGGTCAGGAGATGAGCCAGGACTGAGCGCAGCCTGGCTGCAGCATCTGGCTGAGCTGGACTCTGAAGCCCTGGGTCAGGTTCTGAAGTCCTGTGTCGGATATGGTCTGTGTGTCTTTCAGGGCAAGAATTCCCTCTCTGAATTGAACCAAGAGCCGTGTTCACACATCTTCCCCACTGTCTCACCTGGGTGATTTATTTTCTTTCTTTTTTTATTTTTTACTTATTCATTTTAGACATACATGACAGTAAAGTGTATTCTGAGATATTATATATACATGGAGCATAATTTATTCTAATTAGGACCCCATTTTTGTGGTTGTACATCATGTGGTATTTCACTGGTCACGTATTCGTATGTGAACATAGGAAAATCACGTCCAATTCATTCCACCGTCTTTCCTTTTCCCTTCCCCTCATTCCCTTTGTCTGATCCACTGAACTTCTATTCTTCCCCTGTGCCCTTGTTGTGTATCAGCATCCACATATCAGAGAAAACATTCAGCCCTTGGGTTTTGGGGATTGGCTTATTTCACTTAGCATGATAGTCTCCAGATCCATCTATTTACCACCAAAAGTCATAGCCATTCTTTTCTATGACTGATTAATAATCCATTGAGTATATGTACCATATTTTCTTTATCCATTCATCTACTGAGGGACACCTAGGTTGATTCCATAGTCTAGCTATTGTGAACTGAGCTGCTATAAACATTGATGTGGCTGTGTCACTCCAGTATGCTGATTTTAAGTCCTTTGAGTATAAACTGAGGGGTGGGATAGGTGGGTCAAATGGTGGTTCCATTCCAAGTTTTCTGAGGACTTTCCATACTGCTTTCCAGAGTGGTTACAACAATTTACAGTCCTACCAGCAATGTATAAGTGTACCTTTTCCCCCACATCCTTGCCAATACTTATTGTTCCTTGTATTCTTGATTATTGCCATTCTGACTGGAGTGAGATAAAAAAAAATCTTAGAGTAGTTTTGATTTGCATTTCTCTAATTGCTAGGGATGTTGAACATTTTTTCATGTTTGTTGATCGACTGTATTTATTCTGTGAAGTGCCTGTTCAGTTCCAGTTCCATTGCCCATTTTTTTTTTTTTTTTTTTTTTTTTTTAGTTTTTAGTTTTAGGTGGACAAGATACCTATATTTTTTTAATTTTTATGTGGTGTTGAGGCTCAAACCCAGTGCCTCGCATGTGCTAAGTGAGCACTCTACCACTTGAGCCACAAGCCCAGCCCCATGCCCATTTGTTTTGATTGGGGTATTTGGGTTGTTGGTGTCAAGTTTTTGAGCTCTTTATATATCCTGGAGGTTAATGCTCTATCTGAGGTGAAGGTAGAAAGATTTTTTCCCCATTCTGTAGGCTCTCTCTTCACGTTATTGATTGTTTCCTTTGCTGTGAAGAAGCTTTTTAGTTTGATGCCATCCCATTTACTGATTCTTGATTTTACTTCTTGCACTTTAGGAGTCTTGTTCAGGGAGTTGGTTTCTAAGCCAGCATGATGGAAAGTTGAGCCTACATTTTCCTCTAGTAGGCACAGGTCTCTGGTCTAACGCCAGGGTCCTTGACCCACTTTGAGTTGAGTTTTGTGCAGGGTGAGAGAAAGGGATTCAATTTCATTCTGCTACAGATGGACTTCCAGTTTTCCCAGCACTATTTATTGAAGAGGCTATATTTTCTCCAATGTATGTTTATGGCACCTTTGTCTGGGATGAGATAACTGTATTTATGTGGGTGTATTTCTGAGTCTTGTATTCTGTTCTGTTGGTCTTCATGTCTATTTTGGTGCCAACACCATGCTGATTTTGTTACTATAGCTCTGTAGTACAATTAAAGGTTGGGTATTGTGATCCCTCCTGCTTTGCTTTTCTCCCTAAGGATTGCTTTGGCTATTCCAGGCTTCTCATTTTTCCAAATGAATTTCATGACTGCTTTTTCTATTTCTATGAAGAACATCATTGGAATTTTAACAGGAATTGCATTAAGTCTGTACAGCACTTTTGGTAGTATGGCCATTTTGACAATAGTGATTCTGCCTGTCCAAGGCATGGGAGGTCTCTCCATCTTCTAAGCACTTCTTCAGTCTTTCTCTGTAGTTCTGCAGATGGTGCCTTCTTAGTCCCTGTTGGTCATGCTGCCAGGACCCTAGAGCTCAAGGCACTGCCCAGGAGGGTCAGAGACCATAGTCAGGGTAAGTGCAGATATGAAGTGCAGAGAGTGAAGAAAAACAAAACTGATAAGGGGATACAGACTGACAGGCACCCACACTTATCTGTTCAATTTTTCTTCATTCCCTTTAAAGATATTTTGATTTAGATATTAGGTATACCCAAAAAGCTCATGTATGAAACATTGCAAGAAATTTAGGGGTGAGATTGTTAGGAAAGCCTTAATCCATTCAGTGAATCAATCCCCCAACAGGGATTAACTGAGTGGTAACTGAAGGTAGGCAGGGTTTGGCTGGAAGAAGTGGGTCATTTGGGATGTACCTTTGGGATATGTTTTGTCTCTGGCAAGTAGAGACACTCTCTCACTGCTTCTTAGTGGCCATGTCCTAACCTGCTTTCCCCCATTACACCCTTTTGCCATGATGTTCTGCCTCACCTTGAGCCATGAGAAATGGAGCTGGCCTTCTATGGACTAAGACCTCTGAAACCACAAGCCCCCAAATAAACTGTTCCTCCTTAAAATCATTCTTGTCAGGTCACAGCAATGAAAAAGCTGACTAAAACAATAATGCATCTTCCGAGAGCTATGTTTTTGGTCTTCAGAGCATTTTAAGGATATAAAGTGAAGTGTAAGAAATCCAGCTCTCAGTAAACACCAGTAACAACACAGTGCTTAAGGGTTCAGTTTAAGTGTACTGAACTCTAAGTGCATGGTTTACAAGAATGATGTGCATGGTTAAAACACATATTACATTTTTTAAATGCAATACTTTCCACTAATATTGATAGCGATAAGTTTTAAAAAACAAACCTAACTCACCTCTAGACTAACCAAGGAGTTTCGAGAGAGATCCAAAGACTTCAGGACCGTCAGGCGCATCAGAGAGCTTCCAAGGTGGGTGATCTTCTCTTGGTACGTTCCAGGGATAGACAGTGAACGAAGCTCAGCTAAGGGCAGAAAGTTATGAGATTTTAACCCTTTTCTAATTGAAAATAAATATTATTGTAGTAAATGTTCACATTCTTAGTTTTTAGAAATACAGCAGAGATGGTATGCCTATAATCCCAGCTACTCAAGAGGCTGAGGCAGGAGGATGGCAACTTCCATGTCAGCCTGGGCAACTCAGCCAGACTCTGTCTCAAAATAAGATAAAATAAATACAGTAGGTAATAACAAAGTATCTCTGCCTGACCAAAATTCAGTTCAGATTCCAAAACCCTTTCCTAGGCCCATCTGAACATTCCCTTGTGGAATCCATTGTTAGCAAAGAACCCTGTTAAGTCACGTTAGCAAGAACCTCCCACCCTCCATATCCACTCATCCAGTACCGCATCAGGTTCCTCTTACCTTCCACCGTTCCCAGGTGAGGTGTGATCCCTGGTCCACCTACAGCAAGAACCCCTTTGATCCCTCCTGTTTCTTGTCAGTAATTTCCCATCCACTGATGCCCACCCTGCTCCTTGGCCATAAATTCTCACTTGCCCACACTGTATTCAGAGTTGAACCCAATCTTACCTTCCCCCACTGAAAAATACCCTTGCAAAATACCACTATACCCATGCCAAAGGTCCTGAATAGTATTCCATACAGTTCTTTAACAAGTGTCACCAAACAATATTTTTCTTTAACAATACACAAAAAGATTGAAAGGAAAGGCATAAAATGCTAACATATTTATCCCATTATGTTAAAAAAATCACTTTATTCTCCTCTTTAGGTATTTCTGAATTGTCCATAGTTTCTAATAGGGAGATACAGTGACCCCCTGAACTGATGGAGTCACTTCAGGGATGGTCACCAACCCTGATCCTGGGCTGCCTGGCTGGCCTTGCTGAACCTCTACTCATTCCAACCCCGTTCATCTCTGAGCACGACCTGCTGAAGGCCAGGAGGCCCTCTCAGGTGGCTGAGACTGACTGAAGGCACCGCCAGAGCGACCACCAGACCACCTACAACTCCATCACAGTGCAGGACTTCACAGTCCCCTCGTCAGTCCACCCTCCCTCTTTCCTCCTTTCCTCCCTATGTCTACGCATTCCTGGTCCCGGGGGTAGGGGAAGACAAGCTGCAGGGTCACCTCCCATGTCTCCTGTTCTTGGCCATGAATAGATTGGTTTTTTTTTTTTTTTTTTTTTTTTTTTGTCCCAGGGGTTAGACTCAGGGGCACTCGACCACCAGGCCACATCCCCAGCCCTTTTCTGTATTTTATTAGAGACAGGGTCTCACTGAGTTGCTAAGTGCCTCTCCATTGCTGAGGCTGGCTTTGAACTTGTGAGCCTCTGCCTCAGCCTCTCAAGTGCTGGGATTACAGGCTTGCGCCACCATGCCCGGCAAAAAAATCTGTTTTTTAGAATATTTTTGTTTAGTTGGACACAATACCTTTATTTTATTTATTTATTTTTATGTGGTGCTGAGGATCGAACCCAGTGTTGGATTCTGGGCAGGGAGGCTGCGCCTCCCAGGTAGAAGGCCACACCTCCCCAGGTACTTTGTGAAAAGACTACATTTCCCAGGTGCCTCAGCATGGTCAGCGAACCTGGCCTGCAGGTGCCCTCGCCACTGCCTCCTGACCTCCGGCAGCCTATGGAGACACTTGCTCCAGGGGTCTCTCTGACCACCAGTTCGCTATTTAAGCCTGCTCCAGACTGAAACTCTCTCTGTTCGCCCTTGTTCTCCCTTGTTCCATGCTCTTCTTGTCCTGCCCCTTTCCCATTCCCTACCCCTCTTCCCTTCCCTTCCTCTCCTTATCCCTCCCCACGTGGCACGCCAATAAACCCTTTTATTTCACTAACACGGCGTTCCCGGCTAAGTTAACTTTGTTCAGCATTTTTCTAAAACCCAGCACCTCACATGTGCTAGGCGAGCACTCTACCACTGATCCACAATCCCAGCCCAAGAATAAAAATCTTCTTCACTGCTCCACCAGGGCTCAGTGTTGTCCCTGGTCCCCAACACTGGGAGGGAGAAAGAACCCAGCCGTTGGGTTTAAAAAACCATAACAGGAATAATCACAAAACAATTATAATGGCACTTTAAAGTTCTGCTATATTAATAATTACAGTAAATGTAAATGGCCTAAATATACTACTGAAAGGCAGAGATAGGGCAAAACCAGGGAACCAACATACTCATATTAAATATAATGACACACATAGGTTAAAAGTTCAAAGTAAATAGATAAGAAAAGATGTACCAAACATCAATCAAAAGGAAGCTGGCGTAGATATCTCAACAAAGAAAATTACCAGGGACAAACAGGAGCACTACATATGCTAAAAGTTCAGTCCACCAAAAAGATATAAACATCCTAAAAATGCAGTGCACCAAACCACGGAGTTTCGAATCACACGAAAAGAGAAATTGACAAATTCAAATTATAGTAAGGAGGTTCAAAACCCCCTCAGTAGTTAACAGAATCACTGGACAGAAAATCCTATTGGTTAAACAGAACAACATCAGCCCATAGGGTCTAGCTGACATTCAGTTGGCATCCATTCAACAGAACACATGTTCTCTTCAAGTGCAGTGGAACATTCATTAGTACAGATGAGACAAAGGGCCATTAAACCTTCACAAATTTAAAGTAACTTAGATTATACAGAATATGTTCTCCAACTCTAATGGAAGCACACTATAATCAATAACAGGAAAATAGGAAAATCTCCAAACACACAAAATTTTAAAAACAATCCTAAATAATCCATAGTTCAAAGAAGTCTCAAGAAAAATTTAAAAACACATTGAACTAAATAAAAATGAAACCGGATGCAGCTAAAGTAATGCTCAGAGAGAAATTTACAGCACTAAAGTTACCTAAATGAAGAACAAGAGTCTTAAATCAATATTCTATGTGTTTGCATCTAAAATCTGGAAAAAGAGCAAAATAAATGTAAAGCAAGTGAAAAGAAGGAAATAATAAAGAATTAAAACCACTAAAATCTGAAACTAGAAAAACACTGCAGAAAAATCAACCATCCTGAGCCAGGCTCAGTAACACATACCTGTAATCCCAGCACTTGGGAGGCTGAGGCAGGAGGATCGCGAGTTCAAAGCCAACCTCAGCAATGGCGAGGCACTTAGCAACTCAGTGAGACCCTGTCTCTAAATAAAATACAAAAAAGGGCTGGGGATGTGGCTCAGTGGTCAAGTGCCCCTGAGTTCAATCCCTGGGACCAAAAAAAGAAAAAGAAAAATTAACTATCCCAAAAGCTGGCCCTTTGAAAAGATCAATAACATTTATATATTTGTAGCAAGACTAAAAACGACCATCAATGTCATGCATGAAACAGGGGCTATCCTACAGACCCCAGAGACATTAAGAGGCTAATAAGAGGATGCCATCAACAACTCTACACACACACACACACACACACACACACACACACACACACACACATTTGACAACTTAGGTAAAATAAATCAATTTTGCAAAAACTCAGACAACCAAAACTCACTGAAGATGAAATTGATAAAGTGAATAACTAACAATCAGAGAAACTGAATGTCTAATTTAAAAACTTCAAGACAGAAATCTCCATGCCCACATGGTTTTGCTGAAACATTCGAATAATTATAACAAATTCTGCCCAACCTCTTCTAAAACACAGAAAGGGAGGCCTGACATAGATCCCAAACTAGAACAGAACAAGAACACAAAAGCACCTCATCCCTGTTGACCAGGCACGTAGGTCCTCAGCAGGCCTTCAGCAACCCAGCAGCAGGCACAACCCAGGCAGAGGTCAGCCTGAGCCCCTCGCAGCACAGGCAGGGTCCAGGCCTGCTCCGGAGCAGGCAACAGGGCAGTGTTGGGCAGTGGGCCAGCCACTGGATCCACACCTGGACTCACACCAGATCCACACTGATCCACCGCACCTACACCGGCCACACTGGACCCACACCCAACACACACTGCACACACTGCATCCACACTGTGCCAACTAGACACACACTGCATCTACTGGACACATGCTGCACCCACTGGACACACACCATACCCACATTGGACCCACACTGCACCTACTGGACCCACACTGCACCTACTGGACTCATACTGGGCACACTGGACCCATACGGCGCCCCACTGGACCCACACTGGACACGTGCTGCACCCACTGGACACATGCTGCACCCATTGGAATCATACCTGGCACACTGGACCCACACTGGACCCACACGGGACTCACACTGGACCCACTGGATGCACAATGCACCCACTGGACCCATGCTGGACCCACGCTGCACCCACTGGACACACACTGCACCTACTGGACCCACGCTGTACCAACAGACACACGCTGCACCCACTGGACACACGCTGCACCCACGGGCACACCTGACCCACGCCCCGCCCCGCCCAGCCGCGGCTGCGACCGTTGGGCGGTGGCGGCGTCGGCGCCGCGAGGCACGTCAGGCCGCCTCCCGGAGCCCGCCGCCCGCCCGCCCTCCTGCCCGCCCTCCTGCCCGCGGCGTACCCAGGTCGCGGTGAGGCCCCAGGCCGCTTCGCTCCCGGATCTTCTCCTCAGACAGCACCAGCCTCGGCCTCGGCGCCATGGTTTCAAACTCAACTGCGCGCGCCGCGCCTGCGCAGCGGGCCAAGAGGCGGGACCTGGGCGGGACCGGCAGTGCGGGGCGTGGCCCGATGCGGAGGGGCGGGGCGAGCTGGCGCGTGGGCGGGGCAGGCTAGCATGTGGGGGCGGGGCGGGGCCAGAACGGGGTGGGGTTGGGGGACAGGGCCTGGAGTCAACAGGGGCGGGGTCAGGGTAGGGGTGGTCCTGGCCTGGTGCTGCAGCTCGTGACCTATGACCCCAGGGACCCCAACCTCCTCCAAGGGGGCGCAGCCCGTGGGTGTCACCCCAGCAGGTCCTCCTTTGGTCATCCTTCCGGCCTGGAAATACTGGGAATTCTCTGTTCCAACAAGGAGCGCCTTTGCTGGCCTGGCCTGAGGCAGAGGTTTGTCCCTTTGCACCCTTCCAGAAAAAATAGAGTTGGGCTGTTGAGCAGGAAGACCCCATTCTGATCAGGACGTCCAAGTGTACCAGCGGCTCAGCCGACCTGAGAGCAGGTGTGGAGGCCCAGGGAGGACCTTCTCCTGGTTTCTGGAGGGACAGATTTAGCTGGGTGGTAGAACACAGAGCAGGGTAAACACGCAGTGGTAGGTAGGGGTGAGTGCAGGAGGTGTGTGCAGCGTGTTCGCACAGAGTTGTGTGCTAGTGGGTGCCGGGAGCGTGTGCAAAGTGGGCATGCAGGGTGTGTGCAGAGTGGGAGCAGGTGGAGTACAGGGGTATGCACAGTGGGTGCCAGAAGTGTGTGCAGAGGTGCACAGGTGGCATGTGCAGGGATGTGTGCAAAGGGCATTACAGGGTGGCACACGAGGACAGTTAAGCAGAAGTGTCTGTAGAAGTGGTTACAGGGTGGCTGCACAGAATATCTGGGTGAGGAGAGCAGAGCCTCCAGCTAGATATGGCCCACCAGTGTGGGATGGCATGTCTTCCTGAGGACCTGGCACTCATGGAACTCCTGGCTGTGCCTGAACCCAGCCAGGCATGGCCACAGAGCAGAACTACACCATGTTCCCTGTCTCTGACAAGGCCAGAAGGTCCAGGGAATTCGGGGTAGCTGGGTTCTGAGTCCCCTCACTGCCCTGGTGTCCACTGAGCAGACTGTGGTGCAGTAGGAGACCTGGATGCAGTGAGAAGAGACTCTAGCTTCTCAGAAGCTAGTAGGGCCAGCAAGGGGCCTCTCCACTGGTACCAGGAGAAGCCACACCCAGGGCCTTCCAGACTCTAGACACGCTCATTCCTCTTGCTCAGGCCCACAAAGCCAGAGCCCCAGGAGCGCCTCGAGGTTGTCTGGGAAGGCACTGTGGGAGCCAGCTTTTTACTCGGTGGAAGTGCACACAGAAACTTTGGGAATAATGTTTTCTGCCAAGAGAACTCTGCAGGACAGAGATATGTTCTGCGTCCTCCAGAGGGGTCACGTGTCCACCTACGTCCTCAGTGGTTTGTACACCTGTGCATGTTTTTCAACAGGCTGTGCTGAACATCATCATACATATAACTGCTTCTAAATTTTTTAATATCATTCATTAAACACCGTCTGCAAAAATCCTGAACCAAACCTAAGTTTATATAAGCCATCTCCTAGTTCTGGACGCTGCCCCTGCCTCCACTTCCCCACTGCAAACGTCTGGCTGGAGAACAGCCTGAAGTTCTGTTTGGCGTGCTGTTGAGTGAGCGGCAGCATTGCAGCCTGGAGTTGGAGCCCTGGGAGCACAGAGCAAGGAGCTGATGTGTGCAGTGGAGGCGGGATGGGGTGCCCAGGCTGGGCCACATGCAAGGACCCCTTGTCCCTTGGCTCCTAGCGTCTCACCTAGGTCTGAGGGCCCCCTTTGCAGGAAGAATGCTATCCACAGACCAGAGGCTCCCTCCAGTTTGGGAGGCTGGGCCTAGCTGAGGCCCACAGTGTGGTCTTTCTGCTGAGTCAGGGCTCAGGGACCCTTCAGGGGCCAGCATCAGAATGGTTCTCCTGAGACAAGAGCCTTGAGGCCCAGCCTCACCTCACTCAGACAACACGCCACACCAGCAGGTCTCCACCAGTGTCCATGGAACGGGCTGGCAAGAGAGAATACTGTACGGGTGGGCCATGCAGCCAGTCCAAGGCAGATCTGTGGGAAGGCCCACCTTACCTTGAGCCACCAGGAGGCAGGACGTGCTGGGCGTTCTGGGCCCACCACCTGCAGGAGGGCCAAATTCGCACTCAGTGTGTCCCAGGCCATTAACATGGACAGGACACGCTTGTGTCTTCCCACGTGTTGTGTACTGACAGGTTCAGGAGCCACATCACTGTCACCAGCACTAATTCACCACACTCACCACCACTTGGGACTCCCTTGGTAGCCTCAAGCGGGCCTTCCCGGGTCCTCTTACTCCATTTCACTCCTAATTACGATGTCTGGAGCCTCGCATCACATTTTACACAGTGCTTTGGGGGTTACAGAATGGTTAAGAAAGGGTTAACAGTGGTCACAGGCTTGAGTTTTTCTGTTTTTTTTTTTTTTTTTTGGGGGGGGCGGTTTACCGGGGATTGAACTTAGGAGCACTCAACCACTGAGCCACATCCCCAGCCCTATTTTGTATTTTATTTCAAGGCAGGATCTCGCTGAGTTGCTTAGCACCCTGCTTTTTCCTGAGGCTGGCTTTGAACTTGCAATATTTCTGCCTCAGCCTCTGGGCTGCTGGGATTACAGGCATGTGCCACCACAGGTTTTTGAAGAGGCAGTATTGAGAACAAAGGCAGATGCTGCAGGGGGTCAGATAAGAGGAGGAACAGGCAGAGCTCACTCTGGTCCAGGGTCAGAGCACAGGCAGTCTCCCAGTGCATGTCAAGCAGGGAGCTAGAGCCACTGAGGCCTGGGGCCGCGTCAGGATTCCTGGCAAGTCGACTCCAGAGCGGCTCACGGGATGGTCTGAGAGACCCTGGGTGCCCTCATTCCACGGTCTGGGGAGGGGCTGCCCGTCCCTGGCTGCTGTGTCTGATACGCTCACGGGGCTGGAGTCCCTGGTGCAGGCGAGCTCCCCATGCAGCCCAGGGCATCTGATTTGACTTGATAAGTTCACAGACATGCTGGGCTTCCTTTCATCACTGTGACCAAGTGCCTGACAAGAATGACTTAGAGGAGGAGACATTTATTTTGGCTCAGTTTCAGAGGATTCAGTCCATGGTCGGCTGGCTCCAAGGCAGAAACATCACGGCAGAGGGCATAGAGGAGAAAAGCTTCCTGGCTCACGGCATCCAGGAAACAGAATAAAAGAGGAAGGGCCAGGAGACAAAAACGCTTGCAGGGCATGACCCAGGGACCTGCATCCTCCAACGAGGTCTCACCTCCCAGTAGTCCCTCCAGCCAGGTCAGAGCCTCGTGACCCAGAGCCCCCACTGCTGAACCTGCTGCGCGGGGCTATGCTTTCATGCATGAGCTTCTGGGGACTTTCCAGATTCATTTTCTCTGGCTTGAATAAGGTGTCTGTTTGTGCCTGGTGCTGGGCTCCAGGCTGCGGTCACTCTCCTCTGTGAGTCCTGTGGGTCCGACCTCTGGCACACGCAGTGTGCTCACGGTCTCCAAGTTGCTCTGCTTCACGCTCGCTCAGAGTGAAGTGCTCACAGCCTGCTGCTGCTACGTGAGATGGAGTGACTTGGGGCTGGGCACAGCCTGTGTCCACACAGGCCTCTGCCCAGCTGCCCTTGCCACAGCACATGTGGAAGAAAGTTCTAGATGTTTCTGGCATCCCAGGGGCTCTGTTTACAGGACAGATCTTCGTCCCTGTCTCTGAGTCACCTGAGTGACTCCCTGGAGCTCAGGGGGAACGCAGAGACAGAGGGGCTGCTCCTTGGTGGCCACTCGCTGGCATCCTGCCTGGAGCCGTGGGTGTCAGGCAGACAGGGCAGGCCCTGGCCCTGTGTGCTGCGCCTCCTCTCTCCACCTGGAAGCCCTGCAATTGAAGGTCTCTGGACCCAAGCCCACATGAACCTGGTGTTTGTCAGAGGTGAGACAGGACCGGCAGAGTCACTGCTGACGCCCAGCCCACAGGCTCTCAGGAGCTGATGGAGGCCTTGCCCTTCCTGGCAGGGTCCCACCACCGACCACGCCCAGAAGGGCGCCAGACGTGAGTGGGAGGGGCTTCCTGAGTGCTGCTTTCCCCAGAGGGTACCTCCCTAAGCTTTCTAGAACCTTCTTCCATGGAGGCTCCCACGTGCCCAGCTTGGGTCCCCAAGTCTGTGAGCCCCGAACTGCAGGTGTCATCAGACAAAGTGGATCCCCCACTGGGTTGGGATTGAATCAGAACAGAACCAGAGACAGCTGTCACACAGAGAGAAATTTATTTTGTGCACAAAGTGGGGATTACCACAGCCTCCCCACCCCGTCCCCATGGCTGAGGACAGTCACAATCAGGCCCTCCTCTGGCAGCACTGAGAGTGCTGCCTGCTGCCTTCTTCTGCCAGGTCTCCCTGGGGATGACCAACCGTGGGTCAGTAGGGCTTGGCCCAAGAGAACAGCATGCAGGCTGGGGGTCCAGTGCAGCCCACTGCCGTTCCTTGCCCTGACCCCCAAATAAAGTTGTTTTTCAGATAAATCTCCTTAAAACTGTTCCCCCCTCCTCAGGAATACTGTCCCACAAGTCACCCTGAGTAGTGTTTGCCAATAGATGAGAGGCCAACACTGCTTCACTAGAATGGCGGAATCTGCACAATCTGCACAGGGGAGGAGCTGACTGTCACTCCGTGGGATGGGAAGAATGCCATCCCACCTCTGCCTCCACCACCTGCTCTCGGACCAGCATCTGGACCTGGGCTTGCCGACCATGGAGAGGTGCAGGCACCAGGGCCAGCTTCAGGTGGAGCCAGGCGTCCTCTGCGGAGTTCCAGGCTCTTCTGAGGGCAGGGCTGTCCTTTCCAAAGCACCAGAGGGTCTGGGGCTCAGGGTCACCTGGATCAGGCAGGGAGTGGCCAGGGGTGGCCAGGCTTTGGAAAGCCTGAGCCCTCATTCAGGCAGGAGTTTACCCAAGCCGGTCCTGCAACACTGCCAAGCTCACCTCCACCCAAGAGCCTCTGGTCAGCTGACCCAGCCCCAACCCAGCTGGCAACACCCAGTACCTCCAGCCGAGCTGCACTCCCTGGCCTGGGGATTCCAGCATCTGCCCTGCCCTGCTGGGATACTGTTCCCTGTCGGAGCCATCTTGTGCCAGCGCTCAGTGGGCACAATGCAAGAGGCCAGGGCCTGTGGGGCACGGCCATCCTTCCACAGGCTCTGGTTTTGTCCACCAAAAGTGGGCATTGTGCAGGCAGGGACCCTCGGAGCATGGAGACGGAGGTCTCCCACTGAGTGTGTGGCCAAATGGGAGCTTTGGTCAGGGGCAGCTCAGCCAGGCCTCAAGCTCAGGTGCCCAGGGCTGCGCGAGGTAGACCTGGCCAGGAGGAAGAGCCGGCACCCATCCCACCAGACAGCTGCAGGCAGATGCCCCTGCAGAAGGGCTTTATGTCCAGGGCTGTGGTTCTGCCAGAGGGTCCCGTGTCAGGCACAAACATGGAGACCCCCTTTCTGTAACCTCCATCTTTTAAAACCTCTTTTTTTTTTTTTTTATAGGTCTGAGACAGGAGACCCCATGTTGACTCTCATAACTGTCCCACATTCAGATTCCACAGGGCCCTCCGGGAAGCAGCGGGCTCAGCCCAGCTCAGAGGACTGTTGGTGCAGGGTGGAGGGCGCTGTCCACCTGAGCTCCGGGTGGCCGGTTGGGGCAGGTGGTTTGCGAGGGCTGCTGCTCTGCAGAGCTCTGCTCTGTGCACCACCTGCACGGAGCCTGGAGCCGGCCTGTGAGGAAGGACAGATGGCTTCAGAGTCCTGTCCCTTTGCCTCTCAAGAGCTGCCGCCAGCCCAGTGTGTGCCCAAGCAGGGGTGCCAGCCCCTGTGCTACTACCTGCTGGTCCAGCAGCGTCTCAGCCTGCCCCACCTCAGAGCCTGCAGGCTGACCCAGAGCCTGCAGGCTGACCCAGCAGTCATTCCTAGGGGCACTGAACCGGCACACCCCTGTGGGGTCCAGAGCCTGTGCACAGGGACGAGCCAAGGGACAGCAGGCCTGCAGACACTTGAGTGTGTCCTTTCCCAGGCTGTGGCATTATCTCAGTCAGCCAGGAGGCCCCGCCCTCTGGATCCCATCTTACAGGGTGAACAGACTCCCAGACCGCATGACTGCCTGGTTCTGACCAGGCCTCCTGCTGCTGCCAGCCGTGCTCCCCTCTGCTGGCCTGCATGTTTCCTTCTACCCCTGGGCTTTCTTTCCCCCAGGGTGAAGACTCTGCTCTTTTCTGTACTTATTTAGCCTCAAATGGCCATTTTCAGAGCTCAGTTCCTGCAGATGACTTTTTCTAAGGCACAGGAAGCCATAGCATTTTAAAAAACAATTAGCCACACATTTCTGCTCCTTAAATAAATGTTTTCCCTTGAGCCCGATTGATTTTTCTGGTGCATGGAACAATGGCCCGCCTCACCTATCTGCAGCTCCTAGCCTCTTTCTTCCTCAGGACCTTTGAAGTCCTGAGGCCGCACCTGGCCCAGGGTGGAGCCGGGCGCATACACCCGCGCTTCACCAACGTCAAGGCATGTTTGGAAACCAGCTTTTCATCCGCAGGCCCGCTTCTTGGAATCCCAAGGTGGGATGTGCCCAGGACGTGGGCAGGAGCAATGTGCCAGAGGCACGGGCAGTGCCAGGTGAGGAGTCCCCGCATCCCGCTCCTCCGCCAGGCCCCTCTTGCCCGTCCTCCACTGTCGGCTTCCTCTGCCCTGCTCGTGGCCCTCGGCTGGCCTTGCTCCCTGGCCGCTATCTCTCCAGCTTCCTGTGCCCACGGCAAGGCCAGGGCACGAGGCCAGTGCTCTGGAGCTTGTTCACGGCTTGCTCGCTTGGCGAACATCCACTGGGTGCCCCCATGCTCTGGGTCCTGCCCTCAGCGCTGGACACGGAGCAGCCGAGGCCTTGAGGAGGGGCAGATGACACGCCAGGAGCCCTGGCCCGGCACACTGCTGCCACCATTGTCAGGGTGGGGCGGCCCAGGGTGAGATAGAAGGAGCTGGGAGCCAGGGGAGGGCTGTCCACTCTAGCCCTGGGGAACATCCAGCAGAGGGAGAGTGGGTGGGCCAGGAGGAGCCTGCGCGGACCAGGATGTCCACAGGGCTTTGCTCTCACCCTCTCTGCCACTTAGCTCTGCTTTCTCAGGGTCATGCTTCTGCTGGTGTCCATCAGACGCATTCCTTACCTAATCTTTCACTGGTCTCTGTCAGCCTTCACACAGACCGGCCCAATGCCAAACCACATGGTGGGTATTGCACATAATTCACTCAATTTAGTTTTAGGGTTGCTTTTAAAGAAAATAACTATCTTATCCGATATTTAATATGCCAAGTGGCTAGTTTGATGCCACTGAATAGCACAGCCACAGGGACTGGAAGAATAGACAGAGATTCTCCAGGGAGCCCAAGGCAGAACGGACACGTCGCTGAAATTTGTAAGCAGGTGTTCTTTCCATTTTCAGTAGGTCACGATGGGTTCTCACGCTCGCAGGCTGAGTTACTGTGGCGTGGACGTTCGTTGGACTCAGATGAGTCACTGTGCATGGTGGGCAGGTTCTTCTGCGAGGCCAGTTTCCCAGGGCAAGTGTGCAGGCAGGGTGTCTGGATGGCGTGGCCAAGGCCCTCTGCCCTGAGAGTAGGTGTCAAGCCTCTGTGCCAAGCACTGTGCCCTCTGTGGCCCACCAGCAGTGTGGCAGTCACTGGGCTCCTGGCCAGCCCTGCCCTCTGCGCTCGGGCTTTGCTTTCTTTTGCGCTCTGTCCCCTGAGCTGGGTGGCACCACATGGTGGCTTCAACACCCACTCCTCGAGCCACTTCTCGTGCTCTTGGAGAGTGCCTGGCCCAAGCCTCCTGCCCTGGTCACCTCCTGTGTTTCAGGGTGCCCGGGTCTCACCTCTGTGGAGCAATGGCAACGGCGCTGCGTTCCGAGTGGTCTGCACGTGTCCACTGCTGTGTCCTTCGAGAGCTCAGTGATCCAGAACGTCACCCATACTCCTCGCCCGGTGTGACCCCTGGGTCTGCCCACTCTGCATCTCTCTGACCCCAAAACTGACCGCAACACCAAGAGGAGGGTTATCTGGCTCCCAGTGTCAGAGGCTCAGTCCACGGTGGGCCGACCCACCATGGGGCAGAACATCTGGTGCCTGGGTGTGATGGAGGAAAGCAGCTCAGGTCGTGACAGATGGGAGGCAGAGAGAGGGCTGGGCCCTGGGGACAAGACTACAAACACTAGAGCAGCCCAGCGACCTGCCTCCCCCAGCCATGCTCCGCCTGCCCACAGTTACTGCCCAGTCAGTCCATCGAATTATTAATGCATCAATGGATTAATCCATCGATTAGGCTGCAGCTCTCAGAATTTGATCATTTCCCTTGGGCACATTCTCACTGAACACAGGAGTTTGGGGGAGACATTGCATATCCAAACCATAACACCATAATTTTAAATATAAATCAAAATTTCATTAAAATGCATCATAGCAAAGCAACATTCTTCATGAGGAAATTGCTTTGGGGGGCCTCAGGGATGCCTCTGACCATGGCCTGACACCATGCCCACGTGTCTCCATCCATCCACTTACCCATGCCAGAGGCATTTATCTTCCCAAGGATATTTTCAGGCTCTTACAGGCAAAGGACTGAGTTTTTCTTTGGGGCTGGGATGAAGTAGAAATGGGAGCTGGAGATCCTGGGGACAGCTCTGTCACTACCTAATTATGTCCCTCAGTCTCCCTCTGTACGCCCAGCTTCTGTAGCAAGACGGGAGGCCCAATAGCCAGGAGCCCATGGATGCCTGTAACTGGACAGCCCTCAACCAAACACGAGTTTCTTCCCACCCATGTGCACCTGTGACGAGGTTTAATCTGCAGTTAGGCACAGTGAGCGGTCAACAGCAATGAGTAATCAGGACTCTGGTGACAGTGTGGTATGGAGAACGCTGTGTGACTGGGACTCAGACCTCCATGAGGATGCTCACCGTCCTTCCTCCAGAGAAGTGTGGGACGGCCCTGGTCCCATGAAGGGGCGAGTACTGTGAGTGGCAGGGCCTCCTGCTACAGGGTCAGCTGTCGTTGACCCAGAAGCCCTGCTGAGCCCCGGGTTAATAGATGGTCTTGGGCTGATGGGCGACCCGGCCCCCACCACCACCACCACCAAGTTTCTGTGTCCTGAGCAAAGCAACCTTGTTTCATTTTCCCCCGGGAAGGAGCCAATAGGATTAAAGGTCGCTCTGTTCCCCGGGCAGGAGCCAATAGGCTTCACCACCAAGGGTTAAAAATGGACAACTTAACGGTCCAGGGGGCTCACCACACTCCCATCCGCCCTTGGGGGTAAAACACAACAGCTTGTCCCTGCTGAGAGGAGGCAGCCACTGCACCAACCTTAGAGGACCTAACGCCCCTAGCCTCACGGCTGCTGCCCCCGCCGACAGCTCCAGAGACCACAGCCGGTGTGACCAGGCACCCACCTTCCGTTCAGAGCTCGCACACTTCTCTCTCTCTGACTCCTCTCTCTCACCAGAGCTTGCACACTCCCTCTCCCTGACTCCTCTCTCTCACCAGAGCTTGCACACTCCCTCTCCCTGACTCCTCTCTCTCACCAGAGCTTGCACACTCCCTCTCCCTGACTCCTCTCTCTCACCAGAGCTTGCACACTCCCTCTCCCTGACTCCTTTCTTTGACCAGAGCTTGCACACTCCCCTCTCCCTGACTCCTCTCTCTCACCAGAGCTTGCACACTCCCTCTCCCTGACTCCTTTCTTTGACCAGAGCTTGCACACTCCCTCTCCCTGACTCCTCTCTCTCACCAGAGCTTGCACACTCCCCTCTCCCTGACTCCTCTCTCTCACCAGAGCTTGCACACTCCCTCTCCCTGACTCCTCTCTCTCACCAGAGCTTGCACACTCCCTCTCCCGAGCTTGCACACTCCCTCTCCCTGACTCCTCTCTCCCTGTACTTCTACCTCCGACCAGCCATAAAGGCTGGTGAATAAATCTCTTGGCTGCACGGTCATGTCCCGTGTGATTTTTGCCCTTCACGGGTGACTCACACTGCCCCCATCCTGCGTGTGACCAGAATCACGCCCATTTCCATCACACTCTCACTGAGATGCCACGGCCCAACGGGGACCCAGCAGTGTCCCTACTCCGCGCTTGTCTTCAACCACCCTCAGACAGCACACTAGTCCAGATTCATGTAGGATGTCTCTGGAATCCCCTGGGGCACTTGTAGACCCAGTGGACCCGGGGTGACTGGAGGATGGAAGACATGCCGATGAGGTGGGTCAGCCCCGTGGCTGCTCGCACGGCATCTGGCACCCTGCAAACCCCAGGAGCCAATGATGCATGCTCAGGGAAAGGAAGCCCAGCCAACTCTCTCCCCCAGTGCAGTGCCTCCGGGGCCGAGCCATGCTCCTGGTTCCAAGACCCACACCAGCGCAGTGCCCCGGGGCCAAGGTGGACCTATGACCCGTCACAGCTCTAGATGTGGTGGCGTCCTCTGAGATCAGGCTGTGATCAACCTCGGTCCCTGCTGGCCTCTGAATCTTGGGTCTCTGGCTCCAGCAGGCCCGGGAGAGGCTCTGTACCCCTGCCGGCCTCGTGAGCATGCCCTGGGATGAGAGACTCGCTGCACAGGAGCCTGGACATGTCACTCTATCCACGCCTGGTACCAATGGCACTTCTCACATGCCAGCTCCTGGGCCACTACCTCTCCGTGAGGAAGTCTGGACTGGCCACTACAGGGACCCTTCTGTGTGTGCTTTCCTTGACGTCTGGTGAGCCTGGTTGGAGAAGGAAGCCATTTCCATCCATAGGAGAAACAAGCGCAGAGCTGGGAAGGCCCCGTGGAGAGGCTTGCTGCTGGTGGCCGGGGCCCGTCCGTCCCATCCACGTCTCCCTGCGCCTGCTCACTGCAGCTCTGGTGACTCGGAGGTGCTGGTGCCTTCCAGGACTCTGGGTCGTCCTGCAGGGTTCTGGCTCGGCTACCCTCAAGGGCAAGTTGGAAGTTCTGAGCTGTGGAAGTTGGCAAAAGGCCAGACCGGTCAGCTCCAGAGGCCCTGGTGGGCAGGGAGGTGTCTGGACACACAGTGGAGCCTTGGCCTTCGGCGGTGTGCTGGGAGCCAGTGCTCTCAGCAGCGCGTGTCTGGCGGCGCCCCTCAGCCCCTCCCCAGAGAGTGGAGCCGCAAGGCCACAGGCAGGAAGGTGCAGGTACAGGCCTCTGCGTGCAGCTCCCTCTTTTAACAGTTTGTTTGCTTTTGTTTTGTCACTTCTGGAGATGAGGCCCAGGTCCTCACACATGCTAGCCAAGTAAGTGCCTGACCACTGAGCTATACCTCCTGATTTTTAAAGTTTTACTTTGATACAGGGTCCTGCTAAGTTGCCCAGGCTGGCCTTGAACTTGTGGTCCTCCTGCCTCGGCTGGAGCTGCAGGTGTGCACCACCATCTGGCACCAGCTTCACTTTTCAACCTTCAAACTGTGCTCCAAGCCACTTCCTCCTCTCAGAGATGGTTCTGCGCACACACCGAACGTGGGGCCAGCAGGGTGCAGCCAGCTAGGCCAAGGAGGGAAGCGCATCATGAGCTGCCTTCACCTTGAAGTTTCCCTCTGTGTCACCTGCTCCATGCACGACAGCCAACCAACACCCTGAGCATCCTCCCAGGAAAGCAGGCAGAGAGGTCCCCAAGGGTCCCCTGCTCCATCCCCAGCAGGAGCAGACACAGGCAGGACGCTGCCTCCAGCAGTCTGTGTGAGCCCATGTGTGCCCTGAGCCTGTGTCCACTGTGGGTGGCCCAGGAGGGAAAGGAAGGAAGCAGCCAGGCCCGGCGGGCAGCGTCCTGCTCACTGCTTCAGACTGCTTGAAGGAGGGGAAGGCAAGTGCCGGAGCTGTGGGCAGAGTCGGGCTGAGTCCAGCTCCCCTTTCCCCTGGGTGGGCTCAGGGCTGCATCCGCCCCCGCCCCACGGAGCTGTGGAACGACGGCTTCTTTCTAGGAAGCGCTGCCAAGCGACCCTAAGGAGCTGCAGCTGCGGGCCAGGGTCTGGAGCTGTGAGTTGATAGAAAGCTGGCAACAACGTGCTCCTGCACGCTCATCCTGGTGACCCAGGACCACTGCTGAAAGGCTTGATGGCAGGGGAACACGGGGGAGGGGGGGGCACTATGGAGACTTCTACTTCCTTCTCAATGCAGACCCAAAATTGTTGTGAAAATAAAGTTAAAATTTTTAATGCCTTTGAAACAATTTAATTACCGGTGGGAGCACTGTCAGGAAGAACAGGGGTCTTGACTGGGTGGCGGTCAGCAAGGGACAAGTTGCCCCAGACCCCTAAAGGTGCCCCCACCTTCTCTCCACCCCAGCCCCAGCCTCAGGTCTGGCCTCCACCTCCCTTCTGGCCTGAGCTGACTCCTGTGGCATGCAGAGTGAGGGCCTCCACGTGGAGACTGGCCACCACTGAGACTGGCCACCCAAAGTGCAGCCCACAGTCAGCTCTGCATGTGGGAACACTGCAGGCCCTGGGGAGACAAGAGGGCTCTCCTCGTGCTGACAGGAGGGACTGCAGGGAGGGCCCTCAGGTCAGCTGAGAGCTGGAGACAGAGCAGTGCCAACTGAGCTGCCCAGTGGAAGAGGCACTGCGACTGGAAGTCAGGAGGGCACGCCTAGGCTGAGGGCGAGGTCTGCTAGGCTTGGGTGCCCAGGCAGAAAACCCTGCACAGCGAGATGGCGCTGCCTGCTCCCTGTGCTGCCCGCAGTGGTCCTGGTCTGAGCCCAGTGGTGCAAGGTCCAGGGAGCAGCAGGAAGGGACGCTACTCAGGCCTGCCGTCCCCACAGCAGGAAGGGCGCTACTCAGGCCTGCCATCCCACAGCAGGAAGGGGCGCCACTCAGGCCTGCCGTCCCCACAGCAGGAAGGGACGCCACTCAGGCCTGCCGTCCCCACAGCAGGAAGGGGCGCCACTCAGGCCTGCCGTCCCCACAGCAGGAATGGACGCCACTCAGGCCTGCCGTCCCCACAGCAGGAAGGGGCGCCACTCAGGCCTGCCGTCCCCACAGCAGGAAGGGGCGCCACTCAGGCCTGCCGTCCCCACAGCAGGAAGGGGCGCCACTCAGGCCTGCCGTCCATCCCCACAGCAGGAAGGGGCGCCACTCAGGCCTGCCGTCCCCACAGCAGGAAGGGGCGCCACTCAGGCCTGCCGTCCCCACAGCAGGAAGGGGCGCCACTCAGGCCTGCCGTCCCCACAGCAGGAAGGGGCGCCACTCAGGCCTGCCGTCCCCACAGCAGGAAGGGGCGCCACTCAGGCCTGCCGTCCCCACAGCAGGAAGGGCGCCACTCAGGCCTGCCGTCCCCACAGCAGGAAGGGCGCTACTCAGGCCTGCCGTCCCCACAGCAGCAGCTGTGTGGCTTTTGCTTTCTTGATTTGTGACAGTGGGTGCTGCATCCGAGAGGGCAGTAACCCAGAGCGCCACGCTGTGAGAGAGCACTGGTTCCCACTGCTGTCTCCTCCCACTCCCCCCTTGGGACTGGCGTGGGCTGCTTCCAGGACTCGGCACCACACACACATGCCTGCTATTCCTTGCTCTCCTCTGGATTGACACCAACATTGCAAGTGAAGCTGTCCTTCCCCTTCTGTTTTCTACCAGTGCGTGGAGCTCTTCCACGATGGGCTGGACTAGGGTCTAGTCCAGGACACTCTTCTCATAGATACCGTCTTGGCACATCTGGGCAGAGTTAATCCCATGTTCATTTGGGGAGGTTTACAGGTCCCACTCAGTCATTATGATGCCACAAACCACTCCCCCACCCCATGCATCCCACCAGGGTCTCCCTGTGATTGCTGTCAGGAGACACGGTGAGCGGGTGCTGACCCACTCTGAAGGCTGTGTGTCCCTAGGCCCAGGAACCAGGCCCATTGGCAGTGGTGCTGTAGCATGACCACCACATGTCATGGCCTGCTGTGTGCCTGGCTTGCATGATCACAGCCCATCTCCACAGCAAGTTCATCAGGGTTGGGCATTCTCTCTTACAGAGGAGGAAACCAGGACTCGAGAGGCGAAGACCTGCCAAGGATGACACAACTAGTAAGTGGCAGGCCCAGGATTCAGGCCAAACCCGTATGTTTTCAAGACCCATGTTAACTAGCTTCCCTCATTCATTCCTGGATTAATTCACTGCATCTCTTCATCCCCTCATTCATGCATCCACTCACCCAACCATCTGCCCATTCATTCATTCATCATATCAATCCATCAATGTGTCATCCATCCACTTAAGCATCCATCCAATACTCATCCAACCACCATTAATCCATCCACACATCCATCCACCCATCCACCATCCATCCATTTGTCTATCCATCTATTCATCCATCCATCCATCATCCATCCACCCATTCCATCCACCAATCCACCATCTTTCCATAAATCCACCTATCCATCATCCACATCGTCCATCTATCCAACACTCATCCAACCACCATCCATCCATGCATCCATCCACCCATCCACCATCCATCCACCCATCCATATTCCCATCCACCATCTATCCATCCACCATCTATCCATCCACCATCCATCCACCACCCATCCACAACTATCCACCAACCATCCATCCACCACCCATCCATCCACCATCTATCCATCCACCACCCATCCATCCATCCACCCATCATCCATAATGGTGGCCAGGCTCTGCACAAGTGCTGATGTTATAAGCCTCTGGCTTCCAGAGTGACCTCACTAACGTGCAAATCTGGCCATATCCTGTGTTTGAAACTCTCACAGCCTGCGTTCACCTACAAGGACAGTCCAGCTCCCCATATGCTAGAGGTCTTCTTACTTGTTCCAGTGGAGCCCCTGCTCTGCCCCTCCCTGGCACACTAGGAAACTGCTTGGCACAAGGGACACATTCCTCTTGGCCCTTGCTCACCGCTCCCAGTGCCTGACCTGTCCAGCACCTGTTCCCCTCACTTGGAGTCAGCACCTTGATTTACCCTTGGAACTGCTTCTCTCCTTCTCAGACCGTGCACTTCAGAGGGTGCCGGGATGGAAATGTGCAGTGAGGGCTCCAAGGCTTGTGGACTCCTGGGAAAGAGGCAGGCTGTATGACAAGACTGCTGTGGTGGGACAGCATGGCCACCTCCTGGGGTGGCGGACCTGCTACTAAAGCAGCAGCAGGAGACAGGGCTGAGGGTGTGTGAGTGGGTCTTAACTCCTGGATCCAGCCACGCCTGAGTGAGTGGGCAGCCCCAGAGTTCCAGCAGGAGCCATACTGGGTTCCACAGAAGTTTAGCCAACCCAAATGGGTTGGCTGCCCTCAGAGAATCAGGCAGCGATGACATTTGCAGGCAATTCTAGAAAGAAACAAAGTCATGTGGATTCCCAAGACAAGATCAAATCAAAGAGATCCCAGCCAGTGGGAGCCTCCCGGGGGAAGCCTGGCTGGGAAATGTCCGCGGCCCCTGCACCACGCAGCAAGCCCTCGAGACGCACGTGAGGGCACCCAGCAGAGCCCTGCCCGGCTGGAGAGTGTAGATGAGACAGCTAGAGGACAGGAAGGCAGGGAGGGGCTGTGGCGGGGCTGGCCAGGGCGTGGCAGAGCGCTGGCACCCAGTCGCGGGCTCCCTGTGGCAAGGGACCTCAGACCCGCCAAGCCCTGCCCTCCTGGGCACCTTCCCCTCCCTGCCACGAGGAAGGGATGTCCCTAGCACTGCCGTTGGACTGGCCAGGCGGTCAGGCAGGACTTGCTCCTGAGCACATCCTGCCCAGATGTCCTAGGGAAGGCCATGCGGAGCCCGGCGCGCCTTCAGGGGCAGCACCTTGGTGGACCGGCAGGCGGCCCTGTGCTGGCGTCTCCCCACGGGCAGCATGGGCTCCATGGAGCCTGAGCAGAGGGCACACCTCCCCTGAGGAGGCAGGCGGGGCACCCCTCCCTGCGCCAACAGGCAGACGGGGCGTTTGACACCTGCGACTGGACAGCGAGCGCAGCCTGCGACCCGCTCCCCACGCCCAGGCCTGTTCACACACTTGGCTCTCCCGGGGCTCAGACCCAGGGGGCCCTGCATTCAGCGTCTGCTGGGTGGCCGAGGAGGACAAAGAGGACACACGTGGATGCACCCTCCTCCGCAGGAGCCTGGGCAGGAGACGCACAGGACGAGGGGCGTGCGGACAGGGGCCCAGCCCTGGGCTGGGGTGCAAGTATGCCACCCGGTTCTCCTTTCTTGTTTTCCCCATGGGTGCTGCCTGGCCAGCAGTCCTCCCAGGCCAGGGCTCAGTCCTGCTTCTAGGGCTCGCAGAACTCCCCAAAGCTTCTACAACAAAACCGCAGGTAAATCCGATCCTCAGCTGAAACTCTACCTCTAAGGACCAGCGTGGCCCGTGGGGGGGAAACTCGCTGTTATGAACACAAAGAGACTTTGGTGCCCAGGCAGCTGCAATCTGAATGGCACTCCCAGGGCCCCCAGCTCCCCACATCTCCCCAGCCACCAAGGCCTTCCAGGAACCCGCACAGGGCAGTCAGGCCCCGCAGCCACAGCCAGAGCTGAGGTCCAAGGCCACCCGAGGGCCAGGGGTGCATTGCTCACCCCTCCTTCCTGCAGTTTTATTCTGTAGCCAGCAGAAACTAGGAGCCTGGCCCAGGTTAGCAGGTGCCCTGTGGAGGCCCAGGAGTCATGGGCATTAACACCAGCAGGAATTTAAGACCCAAGAACAAAGAGGGGCCACAGAGGCTCCGGTCACCTGAGCGTCCAACGTGGCGGAGCACATGCACAGCAGTGTCCCTGCCTCAGGGGCCCTGGGGCTCAGGGCAAGGCAGCTTGTCAGAGGAGGAGGCTCCACCCAACCCGAGGGTTCTGGTGGAAGGTGCTGTGTGCCTTGCTCCTGCGCCCAGGTGGCTGCCCCAAGGTCCCGGGGGCCCTCCTGGTGCCCCTGTCTCTTCCATGCCCTCTCATGTCACAGAGAGGCCAGAGCTCACTTGTGGCACACCTATTGCCCCAGGCTGCCCAAATGCAAGAGGCCCCTCCTGGCCTTGGTGAGCTCTGGTCCCTGCCTGAGCAGGGAAGGCCACTGGGTCAGCAGACTCAGGGCAGGCTCAGGGTGACATCCCTGAGGACAGCTGGCCGAGTTCCCTGGAGGCTGGAGCCAAACCCAGAGAAGATGGGTCCAAATCTCCAGGAAGGGGGGGCTACGGTCAGAGCACCCCGCCACTCCACCAAGCCCTGCTCTGCCTGTCCACCGGGAGCCCCTCAGCTGGCCTTCTCAGACAACACCCTGGACCCCGGTTCTTCAGGGCAGGTACGCAGGCCAGGATCCGCCAGTCTGACTCAGAATTCAGAGCCTGCTGCTGATACTTGACGGCTCCTTCAGCCTCTGAGGAGCACGATGACCACAGGAAGCACAGATGGGTGTGGGAGACGCTCAGACACGAGAAGTAGGGGCACAAACTGTTGGGTCGGACCACAGAGAGCCTCCACTTGGCTGTGTGCTTCTGGTTGGTCACACCACCTCTCTGTTCCTCGGTCACCTTACATGAGGATGACGATACTAGCAGGGCTGGGGTTCCCAGCTGAGCCATAAGGAGGTGGGGCGTTGTCCACCACTGTTAGTGTGCGTCACCAGGGCCGATGTTGCAAGCTGAGGCCCGCACCCCAGCTCACCCTCTGCCCCACAGTGGTCTCAGACCTGCAGGGAGCGTGCAGGCCGCGCTGAGTCTACAGTTGAACTGGGGTTAATGAGCCTTGCATCCTCGGAGCTGCGGGGCTCTGAGGCCATTGCACGTGGAGCACTGTGGGCTGCAGCGTGTAGACACACACCCTGACGTTGGCCCAGCCCCGATGCTTGGTCTCTGTTTTGAGGACCACTTGGCATCTCCCTGTGGCAGCTGCGTCCTTCCGTCTCTCACTCCTTGTGCCCCGGCCAGACAGACAGAGGTGGTCAGAGTGGGCGTCCTGGTCGGGTCGGCCCCGGGAGCTCTGGAGGTGCACCGTCCCCCTGGCTGTGGCTCTGCCTCTGCCTCGTCTCAGCCTGGACTTCGCTGGGTGCTCTTTCCCCCGCCGAGCTCACGGGTGGTGTTTTCTTCTGCTTTTTCAACGAGGTGAGTCGCACTGATGCGGCTTCTGGATGCCGGGCCCACCTCGCTGTCCTTGGCGGCCATCTCGCTGCCGTGTGCTCTTGCCCTTCAGCACACGGCCAGGCTGGACGGGGCCTCTCGCTCGCCTTTCTTATCTGTTTGCTTCTACTTGATGGAGGATGTTGGCCTATGATCTTCATGGTCCTGCCAGCTTCTGACGTCAGAGCTAAGCTGCCCTCGTGAAGCAGTGGGAGGTGGCTCTCTCTCAGGTGCGGGGACATCTTGCTAAACGAACGCTGGCACCGCGCCTTCATCAGCTGCTCCACAGAACTCACTGTAAGCATCATCTGTCTCTGGGGCTTCTTTGCACAAGGGGTTTTGACACCAAATTCAATTAAAAAAAATTTTTTTTTAGTCGTTGATGAACCTTTTTTTATTTACTTATGGGTGGAGCTGAGAATCAAACCCAGTGCCTCACACATGCCAGGCAAGTGCTCTACCACTGAGCCACATCCCATCCCCCCAAATTCAATTTCTTTAACAGATACAAGACTATTCAAATTTTCTGTTCACTTTGTGTCAATTTTGGTAAGTTGTATTTGTACAAGAAGTTATTACAAGTTGTCCACTTTATCCCATGAGCGTGTTACTGATGCCGATGACGTCATCCTGCTGAAGCCGGAGTCCTGGAGATTCCTCATTCCTGGTGTTGGTGATGGGCAACTTCATTTTTCCCTTTGATTGCTCTTGTCAGGTTCTATGAATTCTATTAATCTTTTTAAAAAATACCTTTGTCTTTATTGACTTCTCCATTTGTTCTGTAATTTGTTAATTTCTCATCTTCATAATTTTTCTTCTACATTCCTCTATTTATTTGGGGTTAACTTAACCCATCTTCTTAACCTCTCAAAGTGACATCTGAGATCATTTTTTGAGGATTTCCTTGTTCTCTAATGTGGGTGTTCAGAGCTACCATTTCCCACTGGACGCATGTGCAGCTCATCTTGGAGATTTGCATACCCTCACTATCGTTGTTGGAAATGTTTTTTTATTTAGTTTGTGATTTCCTGACCCACGAGCCCTTCAGGAGCGCGGTTGTTAGCTGGCACACGCCGGGTTCTCCCAGTGTGTGACTGTTCACATCCAGCTGAACTCCATTGTCACAGTGAACTCTGCTCCAGCCCGGGGAGATGCTGAGCAGAGTGGGACCCACCTGCAGTGGCAGGTCACCCGGGCACGGAGAGTGGCACGGGCAGCAGCCCGGAGGAGGCCAGCAGGACTGAGCTGGCCCTGGGAAAGGGCAGAGCCCAGGGGTTCAGACTGTGAAGACCAAGAACCACGGAGCCCGCCTGGTCCTACACTGTGGGGCAGGAGCAGGCCTGAGGGCGGGCCTGAGGCCGGGACTGCGGCTTCTCTCATCCCAGAGCTCCTGGCAGAGACCACAGCGCCCGATAAGAGCCCGCGGAACCTGCTTCTTCACCTGCATGTGCCCACGTGTGGTCGCTCAGAACCTAATCTCCTCGGGATGGGCGGGCCGCTCACCTTCCCAGAGCAGGGAAGTGGGCAAAGTCTTCGAACTGCCAGTGGGAGTCGTCCAAGGAAGGCCTGCTGGCCGGAGCAAGCCCTGGGGAGGAGGGTCGCAGGCGGCCCAGGACTAGCTGGCTGTGGTCAGCAAAGGGGAGGTGCAGGGTGGAGGCGGGAGCAGCAAGAGTGGGGCCAGGTGCTGCCATCGCACTTGGCTGCGGAGTGCGACCAGGCAGAGCCAGCAGAGGGGAAGCCCTGCCTGCCGAGGAGCCCACGGCGCAGCTAGGCCTGGGAGGGCCCCAGAGCATGCGGGTCCAGGGTCCAGGCCCGTGTACCCTGGTGCTGCTCACCTGCTTGGTGGGTGCTGCCCATCCCTGTGTGCTTGGTGGCAGAGGCCTGAGGCCAGAGGCCCCTGGGCCCCAGAACAGCAGTGAGATCCCGGCGGTCAGCCTGCAATGGCTCTCTGTGCGGACCCCCTTCCTCTCCTCTGCATGGACCCTGGTGGCCCTCTCATCCCTTCTGGGTAAGCACCTGCGTCTGTGAGAGGGTTCGGCTTGTCTGCAGAGCAAGCCATGGCTGGGTACGTGGCCAGAGGCTCTGTGGGTCGGTCTCCCAGAGAGCTCTGCTCTCCAGATCACCAAGGCAAGATTGCTGGGTTTCCCAGAGCCCAACAGGGGTCAGTGGCGTGCAGAGGAATCCCCCAGCTAGCCCTGAAGCCCAGGAGGTCGCTTCCCTAATCCTACCTGGTGCAGGAGGTCGCTTCCCTAACCCTACCTGGTGCAAGGCAGCCTTAGACTCCAGAGGAAGGCGTCTGAATTAACGGGGCTTCTCAGCACCCCAGCCCCTGAAGGAGCAGCCTGGTCATTTAACATGAGTGAGATGTCATTGTGCAGAAAGGAAGGAGGTGTGTGGGCCAGGGTCCCGGCTGGGCAGCCTGGAGGCTCCTGCATTGATCTCCACAAGGCTCTTGTTTCACCCCTTCACAGGCTTCGTTTGGCAGCTGAGGGTGTTAAAGTCGGTCAGATTTCTCTTTTCTTTACAATGCAAGACGCTGGGAGCTCAGAGGGATCAGGAATTCAGGCTTTGGGGGTTAAAGGACATTGAGGTTGAAACCTGGTGCACTTCCTCTGTGCAGGGTACCCACAGGCATGGAGAGAGGGGAGACAGGGGCCCCTTTGAGCCGGGGGGGCCTTGCCCTGCAAGATGGGCTAACAGAAGGACACAGGGCCAGCCAGGGCCAAGGACCCCTCTGGGGTGGGGCTGGGGACGTTGTGTGAGTCGCCCCAGCTTTTTGACGCTTAGGGAGGTGGAAGCTGATGGGGAGGGGGTCATGGTTGTTTTCAGCAAGTGGACCGCGTTGGGGCTGGGGTTCATGGATGGCTGCGAGGGCGCCTGGCCCCACCTCATGTGCTGGGCCGCCCTAGGGACTCACGCCCTTCTGAGGGCCCCGTTTGCTGAGACCGAGCTCAGTGTAAACAGAGGAAGACCCCGACCCCAGACACATTCTGGAGGAGTAGACCTGCTGTGAGTGGCAGTTCCGTGGCGTTGCTGATGGAGGGCCAGGGAAGCAGCCAGGCCTTTGCGGGCACAGGGCAGGTCGACTCCCCGCAGGCACAGGGAGGGGCTGGAGGGCCAGGCCCTGCAAGTGGGCACGGCTGGAGGGAGACACTGGGCAGGTCGGGGAAGGCTGTCGGGTCCACCCCGCCCAGGCGGTTGCTTCTGGCCTCCCCTGCCCTCCTCCTGCTCACCTGCCTCAGTGTGCCCCAGCTCCCCGGCCTGCAGCTGGCTGCTGCCCCACACCCTCCAGCGTCTGCACAGGGCTGCGCGCCTCCCTCGGAGCCACACTCCGCTGCGAGCACCACTGATGACCTCCTGGGGACGTGCCAGTGCTGCGGTCACAGACCGGCAGCGCCAGAGCTCCGGCTCCCGGTTGTCATGTGTGTGGCCAGCCCTTGCTCGGGTGTCGCGCTGCGCTGAGTTCAGCCCCTCACGCGTGTCTGGAGCCCCAGACTCTAGGACCTCAGAATGAGGTGGGGTCTCAGACCCGGCCTTGAAAGAGGTGCCTCAGGTGAGATGAGGTCCCCCCTGGGCCTGCTCCTGTCAGATGGTCCCCCCTGGGCCTGCTCCTGTCAGATGGTCCCCCCTGGCCTGCTCCTGTCAGATGGTCCCCCCTGGCCTGCTCCTGTCAGATGGTCCCCACTGCTCCTGTCAGATGGTCCCCCCTGGCCTGCTCCTGTCAGATGGTCCCCACTGGCCTGCTCCTGTCAGATGGTCCCCCCTGGGCCTGCTCCTGTCAGATGGTCCCCCACTGGCCTGCTCCTGTCAGATGCTCCCCACTGGGCCTGCTCCTGTCAGATGGTCCCCCTGGCCTGCTCCTGTCAGATGGTCCCCACTGGCCTGCTCCTGTCAGATGGTCCCCACTGGGCCTGCTCCTGTCAGATGGTCCCCACTGGTCAGATGCTCCCCACTGGCCTCTCCTGTCAGATGGTCCCCCCTGGCCTGCTCCTGTCAGATGGTCCCCCCTGGCCTGCTCCTGTCAGATGGTCCCCCCTGGGCCTGCTCCTGTCAGATGGTCCCCACTGGGCCTGCTCCTGTCAGATGAGGGGCCTTGCAAGAGGTCAGGACGCGGGGCCCTGGGGTGGCCTCGTGAGGACACAGGGGCACTCGGGGGCACTGAGGGTGACCTCGTGAGGACAGGGGGCACTGGGGTGACCTCGTGAGGACACGGGGGGACTGAGGGTAACCTCGTGAGGACGGGGGGCACTGAGGGTGACCTCATGAGGACACGGAGGGACTGAGGGTGACCTCGTGAGGACGGGGGGGGCACTGAGGGTGACCTCGTGTGGACAGGGGGGACTGAGGGTGACCTCGTGAGGACAGGGGGCACTGAGGGTGACCTCGTGAGGACAGGGGGGCACTGAGGGTGACCTCGTGAGGACACGGGGGCACTGAGGGTGACCTCGTGAGGACAGGGGGGCACTGAGGGTGACCTCGTGAGGACAGGGGGCACTGGGGTGACCTCGTGAGGACAGGGGGCACTGGGGTGACCTCGTGAGGACACGGGGGCACTGAGGGTGACCTCGTGAGGACGGGGGGCACTGAGGGTGACCTCGTGAGGACAGGGGGGCACTGAGGGTGACCTCGTGAGGACAGGGGGCACTGGGGTGACCTCGTGAGGACAGGGGGGCACTGAGGGTGACCTCGTGAGGACAGGGGGCGCCCAGGAGGAGCTAGCTCTGCCCCCCTGGGTCTTAGCCTCCAGGACGGCTGCTCCAGCCGCTGGCTGTGGCCTCTACTCCCGTAGTCCTGGTGACGGTGGGGAGGGCCAGTGGCCGGCTGCTGGCTCTGCGCGCTCGTCTCCATTCCCAACAGCCCCACAGCTCTTCCCGAGGCTTCTCTCACTTCTGTCCCTGCCACTGCCTTCCTACTTTTGGAGTTGACCTTTCCCAGGATGATGAGTCATTAAGGGGTTTGACAGTTTATTATGAGATTTCAAAGATAAGTAAAGCAGAGAGATTGGCACGGCGACCGGAGCACTCAGGTTATGGATGTGCGATGCTCATTCCCAGTGAAGTACGCGCTGCGTGTTTTCAAGCACATCGGAGGTACCATGGGACTAGGCGACACTTCTGCACCAGCTTGTGTTACAGGAACTTGTGCAACAACCTAATCTTACAAAACAAACCAAGACGCCTCTATGCCACGGGCGCCCGCCGCTGCCTGCGATGGCCTGCAGGTGCTGGTCTCTGTCCTGGGGCTCAGTCGCTGCTCCTGCCTGGCTCTCCTCTTCCCTCCTGAGCAGTCCTCACGCTTGCAGGGGTTTTTAGGTGAGGACAGGACTCTAGGTCGGCAGGGTCATTCAGTTTTATTCTGCTTCCAGTCTCACTGAAAGTTCCTGTGAAGCCTCAGTTGTACCTTAGGAAATGAACTCCCCAAACACTTTACAGATCTAATACAATGCCATCAGAACCCCATGGGGCTTTTTAGTAGAAATAAGCCAGCTATCCCTGAGATGCACAGAAGGGTGAAGCCCAGGAAGAACTGGGATGAGCAGGGCCAGGAGCAGGTCTGCAGGATGACCTGGTGAGGACATGGGGGCACTGAGGGTGACCTCGTGAGAAGCTGGGCTGGCTGGCTGGCTGGCTGGCTGGCAGGACTTCCCATAAAACCCAGCAGGCAGTCACCTGGGCTTGGGGTGGGCAGATCACAGCGTCAGCTGTCTGACCTCTAACCAGAAGTCTAGGGTCTGGTCTTTCTGTAATTGGTTTACAGAGTTTTCTTTTCCTGGATACAAGTCTTTGGCCAGTTTTTTGAGTTGCAAATGCTTTCTCCAAGTCAATAGCTTTCTTTCTTTTTCATGAAGTCCTGCAAACTGGACCCTCATTTACTGTGAAACTCTTCCCTTCCGTCTCTAGGTGCTTGTGCAGCATTTTCAGCTGGTCTGCCTCCCCTGAGGAGAATGCAGTTCTTATTTAGCTACTGCTGTAACAAACGCATGTGCATCTGGCCCATTGATCATGAGCAAATGGGTGATTTAAAAGTAGGTAAATTAACATTTTCGGAGGGCTCTGCCTCCCCCTAACCACGTCAAGGATGGGGGACCTCCCACAGGGGGACAGTAGAGCGCTGGGTCACAAGAAGCACAGAGCTGATCTTGCTGGCCTTTGAAATCACCAACATCAACACCAGCTTTCGCAGTGCTATGGAGAGCTCGGGTAATGTGTGCTCAAGGAGCGTGCCTGGGACGTGGCTGCCCATGAGAGGTCTCCCTCCAAGGTGCCCAGATGCCACACACACGTGCAGGAGCCCTGTTTGGGGAGATGGCTTAAATTGTGGTTGACTATGGGCCATGGAGATTTGGGCATTGCCGCCTTTTGTAGTCTCACGGGACTTGTCCCAGGATCTCGCGGGACTTGGCCCGGGATCTCGCGGGACTTGAGCCGAGATTGCTGATCGGGTCAGCGGCCATTTTTTGGTGGTGTGTGTGGTGCGTGTTAGTCGTTGTTAGAGCCAGAGAGAAAAGTTATCAGAATAAAAAGCTGTTTGTTTCCAGTTCGCCTCTGAACTTCTTCCCGCGGCTTCGTTGCTCCAAGCGGCCATCGCTTCAGGCGGAAACACACACGGAGTTCTCATGTCCTGCCCACCACAGAGCTGCCCCGCCCATCTCCTTGCACGGTTGGACTTGCCTTGGGCACATCCTGAGGGGCGTGGCACCGCTCCGCCCCTGGCATGCTGGCCCTGGGAGCCCGAACTCGCAGGCCGCTGTTCCCCAGGGAGAGTCCTGACAGCTCGCACTGTCTCCAGACACCAGGCACAGAGGGGCTCCTTTTCCTCCCCATCTCTTCTTTGATCAGTAGAGTGACAGCGTCTCTGCGACAGCCGGTGGAGTCCGAGTGAGGCCAAGGACCATCGTCTTCCCAGTGGACTGGGTGAGGGCTCACGCTCACCCCTCCTTCCTTGGTGCTGCCCGAGGCCCTGAGCACAGCCCCCTCCCCACAAAGATGAGGCTGCTCCTCACTCCCAAGACTCTTTAGACCACATTCCACCTTTTGTTGTCATTTTCTTCATTAACACATATTGATGGCACGTAGCAATGGGGTTGGTGAGATCCACGCTCACACGCGCACAGGGTGCACCAGGCCTCCCCACAGCACCCCTCCCGTTCCATCCTCCAACAAGAGCTACAAAAACAAAAGCAAGAAGAACCCAGGAACAAACCTCAGCACACGTGGAAAGACCCCACCGTGAACTCCCAAAGGCTGGCAGGAGAAGTTGACGAAGAGACAAGAAATGGAGGCCCTGCCCCCTCATGGGTTGGGAGGCCCCCTCATGGGTTGGGAGGCCCCATTATTCATGGGTTGGGAGACCCCCTTACTCATGGATTGGGAGACCCCCTTACTCATGGATTGGGAGGCTCCCATGGGTTGGGAGACCCCCTTACTCATGGGTTGGGAGGCTCCCCCACGTGTAGGTTGGAAGAATTAACACTGGCAAAATATCTGTATGACCCAAGTCAGTTTTTAGACCCGATGTAGTCCCCACTAAAATACCAACAGCATTCTTCACAGAACTAAAAATAAAAACAAAACCCTGAAATCCACCTGGACTCCTATGGCCCCAAAGAGCCAAAGCAACCCGGAGCGAAGGTAACAGGTCTGCAGGCAATACGGCGCCCCATTTCACGTCACGTGAACGAGGTGCAGTACCCAGGGGTCCCAGGAGCACACACGGGCAGCAGGACAAACAGAGTGCCCAAAAACTGACGCACGTCTGCAGCCGGCTGAGGCTCAGCAGAGACGCCAGGGACTCAGTGCAGGAAGGAGCCTCTTCAGCACAGGGTGCCAGAACTTGACCCTGTCCCCACCCTGTGCAAACAGCAGAGCATCCAAGACACCATCAGTGAGAACCTGAAACCCTGACGCCACTGGGAGCAAACCAGGGAGATGCTCGAGATGTTGACAGAGTGGCCTTCTGGCAGGACTTCAAAAGACAGGAAGCCAAAGCAAGACCTGACAAATGGGCAGCAGGGAGAAGCCTCTGCATGGCAGGCGCGGACGGGGGCAGGCGGGGCGGCAGCCCAAGGCGGGAGGGAGCCCCACTTGGGAGCAAGCCTCCCTAGCTCTGCACCTGAGCGGTGATACCAGAATGTGTCAGGAACCTAAGAAACCTACCATGGCGACAAAGGAGATGTCCAGGAGACGCGCAACCGGTATGAAAGACACCACCTGGAGAAAAGGCCAGCGGCCAGCAAACCAGAAAAAATGCTCCACCTCACTGGACACCGGAAATGCAGGCCCAGACCACCAGGAGACCCTACCTTGCCCAGTTAACGTGGCCACTGTCAAAGGATCCAGCAGACAAGACCTTTGAGGGGCCTCAGGGAAGACTGTGAGCGACTCTCCCTCAGGGGAAGTTTGGGTGAAGAGTGCCCAAGCTCCGGCCATGGGAGCACCTGCCTCACGCTCACTGGCCTGAGCTGCGTGCAGCTGGGGCGCAGGACAGCTGCCGTGTGCTGCAGCAGACAGGTGGCCCACGGTGCCCAGCACAGGGGTGCACAGCAGGCCAGAGAAACGGAGAGCTGCAGACAGAACCTGGGCCAGCCCCAGAGTCCACCACTGGTGGAGGAGTGGTCAAGTGAGCTACACGAGACCAGACCATTCACGCCAGGAAGGTTGTGCAGCCCCCTAAGGGGCAGATGACACCATAGACAGGGGTGGATAGAGACATGGAAACACAGAGATGGAGATCGGGATGACAGCTAGACAGAGGGATGGACTGACAGGGAGACATAGAAACACACAGAGATACACAGGGCATAGAGATAAAGGTAGGAGGATGATAGGTTTGTAAATGAGAGACCATAGAGGCAATCAGAGGCAGACAACTGGCAGAAGGACAGGTGGTAGGCAGAGCTAAATGACAGGCAACAGGTGACAGCTGGTGGTGGCTGGACAGTCACAGGCGGAGTGATGATAGGGGGCCTTGGCACCTACAAATGACAGTTGTGTCATCACGTGGGGAAATCCCCAGGACACTGGGGGAGTGCATACTGCAGATGAGTTTGCTCCCCAGCCCAGGTGGGTGCCTGTTCCAGGACCACAGGCCGTGCGTGGCCAGCCCTGGAAGGGGTGAGGAGATGGCGTGGAGGGTCTTCCCGCCTGCATCCCGGAGGCACGGAACAGGAAGAAACGCCACAGTCCGGGGCTGTCTGCTCCCAGGATTCATCACCCTGAGCAAGCCAGGAGGGAAAGGCAGGCAGGCCAGAGCCCAGAGCCCCTGCCCCAGGCTCACATTAGCAAAGGAGGAGGCCAAGCCCCATAGACTCATGGCCACCCCAGACACCAGGCCGTGGCCTCTGGAGGACAGCAGGCAGGAGGAGGGAGGCAGAGTCCGGCAGCTGCCAGGCTGAGGAGCGCTCGGACCACGGCATGCGAGGTCCAGGGGTGGGCGGGGGCAGTCGTGGCCTGCACGTGGCATGGGGGAAGGGGAAGGGCACAGACAACTGGTGGGTCTCCGTGCTGCTCGTGCACATGGACACCTCTCCCCTCACAAAGCCTAGGCACTCAGCCAGGACTTCTGCAGCCGTGGGGGAGTGGCTGCCCGGCCAGCGCCCCAGCCAGTGCACCCACGCCCTCGCGGGGACAACTCTTTCCACGCCAACCTGCTGCTGTGGCCCATCTGGGACAACTGGAAAGTGACCACTAAAGAGTGGAAACACCACATTGGCCATGGGGGATGCAGAGATCACAGGGGGACGAAGAGGGGCGCCCGCCCAGCACCGAGCCTGGCTCTCCTGTGGCGTCTGTCCCACACACCCCTCACTCCCCGGTCTGCTCCCAGGGTGCGCCAAGGCACAGGCTGGCCTCAGCTGGTCTTGATGGCCATGGGTCATGTCCCGCCCGGTGAGGCCTAGGGCTGCCAGGCCCTCAGAGCCCACTCCACCTCTGGGTCAAAAGTTGCTGAATGTGGGGCTGGGGTTGTGGCTCAGCGGTAGAGCGTTCGCCTAGCACGTGCGCGGCCAGGGTTCAATCCTCAGCACCACATAAAAATAAACACATTGTGTACAACTAAAGCAAGTAAATAAATATTTTTTAAAAAGGCATTGTGTACAATTAAAACAAATAAATAAAAATTTTTCAAAAGTTTCTGAATGTGGGGCTGGATCTGTGGCACAGCGGTAGAGCACCATCTCGCATGTGAGAGGCCCTGCGTTCGATCCTCAGCACCACATAAATAAAATAAGGGTATTGTGTACACCTACAACTAAAAAAATATTTTTTAAAAAAAGTTCTGAGGGTCTGGGGCCTGGATGGGGCTGGGTTCTGGCTGGGGCTGGGGTCCGCATGGGCTGGGCTCTGCATGGGCTGGGGCTGGCCAGGGCTGTTTTGGACAGGCTGGGGCTGGGCTCCGCAGGGGTCTGGGCAGGCCGGGGCTGGGCAAGGTGAGGCTGGAGCCCAGCTGCGCTCTTCTCCTCTTGTCATCGGGCTGACCCGGGGCAGTCTCTGCCCAGTCACTGGGCTCCTCCTGATACGGGCTCTCCTCCCAGGTGACTTTGACACCCTGGGGCAGCCAGTGTGGCCAGCAGAGGGCAGGCCGCAGCAGCATCTCCTGCCCTGCCGTTCCTCAGGCTGTGGCAGGAAAGGGACCCGTCCGGCCCTTCAGCTCTTGGGAACACCTGTGCTCGTCTGGGTCTCTCTGTTTTAGTGTCACTGAAATAACACAAGCTCCTGGGGAGAGGCTCCAAGCAGCCGCCTGGGCCGTCCTCAGCCTGTGCAACTATGGGCACAGGTGCAGGCCCCCACCCGGGGGAGGGGCCCACTGAGCCCACATGGAGGTCAGCTCCATGACCCGGCCATCCTGCCTCCAAAATCCCAGCTCCTGCCTGGCTTCTCACAGGCTGAGTGTACCTTCCTTGCCCACACGCTGCCGCTGTCCAGAGCACCCTTGGGCCACTGTGCAACAATTGGTCTTGGGTGGGATCCTCTCGGGAGCAGGGGGATTTCTGTGCTGGTGTCAGCCCTCGAGCAGCTGCGAGAGGACCCTGTCTAGGCTCCAGCAGGGCCACAGGCCTGAGCCCGCCCTGGCTCCCGTGCCCCAAGACAGACATGCACACGCCCGTCAGTGGGTGCAGGAAGACCCCAGGGATGTGGTGGGCTGCTCTCCTTAGGATGAAGGGCCGCTCGCTCCCCGAGAGCCTCATCCACCAGGGGCTGCCACCCAGCTCCCCAGCTGGGGCAGGGTCCCTGGGGGGTCCCAGGTGGCCGTGCTGATAATCCCCAGGACAGCAGTGTGCAGGCAGCGTGTCCCGGGCAGGCTGCACAGGGAGGCTGGGCTCCGAGGAAGGCAAGGTCACCCCGCGCTCAGCGGCCGGCACCGCCCAGGCGCCCAGCCCGGGCCTGCCGCTGCATCTACTTTCTATTTATAGTCGCCTTGTTCTGTGTGAAGGATGATTTTATAACCTGCCCGGAATTCCTCTGGGAAGTAGGCAGGGCGGACACCCTGGATAAACAAGTGCCGCGTGAGCTGGTGAAGGGCGGTGGCGCCGTTTCCTCTGTCCCCTGTCCTGAAGATGCTGTTGCCTGAGGGAAGCTCTGTGGCGGGGCCCCAGCCGCTCCACTGTGGACCAGCACGCCAGGCTGGGAAGGAGGATGCTCCGATTCCCAACAGTCCTGGGGTGAGTTTGGCCCATGAGACAAAGGCCTGCAGGGACGGTCCACTGTCCAAGGTGCCCCAGGCCACTGCTCAGACTCGGCAGCGGCCACTCCTCTGTGCACATGCCACTGCACCAGAGCCTTTCCGTCCGCATCTGGAGTTTTCTGTGCCTCTGAGTTAGGGCTGGCAGCTGCCCTGGCCAGGCCTCTCAGAACCGCGTGGCACCTGGACACAGAGGTCATGGCCTCCGAGGGCTGATGCGGCCTCCCACTCGTCCACTGTTTATTGACAGCTTTGTGAGGAGCAACAAACTTCATAAACTCTGCAAAGTGTCGACCTGGTGCCTCCTCTGGTGGAACCCCACCATAAACACGATAAGGAACCTTCCTGCCCACAGAGCCCCTCCCCACCTCCTGGCAGCCACACGGTGTGCCCTGTGGAGCAGCCTCAGCTCTTGGGAGGGGAGAAGCCCTGGCCACCTCCTGTCCTGCTTGCATGCGTGGTGATCGCACGGCCTGTCGACCCCGATGGTGCGCGTCTGAGGGTCTCCAACCTTGGCAGGCTTCTGTCTGCCAGCTTTTCGAATAGGATGAGCACTATGCTGAGCTTCCTCCTGGCTCTAATCTTCAGCTTATTTGAAGTGATTCTTGTAAGGGGGACTTGCCGGGCATTGGCTTTTTCCAGTCTGATGACTTTGCTTCCAAACTGGGGTATTTAGACCACTTACAGTTAATGGAGTCTTGATAACGCCAGGCTTAAACTTACCACTTTCCTGTCTGTCCCATGTTTACCTTTTTTCTACGATTCAGTTTTGCCTCCTTGAGTCTGACTGCTCTTAGTGGTGTCTGTGTGTGAGCAGCTGTTGGAGGCTTTGATGCACATCCGTGCTGTGGACCTCCAGGTCCAGCAAGATCAAGAGTTTAAGAGGCAGGTTCCATTTCTTTCCCAGCCCTGGAGGCTTCTGCATCCGCTTTTCTGCATGTGCTGTGACCCCAGAGTCCAGGGTTAGCCCGATCCCTTCATCGTGGGATCACTGTCCACCTTGCCTAAGGGTCACTTCTTGAAAGTCCTAGTTACTGCATCTTAGCTGAAAGAGGTCCTACTAAAATACTTTTTGAAAAACAATCTTTGAAAATAATCTATTTTAAAACAACTCTTTATTGTTTGTATGTCATGTATATTCATTGTAAAAAAAATAAAAAAGTAAGCTACAGAAAAGTTTTAGTCAACTTGTTGCTGCTATGACAGACACCCGAGAAAAACAGCTGAGAGGAGGAAAGGTTTGTTTTGGCTCATGGTTTGAGGTTCAGTACGGCTCCATTGCTTTGGGCCAGAGGTGAGGCAGAATAGCATGGTGGAAGGGTGTGGTGAAGGGAGGCAGCCCAGATGCCAAGAGATACTGGGAAGAAGATGGACCTTTTCAGGATGCAACCCAAGGGCCACCTCCTCCAACTTGGTCCCACCTCCCGATGGTGCATTCAGCTTTCAGTGAATTAATCCAGCAAATGGATTAATCCATGGTGAGGTCCCAGCCCTCATGACCCATATGGTCCAAAAGCCCCACCTCTGTACTATGAGACTTTGGGGGACGTTCCACATCAAAACCATTATAAAAATTTAACAGGAAAAAAATGTCTCTGGGATCCTACTATCTGGAGTGGTGTTAGCCAGAGTGCCTCTCTGCTCAGACTCTTTTGCCCGTCTGTACGTAACATCCCTCCTGCTGGTGTTGTCACGATTTGATCCTTACTAACATCACAGCAGGCGCCGTAGGCTTCACTGTTATACACAAGCATGCTCTGGGTCCGTCAAGGCAGGGAGTTGGTGCAGTTCTACTGGAGGGTGCATTCTCCATTCCTTATACAGGTACAAGCTTGTCAACACCTAGGGCTCTGAGCTCATGCAGCTTGGGGACTTCTACTGCACTAAGTCTATGGGGGAATTGTTCTGTCCCCTTACCTTGTTCCTGCTTCTGCTGCTGTGGTCATCTACTGCAGTACCTGCAGCCTCTGTGAGCCCCTCTGGTGAAATGTCAGCGAGCAGAGCCACTGTGTGCCCGCTGGCAAAGCCACAGCCCGTCACACTCACCCTGCGAAGGTTCCCCTTCTGTTCACCCCACGTTTAGAGCAGAACCTCCTGCACTCCTCCCTGGTCTCCAGCACCTGGAGAACAGAGGCTTGGCCACTGCAACCCCAGCATTGCCTGGGAGGAGCAACCCTTGCAGGGTGTCTGGTCCAGGGCGGAGACAGGGGCCACCCACAGGGACCTGCCGAGCATGGTGGCATCAGGAGCACAAGCACTTTCTCATTCGGAGGCCACAAAAGTCCTCAGCTCTGGCTGTTCAGGGCATTAGGATCCCAAGGCCCTCTGTGTTGCAGGTTCCCATCCTCAGATCCACCAGCTTCTGATCAAAGGCATTTGGGAAATAACTGCATCTGTAGACGGGACATGTGCACTTTTTTTCTTGTCATTATTCCCTTAAAACACACAGTATTAAACTATCTACATGGCATTCAGGTCTTGTGAGTAAGCTGGAGATGATTTAAACTACACAGCACCCCTGTGATCCCACGACTGAGGAGGCTGAGGCAGGAGGACCCCGAATTCAGGGTGAACCTTGGCAACTTAACCCTGTCTCAAAGTTAAACATTGAATGTAGGAGCCCTGTTTGGGGAGATGGCTTAAATTGCGGTTTGACTATGGGCCATGGAGATTTGGGCATTGTCGCCTTCCGTAGTCTCACGGGACTTGGCCCGGGATCTCGCGGGACTTGGCCCGGGATCTTGAGTGACTTGGCCGAGATTGCTGATCGGGTCAGCGCCATTTTGGTGGTGTGTGTGGCGCGTGTTAGTCGTTGTTAGAGCCAGAGAGAAAAGTTATCAGAATAAAAAGCTGTTTGTTTCCAGTTTGCCTCTAAACTTCTTCCCGCGGCTTCGTTGCTCCAAGCGGCCATCGCTTCAGGCGGCAACAATTGAAAGGAATCAGGATGCAGCTTAGTGGCTCAATCCTTAGTTCCAAAAAATTAAAAATAAAATTAAAAAAGTAGTCTCCAGGAAAGTGTAAGTGTGAGTTCTCTGCAGACCCTGTGCATTTGGAGACCTGAGCATTGTAGATCATGGCCTCCGTGAGGGTCCTGAGCTATTATGGTTGGTTCACAATGTACCAGAAATGTCAGAGAGCCCCAGTGGTCGTGCGACAGCTCACACAACCTGAAACCCAATGGGAAAACGGATCGTGTGTAGCAGGAGTGAGGCTGGTACCAGGGTCTTCGTTCAGACAAATGGAGATGAACTCATGGTGCGTTACCCACTGAAGAGCACCATTGCATCTCAGGACCAGGCCAGATGTATGTGGTCCCCAGAGTGGCTCTGGTCTCTACGCCTGTGAGCCTGTCAGCGTGAGAGTGTGGCTCACGTGGGATTGGCACTAGCATTTGTCTGGCTGTCTGGCACACACTGCCCTGTGGTGTTTGGCTAGCACATGCCCATGCCCTGAGCCATGCTGCACCCCAAGGGGCTCCTAGGGGCTGGTCTACCCACGAGGTTCTAGGAGCTGCTCCCCATGCCCTCCAGGGCTCTGGGCAGTCCTCCTGCCCCAGTGGCTTCTGGCCAGATGCCCTCCAGCCTGTCAGCCACCTGACAGCCAGTGTCCAGATCCTCGGGTGCATCTGCTGGGCTGGACACGTGGCCAGCGCTTCAGGGCTGAGCGTGTGGCATAGACGCACCACCAGATGCGAGGAAGAGGCCGGGCCTCAGTCATGTGAGGCACGAAGAAGTCCCACTCAGTGCCAGCAGCATCTGCTCTGTAAAGTGCCTGGGATCCAACGGACAGGATCCCGTCGCTGTCCCAGCCTGGGCCAGGTCTGTGCCCTGCTGCAGTCTGGCCAACCTCCAGCAGCACCCCCACCCCCTGAGCCAGCTGGGCTCTCCCTTCTGCCTGGGGGTCTCCTGGCGATCCCTTGGGCACCCTACCCCTGCAGACTGGGTCCACAGCTTGGACTACAGAACAGGAGCTGCAGGCGCCGGGCCCAAGAGCTGAGCCTGTGCTGCAGAGGCCCTGCTGCCTGAGCGGCAGGAATGATCAGAGGTCACAAAGTCCAAGTCCTGTGATCCTGGGGACTTTATTGTAGGAGCGGCTGTCTCCCAGCCTGCTCACCCCATCCTAAACCTGGTTTTGGCTCCGAGCACACAGTGTCCCAGCCAGAGCCAGGCTGTTGAGGGCAGGAGGCACAAAGCCTTGGCCAACATGGGGAAAATGACAGAGGACAGGGAAAGTCCACCAGGAAGACCCTGGGAGCTGGCCCCACAGGGCAGAGGCCGCTGGTGCTGGGGTCACAACCAGTTCACGCTGTCTGCCATGTGTGACCCATGGCCACGTGCCAGTACTTCTGAGCAGAGCTCCTGTATGGTCCAGGCTCCCCAGAGTGAACTGGGGGCCACACTGTGACGGGTGTGACCTCAGGGCAAACTTTCCTCCCGATAAGCCCCAGGAGGCTGCTCTGGGCCTTGGCAGGAACGGACAAAGTCACTTTCCCCGACCTCCTCCTTACCGGCATCTTCCGGAAGCTGCCTGGACCTCCCGAGAGCTGGGGAGGTCAGACGCTGGCACTGTGGAAGTGCCCCGGCCCGGTGAGAGGCAGGTGGCCCTGTGGAGTCCACCCAACCCCACGTGGCGTGCCCCAAGCATCGTCTAGGACGGGCCTGGCAGGCCCCAGAGGAAGTGGTGAGGGCATCTGGGTCCTGCTGGTGGGTGGCTCCTTAGGCCCCAGCAGGGGGGGTCACCCAGAGTCAGGCCTCTTGTCCAGGGGGTGGCTGACGAGTGTGATCACAGGTGTGGGGGCTTCAGTCACCCTCGGGGGACACAGCCCAGGGCAGTGGCACCCAAGTGCAAGGAAGGACAGAGGATGAGCTGGCAGCAGCTCACCCAGCAGCTGTCCCCTCCCCGGAGGGCTCATTTTCATCGCAGCCGGACCCCGAGTGCACGCAGCTGGTGCTGAGCCAGACGCAGCCTCAGGGACAGTGCACTCAGGAAGGTGGCCAAAGACTGATGGCCAGGGGCTCTATGCTGACCATGGGCTCCCCACCGACCATGGGCTCCCCACTGACCATCGGCTCCTCACTGATCAGGGATCCATGCTGATCATGGGCTCCCCACTGACCATGGGCTCTTCACCTACTGACCATGGGCTTACCACTGACCATGGACTCCCCACTAACCTTGAGCTCCATGCTGACCAGGGACACACACTCTCTGAGGCCCCAGATGACCCAGGCTTCTCTGGGCAGCCTTTGAGGACAGGCCTGTCCACTCCTCTCTGATGGGCCCGGTGGTCTGGGCATCGCAGGGTCTTGAGGGAATGCGTCACTAAGCTCTGGCACGTGTGGTGGCACATGCCTGCACCCTAGAACTCCAGAGGCTGCGGCAGGAGGGCCACTAGTTCCAGGCCAGCCCGGGCAATTTCACCAGGCCCTGTCTCAGGATCAACCTTGAAAGGCCTGGAGTGTGGCTCACTGGGAGAGCTCTGGGTTCCGTCCCCAGCTCCACGACCATGGGTGCTGCCCTGGAGAGTGGCGACCCACTGGTGTCCAATGGCCCCACCAGGACACACGACAGCTGTGACCTGTCTAACAACTGGGCTGGACAGGGCCCTGGGAGACAGCCAGTCCCTGCAGCCTCGACAGACACCCTTGGGGTGGCCGTTGGCCACCTTGTGTCCCAGCAAGGACACCCCACCACACCACTCTTTGCCGGGAGGACTTCCGAGCGCCTGCGACGTTGGCTGGCCTCCCGGAGTGGGTGCAGCAGCCCCACGTGCCCCAGCCCGAGCCCTGGAATCTGACCCCGACCGCAGGCCGTCCTCCCTGCTCAACCTGCAGGATTTTAAAGCACATAAAAACTAAACGAGGAGAGGCCGTGGAAGTGCAGGGCAACGCCCACCAGCCGCAGCTGCAGCCTGCCACGGAAACTGTGGGCTCCCCGACCTCTCACCTCCTTCCGGCGCGAGGTTGGCCAAAGGTTAGCATGGTGCTCGGACTCCAGGTCTTCGGGGTTCCTGACAGGAGTCCTGTCCCAGGAAGCCGGGAATCCGTGTGGGGCTGGCCTGTCCCCTGAGGACAGGTGCAGTCCTGGAAGAGAAGTGAGGGAGGCTGGGAGGGTTGGTACTGAGAGCTGCAGGGCCTGCGGGGCCAGGAGGAGCTCGGAGATTTCACAGCTGCCCCCAGGCTAGCCCTCCATCCCACACCACCCCCCCACCGTGGTCCTCGACCTCTTGCCTGCCCTGCTCTGCTGCTGCAGAATCCCAGCCAGATCACACAGCCCCCTGTCCTGGGGTCCAGGAGGTAGAAGGTCACCTAAGGGGCCTTGCCTGGACCTGGAGGTATTCCAGGATTATGACTGGAAGGCAGATCCTTCCCAGAGAGAATGGCCCAACCCTAGGTCCACCTGCTGAGGGCCCAGGACAGCTCCTAGCTCAGCAGGACCTTGGCAGAAGAGTGCCACACTGTCCTGAGGTTCCTCTGCCCACATTGTCCTGCCAGGGGTACCTGATAGGACGGGAGCCAGCAAGGTAGGATACAGGGCCCACTCCTACCCTTGAATTCGGCTGAGGGCTCCTGGAGGCCCTGGGCACTGGTGACACTTTGGAATTTGACAGTTCAAGCAGACCCAGTGTGGGGACTGTGCTTTCCCCAAATGCTCAGCGTGACCTAGTAGCACATGGGACCTGGTAGCGGTGGCAGACCTGGGCTCCTGAGGTCCTCGGGGAGGTGGGACCAGCCTTGCTGCTGGCCTTGCAGAGGGCTAAGCACCCTTTCTGGCAGTTCTCAGCCCCTGCCTTCCTGTTGTCATGCCCACTGACTGTCCTGCCCTGAGGTGTCTGCGTCCTCTGCCCAGAAGCTGGTGAGCTGAGGCCTGTGGTGGACTCCCAGGTGCCCACCACCAGTGACCTTGCACAAGACCTCATGCACCCCCCAGTGCTGTACAGAGCAGGAACTCAGATTAGACCCATGCACCCATCCAAGGAGACTGCTTGGGGCTTCCACCAGGGGTCACTGCTTGCAGCTGACAGTGATGCCCACCTTGGCAGCTGGGGAAGAAGCTCTGCCCAGACCCCACCTCTGAGAGCCCCAGGCCTCTGGGCCCTAGAGTTCTGCAATGGGGAGGGGGCATTGGAGGAAATTGGGCAGGAGAAGGATGAGGGGCACAAGGGCCACATGCTGGCCACCCATGTCCATGGGTGCAGGGGGTCTTGCTGGCCGGGGCGCCTGTGCACCATCCTGGGCCCAGCCTACCCTGCCCTGGACCCCTGCTTTCCACTGGGGTGGATCCACCCAGGCACAGCAGTGTCCACTACTGGCCCTTTACCTGGACCAGGCCCTAGGGCATGACCCACATCACAAAGGTGACCAGCTGGGCAGCATCACCCCAGGTGCTCACCCTGTGGGCATGTCCGGTGCTGCGTGACAAGTGCAGGAAGTATTCTGACCTCCGTATCTTGAGTGGCCACCTGGCAAACACTGGACAGTTCTCCTGAGCTCCCTGCGGCTGTGTCCCACCATGAGTTCACCTGGCTTCTGCAACAAGACAAAGAGCTGTCCCACCAGGAACAGGCTGTCCAGACAGAGCAGGCCCTCCAGGGCCCCGTGGTGCTCCGCAAAGCCGGTGGGGGCCAGGGTGCCTGTCCTCTCTGGAGGTGCTTGTCCGCTTCCAGGCCGTGGGGCTGGAAGGCAGCGGGAGAGCCTGGTCCTTTCCCTGCTCTGAACACCCACGGGACTGCCCCTCAGGGGACAAGGTCAGACAGCTGCTGTCGCCCCATCCTGGGGACACAGGCCGGGCAGTGTCCTGCAAGGGGAGGGCCTACCGCAGCGTGGCCTGGAGGCCTGGACAGGCCCTGTGCTGGGATGCTGCTGTCCCCTTTCCTCCTGCAGGCACCTCCCAGGGTCACTGGGAGCACCGTCTGTGGGAGCTGCCCGGGGAAGTGGGGGCCAGGGCCCCTGCCCCCAGAGGACTGGATCGCCCGGTGCTGAGGGACCGGAGGCAGCCCAACCCCCTTAGTGCAGCCTCTCATCTGCCCTGGTCAGCAGGGGAGGCCCTGGGCCTCGACAGGGCTGCGCTGGGCCTGCCTCCCGGGAGACGGCTGGGATCTCTGAAGAAAAGGGTGGCCCCGCCAAATGCAGCCCAGCTCCTGGTTTTTCTGAGTTGAGTCCCCACATACAGAAGCCCCAGTGCTCAGGGCAGAAGATGACTGGGCGGCTGGGTGCAGCCCCCTGGGCCAGCAGCTGGTGTGGGCCCTTCTCTTCTGAGCTTCCTGCACTTCCCAAAGCCGGGCAGCGGTGTCCCTGTGCAGGCTGGGCTGGGCTGCTGTGGCCTGGCTCCATCTGAGCTGCAGGGTGTCCACTGTTTGCTCCCCTCTGACACTGATGCCCGTGTCCCCACCAAGCTCCCAGCCGCCCTGGGGCTCTGCTCTGGGGTCATCCATCAAGCCATCTGGGGTGGGCCTGTGGCAGCCCGTGGCAGGCTATGGCACCCTACCGAGCCATGCTGGGGGACATGTCCAGAGCCAAGGCCTGGAGGACAGGAGGACCCTGAGGCCTGAGAGATGGCTCCAGCAGGAAGGAGGAGGGAGGCTACCTGCCCTGGGAGGTGAAGGGCAGGGAAGGGGCAGGCCGTGAGGCTGGTCCTGTCCTGCTGCGGGAGGTCACCAGGGGGCGACCCTGAGCTGCTTCAGGGGCAGATCAAGAAGAACTGAAGGGGGAGGTCAATTTCTGGGTGGTGGGAGGAGGGACAGTCCTCTGCCACCAGAGGGAGAGAGCTGGGGTGGAGTCGGTGGCCTGCCTTGGGGGTTCCCCTCTTGTTCCCCATTGCCCTCAGAGAGGAGGCCACAGAGGAGTCCAGGCAGCTCCTGGAGGGCCCAGGAGGAGCTTGGATGGATCCCTGGACAGTCTGGGGTCCAGGGTCTGGGAGGTAGCTGCCTGGGCAGGCCAGCCCTGTGGCCTGAGATGGCGCAGCACAGCGGCCCCTCGGGATGGAAGCCGCTGTCGGGTTATGGGCAGCAGCGAGCGCATGGCGCCCTGTGCCATAAACATTAATTAGCACGAGTTAATATATAATTCCACACCCGCAGTATCGCACCCTCGCCAGGGCTATTGTTTGATAAGGGTTTAATGAGGAGGCGGGACAGCACCAAGAGGCCTTCTCTCACTGCGGGCTGCCAAGGTCACGGGCGGGGAGCTGCAATGCAGACTGCACACAGGGACTGCTATGGGGGCAGTGGCACAGGCCCTAGGCCCCAGCCTGTCCTGCGTGGGGATGACCTTCTCTCTTCATCTGTACTGGAGTCTCTGGGGTCATGGTCCTGCCATTATCCGTTTCACTGTCCACCCTGCACGCCAGCCTGGTGAGGGTTCGTCTTTACAGGCAGCCACGGGCCCAGGCTGGCCAGGGCTCTCCCACCCACTATCCCTCCTGCTCCACTCGCAGACACAGGTTGGGGGGCGGGGCAGAGGCAAGGTTGGCACACAGTGACTTGCAAAGGCTAGGCAGCTCCAGGGCGGGCAGCTCCCTTCCTGCAGAGAGGTTGTGGCTGCAGGAGAGGCAGGAATAGGGCCTGCCATAAACAGGGCCCTGCCCGCCCCTCCCAGGGCCCGGGAGAGGCCAGGGTGCTGGAGCAGGCACGTGGGTTTATGGCCCTGCGGCCGGCAGGTAGGGCCTCTGCGCACAGGCGTCACCTTCCAAGGGCGCAGGGGAAAAGGAGGTGTGGGAGGAGGGTCTCCCAGGCCTGCCTCTCCCTGAGCTCCCTATCTGAGCGGGGACTTGGGCCAGAGGTGTGGGGAGCTGTGACCTCTTCCTTGGGGGAGGCAGAGCCAGGGGACCTGCCTCCAAGCACAGTGGCCCCCAATGAGCTGGTATGGGAGGAAAAGTGGGAGTTCCGGGCAGGTACACACCAAGGCCCCCACTCTAGAGACGCGGACCCAGCCCCTGGTCACATGTGTACCCACAGGCGCCAGCTCCAGGACGCTCTGCTCCGAACCTCCTTCCTGTTGAGGATGGTTTTCCCTGAAGATACGATCACTGAGTCCCTTCACACCCCACCGGCCGCACCTCCTGACTCAGCCGGTGGCCAGAGCCAGCTTGGGGAGCAGGTGCACCCTGAGGCTGGCTCCTGGGCCAGCATGGATGGCTTCCTCCAGCTGACGGCAGCCAGGCCGTGGGCTTCAGGAACACGCTGAGAGCACGCTGGCCCCGCCTTGCTAGCCGGCCCAGACCCCAGCCATCACACACGGGCACAACCCCTCATAGCTCTGGGCACTTGCAGCACAAGGACAAAGCAACTGTGCTCTGCAGAGAGTGCTTAAATCGTCACTTGGCCAGCCCAGACTGGGAGTCCAGAGAGGTCTCTCCCCCAGGGCATCTGCAGGGCCCTGGGCATCCAGGGCAAGCCTCGTGTAGGGGCAGGGAGCCGCCCTTTCCCTGCTGCTGTCCTGTGCCTAGCATCCTGAGGGGCTCTGCATGCTTCCCAAGGACAAGGCGGTCACCAGAGCCGCACCCATCTCCCACACAGGGCGGCCATTGCCACATGGGCACCCATATGGCTTCCACTGACCCTGGGTGGGGCCCCCCATGGAGCAGGTGGGCTGGCAGGGCACTCACTCCCACCGTCTGGTGGGTGGGAGCTGGGAACAGGGAGGAAATGCGCCGTGTGGGTCCTGGAACGCCCCAGCAAGGGCGCAGAGTCAGGCTCGGCTGTGCCCTGGCTCTGTGGCCCGGGGCCAGCCACCAACACCTTCAGCTTCCCTGCTTTAGAATGGGATTAGGGGCTCAGTGTGAGTGCCAGGCGCCAACCCACAGGTTCCCAGGGGTATCAGGTGGAGCCCAGGTGGATGCCTGACGGAGAGTGGCCAGGGCTGTTGTTTCACTGCGTGTAAAACGCCCGGTCTCCACCCAGGGCATCCAGCGGAACGATAGCACACTCAGTGCAGAGGAGCAGATGGACAGTCCACAGGCCTGTGTCAGGGCCCAGCGTGCTGCGGGAGGACAGGGGTCTCGGTGCCGCCGTGCAGGGCCTCCACGGCCAGGGCTGTGGGCAAGGCTCGCCAGCCCCGGTCAGCACCTGGCCGCCATCCCGCGCCAGCACTGGTTGCTATGATAGATGCTCAGGCGTTCCGAGGCCAGGGAAGGGAGGGCTGGCTAGGACATGGTGCACCAGCCCACGTCCAGCTCTGCAGGGTTCCACTCTGCGGGGAGAGGGGCAGGCCTGTGCCTCATCCAAGGAAAACACCCTTGTTGTCACAAGCCCAAACAGCGGAAGCACGGGATTGATTTTTGAAAATATTATTCCTGAAATCTAAACTCGCCGCTGGTGTTCCTGGCAGCCATCTGTGGGGCCTTCAGGTCTGGTCACCTGCGTCCCCTAGGGCTTGGCTACAGCAGCTGGTGGAACGCATCTGGACTGGCGTGGTCTTCCACTCGGACCACGGAAGTGGCTGCCTCGCCCAGGTGGGCTGCCCGGTGGGGAGTGGCTGCCACGCCCGCCCAGGGCCACTGCAGGTGACTCAGACGGCACTGGCACCCTAATCCCGCCTCGGTATTACATCCATAAACCCGCGGCTCCTGTTTCTGGGAAGAAGTCAGGTTTATGTCCCGCACGACCACGTCTGCTTTATAGCCCAATTGACCTCAGCCCAGCCAGGGCCGGCCCAGCACAGCCTGTACCCACCTGGGGTGAGCGTGCGGCGGCCAGGCCCTCCCGTGAGGTCTTGGTGGCTGGGTTGGGGAGGGGCTGCAGAGCTGCCTCCAGGATGGAGCGGGGGCGGGCACAGCTGGCCTCAGAGGCCCCTCCAGCCCCACGGGGCGCCTCCCCACGCACGCCGAGGGCCCAACACCCAGCTGCCCAGAGAAGTGGCTGAGGGGCCTGCCCAGCCGCTCCTGGGCGTGAGGGGCTCATGTCCCCTCCCTTCCCTGAACTGAGCCCGCCTGTGAAAGCCCTGTCCGACAGGGCCCAGAGCACGGGACTAGGCATGGGCCAGCACAGGGCAGAGAGGGGCATGACCCTGTCTTCCAGCTCTGGCAGATGGGGGACAGAGTGAAGAGCCCGTGGCCCTCCACAGCTCAGCGTCTCCTGTCTTCCTGCGGCCCTGAGCATGAGGCAGGGTTGGCTTCGAGTCCAGTGGCTTTGATGGAGGAGGCTAAGGGGGCCTTGCGAGCAGGACACTGAGTCCTGCCCACTGGGTGCCAACGGGCCCGGCCGAGCGACATTCCGCTCTGAGGGCCAGCGAGTGCCAGCGAGGCTGTGCGCCCTGCTCTGCCTAGGAATGCCCTCCACGCGGCACCTCCTCTCCGGGGGATTTTCCACTGTCGGGTGAGCAGCTGCTGTCCCAGTGGCTGCCCAGCCTCCTGCACTGTCTTTGGTTCACAGCTCCTTTTCCTTCCCAGGTGGCCAGAGCCCTAGGAGGGGCCGGTCCTGGTGACCCAGGAAACCAGGGACCCAGCTGCCCCAACCCCAAGGCCTGGGGCCTCTGCTCGGTTGCCCTGTGCATGGGAAGCAGGGCCTCAGGGCTTGGATGGGGTCACAAATTCCCTGCCTGGTCCCCAGAGGGGCCTGTGGCTGGCTACTCTCCCCACCCCGAACCTCCCTGAGCTTGGTGGTGACCAGGTGGTGCCCTCCCATCCAGGCTGACCTGCTCTGGGAACAGAGCAGAGGAGGTGGTGTGTGCTGCGGAGGGGTCAGCTGGCCCCCTCCACTGTGGGCGGCCCTGCCTGAGCTGCATGGAGGCAGTGGGGGCTGGCCCTGCTCCTTGGGGCTGCCCACGGCCTGGCCCTCCAGCAAGCCTGGCCGGGCCTGGAGGGAAATGGCTGTGGCCCCCACCAGCTAGACCAGGGGGCCTTTGTCCCCTGGCAGGTATCCCCAGCAACCGGGGGCTGCGCCTAGCCCTGCCCCCAACCCCCTGTGAATGTGCAGGGGTAAAGTGCACAGCTGTCCAGGAGCCTCAGGCTTTGTCTGCACATAGGCACACCTGGGGACCAGGACTGTGGGACTTTGCAGCACACCAGGGAGCTCTAAACTCACTCCTGTGAGCAAAGCTGTTGTTCTCTGGGAAACCTCAGGCATTCTTTCTGAGGAGCACTATCAGGACTGATATGTGAACAAAGCCATGTCCACCCCCAGGAGCAGGGGCTCAACCCCCTGGGCCAGGGCTCCCTGCTTGGCCCTGGGGAGCCTCACCTCCTAAATCCTCCAGCACACATACCTCAGGCCGCAGACAAAGCCAAGCACCCTCCTCTGTGGCCCATTGTCCCAGTCCTCGAGGCCTGAGGCCACTGATCTCTACACGAGGCGGGGCCCCAGCTGGGGTGGCCACTGCGCCACCCAGACGACCTGGCCCCAGTCCAGCAACCTGGACGTTCACCATGAGGAAGCTCCTAGGCTGTGCGAAAGCCATGTGCTGCCCCCTCTCCAGGAGGCCTGAGGCACAGAGGACAGGCTGGCACTGCCCACCATGTTGTTGCCACGTCTCTGGCACACCGTGGTGCACAGCACGAGGATGCAGAGCGGGGCCTCTGGGTCTCCCCGGGCCTCTCACACCAGTGCGCCACAGCCATGCAGGGACACCGAGACTGCAGATATAAGCAGATCCCACCCTGGGAGACGGGACCAGCCAGCCCGAGGGCTTCCATCTCCTCCTATCAGGCTCCCAGTCAGAGCTACTGGGCCGGCCTGTTCCTTCTGATTAAAAATGGAAGCCCTAGGTCGGGGAGGATGGGGAGGTCTCTGCTCTCCTCCAGAGGGATGATCTGCTGATTAGAACAGAGCTAGGACTGGTGGAATGGCCATCTGATGAATGAATACTGCCCAGAGTAAAGCAGCTGGGTGGTGGTCGGAATGAACAAGGCTCTGGCCTCCTGCAGTAGAGGCCAGCTGCGAGCAGTTGACAGAGCAAGTGAAGTGGGGCTGAGCCGGGGCTGAGCCGGGGCTGAGCCGGGGCTGAGCCGGGGCTGAGCTGGGGCTGAGCTGGGCTGAGGTGTGATTGAGCCGGGGCTGAGCTGGGCTGAGATGTGATTGAGCCGGGGCTGAGCTGGGCTGAGCTGGGCTGAGGTGTGATTGAGCTGGGGCTGAGCCGGGGCTGAGCCGGGGTTGAGCTGGGGCTGAGCTGGGCTGAGCTGGGCTGAGGTGTGATTGAGCTGGGGCTGAGCTGGGCTGAGCCGGGGCTGAGCCGGGGCTGAGCCGGGGCTGAGCTGGGCTGAGGTGTGATTGAGCCGGGGCTGAGCTGGGGGCCCGCAGAGGCCCTCACTCATGTGCCAGCTGCCTGCCCAACCCTGTGGCCGAGAGCCCGAGGATTCATCTTCATTTTAGGGAGGGAGACTGAGGCTCCGAGAGGATGGTGCTCCCGTGAACCCACGGCCCCAGACAGGGGTTCTCTGTCCCTCTGCCCCTGCTCCTCGGGCTCTGCTCCACCTAGGGCTTTTTTAGGGCTCTGACAACCGTCAGGTGGGCTCAGGGGCCTCAGCCAGTACATAACCTGGGTCTGACCCACAGAGCTGATGCTGGGCCTTGGCAGTAGAGAGTGGGCCCTCCCAGGGGCAGGGCAGAAGGGCCAGGTCGCCTGGAGCCCCTGGGGGCCTGGGGCGCCAGAGGAAGCAGGGGAGACCTGATGATCACCCAAGTGTGAGGCTGCAGGGACACCCACTGCTGCCAGGCTCTGTGTGGGCAATGATTGGAACGCGGCAGGGCAGAGGGGCCACGGGATGGTGGGAACCTGGGGCCCAAAGGGGGATGGGGGCACGTACCAGCCCTGCCAGCCACCTCTCCCTCATGTGGCCTCAGACGCTCCTCACAAGGGCCACCTCCCCTGCAACGATCGTGCACCGCTGGAGGCCCACGTGCACCTGTGCCACACACAGGACCTAACAGTGCAGGCAAATATTTGCTCAAGGGAAGTGAATTATAGAAAGAATGCTGAGGGAATGACTGGCTGGAAAGGCAGAGAGCACAGTCAAGGACACCACTGAGCAAGCCTCTGCCCTCCAGCCAGTCGCACAAGAACAGAGCCAGGTGCCACCTCGGGCAGGGGACGCTGTGGATGACAGGGAACAAGGCCCCTGCTCATGTGAAGAGGAAGGGGCCTGGGGCTGGGATTGTGGCTCAGCGGTAGAGCACTTGCCTAGCATGTGTGAGGCACTGGGTTCGATTCTCAGCACCACATGTAAATAAGCAAATAAAATAAAGGTCCATCAACAACTAATAAAAATATTTTAAAAAAATAAAGAGAAAGAGGCCAGCCACAAGGTTCAGATCTTGAGGGCCACAGTTGCCATTTGTACATCGTTAGTTAAGAATGATTAATAAAAGATAAAGATTGTCAGACTCAATAAGAAACAAAGTTAAACAAAAGACAAATAGGTGACAATTTTAAAACTGGAAGATAATGTACTTACATTAACAAAGAGATGGCTGGTGTGGGAATAATACTGTCACAGTAGACTTTAGGCAAGAAATGGGAGAGGGAAAGGGACATTCTGTGACCACAGGGGCCAGAACAGCCACATTTACATCAATATACACTACGCAACTGCGAGCACCAGCACCAGAAGTCGGGGACTCCAGAGAAGGACAACACCTACACCATGCAGACGAGGGCTAGCCTCTGTCACGGGCCTCAGCAGGACAAAGATGAATGACACAATCGGCCAGCTTGGCCAAGTGGCTCTGTGCAGAGCCCCACACCCGAGGACAGCAGGATGCACATGCTCACCAAGTGCACGGCAGAGTCACCAAAATAGATCAGATTCCTAGTCACGAGCAAATCCTTAAAAATAAAAAAGGACTGGAACCCTGCATCATGTGCTCTCTGGCCACAGTGGGACTCTACTAGATCTCAGTAACAGGAGGACAATAGGACAGTCTCCAGATATTTGGAAATAAAGCAACCATTAAGTGAAGTAACCCACTCTGTGTAACCTGTATGTCAAAAAGAAACCCCAACAGGAATCGGAAAACATTTTGAGCTAAATAAGGAAAACACAGCACAAAAAACTTCTGGAGTGCACAAAACTGATTGCCAAAGGGCAGTCTACAGTTTATTGAACGAGTCATGTGTTTAAGGAGAAATGCTGAAAATCGGTGACTCAAGCTTCCAGTTCAAGAAGCTAGAAAAAGAACACCAAATAAAGGTGAAGAACGTAGAGAAATAATAATGAATCTTGTGAAACGGGAGACGGAAATACCGTGGAGGAAATCCATGTCAGGTAACAGGAAATCCAAACACCAAATCTGTTTCTGCAAAAACATGAATAAAGTTGGTGAACCTCTAACAGTGCTGGTCACTAAAGAGAAAAGAGCCCCAGGTCCCTAGAATAAAGAGGAAGACATCATCGCAGGGTCTGACAGACATAAAGATAATGGGAGAATGTTTTGAAAAATACAATTTATGAAATTAGACACAAAAATAAAAAAATTTGAATAGTCTGATATTCATTAGTTAAATTAAGTCCATAACTTACAATCTTTCCAAGATGGTGGCCTCACTGATTAATTCTCCTATTATGATCTTGCACATATTTTGCTACATTATTCTCTAGGTATTTCAAATTTTTGATGTTGTATAAATAATATTTTCAAACTGAAGGGCAAAAATCACACCAGGGACAACCGTGCAGCCAAGAGATTTATTCACCAGTCTTTGTGGCTGGGAGGAGGTCGAAGAGGTGCTGGAGAGAGGAGTCAGGGAGAGGGGAGTGTGCAAGCTCTGGTGGGGGAGAGGAGTCAGGGAGAGGGGAGTGTGCAAGCTCTGGTTGGAGAGAGGAATCAGGGAGAGGGGAGTGCGCAGGCTCTGAACGGAAGGTGGGTGCCTGGTCACACCGGCTGTGGTCTCTGGAGCTGTTGGCTAAGGCAGCTGCTATTGGGCTGGAGCTGGTGGGTCTAAGGCAGGTGCAGTGCAGTGGCTTCCTCCTCTCAGCAGGGATGAGCTGTTGTGTCTGTGAGTCTCTCAAACTCTGAACAAATGGGACCCTATATAGGGATTTCTGGTGGGGGGTGCACCCAATGCCAATGGCTCTTTGCCAGTGGGGTGAGGGCGACTTTTAAGCCCATTGGCTCCTCCCTGGGGAAAGAACATCCTGTCTGGAGAACAGAGTGACCTCCAAGCCCATTGGCTCCTGCCCAGGGAAAATGAAACAAGGTTGCTTTGCTCAGGACACAGAAACCCCCTTTTTGTTTTCTTAGGAAGTGGGATGTCATGTGTTGGTCTGGCTACTTCCTGCTGAAATAGGGTGACATGGGGTGTTATGGGGGGGTATGACAAGACAGGTAGGTCAGGCTTGAGGGCAAAAAGGATTCCAAGGAGGTCGGTACCAAAAAGATGAATTCGCCCCGAGGTGATGAGAAGTAACAGGCAATCCCTAAGGAGAAGATGGTTAAAGGTTCAGGAGAAGAAAGTAAAGATTATTTTGAGTCAGTATCGGGGACATGAGAGAAGCAAATTTTTAGGGGATCAGTGGGAAGGGAAGAACAAGTATACTGGGTAGGTGTCTGTCATCCTTTTGTGGATCCTCAGCTAGTTGGGCAGCTGGTTTCAGTCTGGAGATATGAATCCAAGATGTCAATTTCCCTGAGGTTTCACGAAGCTTAGCAGTCGTGGGTGTGCACAGCACAACCTGGAAGGGGCCTGTCCACTTTGGGGCAAGGGAGACTGATCCCGTGTCCTGGGGAGGGGAGAAATATACCCAAGAACCAGGTGTTAATGGGAATGAAGTGGAGAGTCCACCTGGGTCCGGCAAGATGTAATCTTGGCACATCCATAGCTGATGTCTGATGAAGGGCAAGAGGGGAAGAGAGAGGTTTTTGGGCAAGGGTTCTTGAATTGGGGAAATTCTGGGTGGAAGAGCTGGCCACCCAAACATAACCTCAAAAGGGAATAGTGAGGAAGGTTTCTTTGGGAGGACTTGGAGCCTAAGTGAAGCTCCAGGGAGAGTTTAGTCAGAATGTTCTTAAGAGTTCTATTAGTCCTCTCTACCTTCCCTGAGGACTTGGGGTGATATGGGATGTGAAAATGCCAAGGAATGTTAAGGGAAGTAGATATATTTTGGGTGGCATGAGAGACAAATTCATGCCTGTTGTCAGACTGGATGGATGTGGGCAACCCAAAGCGGGGAAGGATTTCTGAGACTAAAATAGAAGCTACTGTGTAGGGAAGGCCTCTACCCATCCAGAGAAGGTATCTACCAAGACCAGGAGATATTTGTGTTTCTGGACAGTTGGAATGTTGGTGAAATCTATTTGCCAATTGGCTGCTGGAAACTGACCTCGAGCTTGGTGAGAGGAAAATGTTCCTGGTTTAAGGGGAGTGTATGTGTTGGTGCGCTGGCATGCAGTGCACGTGGAGGTGAGTTGATGGAGAAACTGTGTGTCCTCTGGAGTCAGGGTGAGGAAGGAGGTCGCGAACGTTCTGAGGGCCTGAGGGTTAGGATGGAAAAGAGAGTGAAGATAGGAGAGGATTGATTGTACGGAAGGGGATGTGGGGGTCTGGGTAGTAGATTGGACTGAAGCCAGAAGAGAAGGAGAAGATAGTGCTACCTCCCTTGCTGCCCTATCAGCCCTTGTGTTTCCCTGAACTATGGGAGACTCATCATTTTGGTGTGAAAGACAATGGGAGATCCCTATTAGTTTGGGCAGAAGAAAGGCCTGCAGGAGCTTTGATATTCATTTGGAATTAGTGCAGAGCCTTTTGTGGTCAGGAGCCCCCACTCTTTCCATATTGCCAAATGGGAAAGTAAAATATGATAGGCATATTTTGAGTCTGTGTAGAGGGTGAGGTTTTGGTCAGCCGCTAATTCAAAGGCATGAATAACAGCTATTAGTTCAGCCTGTTGGTTGGTGGTATTGGGGGGAAGGGGTGCCGCTTCAATAACCTCTGATAGGGAGATGAGAGCGTAGCCGGCAAAGCATTGCCCATTCTTAAGGAAAGAGCTGCCATCCGTGAACCAGATTAGGGAAGAGTTAGAAAGTGGTCCCTCTTGAATGTGGGAGGGGTGGGGGATTAAAGCCTCAAGCATCTCTACACAATCATGCTCTGGGTGCTCGGAGGAGACTGGGAGGAGGGTAGCCGGGTGTAAAAGAGGAGCAGGGTTGGAAGGAGATTGAGGAGTCATGCAGAAAAGAAACGAGGAGAGAGAGAACGTGACAGGGACAGGGCGGGAGGGTTTGAAGGCTCTTATAGGTCAGTAGATCCTTTAGATGGTGAGGAGAGGCAACAGTGATGTGGGCACCAAAGTTCAGCTTTTTGGATTCCTGTAGAAGTAGATAAGCAGCAGCCAGGGCCCGAAGACAGGGGGCCCATCTGCAAACAGTGGGATCAAGTTGTTTAGAAAGGTAGGCAACAGGAGCAAAAGTGGAGGCCTTGTATTGGCCTAAAACACCTAGGGCCAGACCCATCATCTCATGGCCGTAAAGGGTGAATGGCTGAAGAAGGTCTGGGAGGGGAAGAGCTGGGGCCTGTAGTAGTGCCTGCTGCAGATACCTGAACTCAGCCTGAATGCTTTCATTCAGCTACCCCCGTAGCTGCCTCATATAGGGGCTTTGTATAAAGAGAAAAATTGGGAATCCATGCATGGAAGTATCCTGCTAGGTCCAAAAGGAAAGAATCTCTTCCTTTGTCTTGGGACATGGGAGAGCCTTGATAAGGGCCTCTTGGTCTAGGGTAATGGCCTTTGATTGATGGGAGATCTGAACTCCTAAATAAACTACCTGGGTCTGAGCAAGTTGTACCTAAGATGGGGAAACGCGATACCCACGAGAAGCAAGAAAATTTAGAAGGGTGTAAGAGTCTACACGAGCTGTGGAGAAGGAAGGGCTGCAGAGGAGAGGTCCTCTACATATTGCAGGAGAGTGGAGTCAGGAAACTCAAGGTCCTTGAGGTCGGCAGCCAGTGTCTGTCCAGAGATATGAGGGCTGTCGTGAAAACCCTGAGGGAGGACTGTCCAGGTCAATTGTTGGGACTGTTGAGTATCGGGATCAGTCCAGGTAAAGGCAAAGAGGTCTTGTGATTCCTGAGCTAAAGGGACAGTGAAAAAGGCATCCTTGAGATTAATAACTGAGATATGGGTGGATAAGGAAGGAATTAGGGAGAGAATGGTATGAGGATTTGGGACCAGAGTGTGTATGGTCCTGATGGCCTCATTGATGAGACGAAGATCCTGGACTAGCCGGTAAGACCCATTGGACTTCTTAACTGCCAATATGGGAGTATTATAAGGGGAATGGGTGGGTTGGAGAAAGTATTACCACAGGAGGTCTGAGATAATAGGTTGGAGACCCATGAGGCTAGCGGCTAGGAGTGGGTACTGGGCTCTGTTGGTGAAATGCTGGGGATCTTTAAGGTGGATTTGTACAGGGTTGCAGCGAGCAAGGGAGGGGGTCTGGGTGTCCCAAACGCTGGGGCTACCAGATGGGCAGGGGCAGGGTAATGGTAGAGGACTGAGAGGTCTCTTCAGGGTCATTGGGCTCTAAAACGGTAAGAGGGAAGACAGAGTGAAGTGAGCCAGGGAGCACAACTGGGTGAGGCAGGTCAGAGAGCACAATTGAGGCCTGGAATTTGGCCAGTATATTTTGGCCCAGTAAAGGCACAGGTCATTGGAACTGGTGGGCAAAGGGATGGTGGTGGAGGCGGCAAGACAGCATGGGAGTCTTGTGGGGGTGAATAGCGTGCCCCTCTACCCCTACAATAGGGGATGGTGCTATGGTGGTGGGCTCCCAAAACTCCCTCAAGACCGAGAAAGTGGCTCCTGTATCAAGTACGAAATTCATGGGGCGGCCATCAACAAGAAGGGTGGCCCTAGGCGCCTGTAAGGCGATGTCAACTGTCGGGAGAGGAACCCCAGGGCCCCGTCAATCTTCCACAGCCAGTCCCAGCAGGCCAGGTTTCATGACTGGTCCAGTCCCCCTGTAGGAACTGGGGCAGCCAACACCTCAGTGGCCCATCTTGGAGCATTTAGGACATGGGTGCATAGGGGCCTGGGGTTGGGGCAAGCTCTAGCCCAGTGTCCTTCGTTCCCACACCTGAAACAGGGCCCTAGAGGTCCCCTCTGCATGGATAAGAGTGGGTACGAGAGTGACAGAGAGTGAGTAATAGCGAAACCAAAGAAGAGAGCAAGGACGGGAGCAAAGAAGAGAGTGATCAGAGAGTCGTCGGCCGGAGGGATGGGAGTGGGTCAGCCAGGAGGGATGAAGAAGAAGCAGCAGCCCCCGTTTTCCTGTTCTGAATGGGAGAGATGTGTTATCCTGAAGAGTGCCCCTCAAGATACATATCAGAGAGATCCAAGTCTGGAGACCCAGCTGTCACTGGAGTCAGACAGACATGGGGCCCAAGAGGACTGGAGGACAATGGGCCACCCTGCACAAGGGTTTTCATGTCCGTTCTGAATGGGAGAGATAAGACCCAAGTCCAGACTAGGCCAGAGGCCAGAAAGGGCTTTCTTCCACTGTTCCCAGGAAAGGGAGAGGGAGAGAGAGCGAGCAAGCAAGTGTGCGTGTGCGAGCGCTCCATGAGGTCCAGTGTGGCCAGGAAGGTCTAGGTGGGGTGCAGTCCTCCCCGTACGGGCCACCAGTGGGGCTGCCGGACGATCAAGGGTCAGTTCCCACTGTGAAAGGCCCGATGGGGTTAGGAGCTCCAGGGGTTCACCAATCCCATTGCCGGTGGTGGACGCTGCAAAGCAGCGACTGAAAACTGGGCGAGGCTGAGGCAGCCCCGGGTGATCATGCCCTTCAGCTCGGGACAGGGTCTGAGTCACAGCACCAACGAAGGGCAAAGATCACACCAGGGACGGCTGTGCAGCCAAGAGATTTATTCACCAGCCTTTGTGGCTGGTCGGAGGTCGAAGAGGCGCTGGGAGAGAGGAGTCGGGGGAAGGGAGTGTGCAAGCTCTGAACGGAGGGTGGGTGCCTGGTCACACCGGCTGTGGTCTCTGGAGCTGTCAGCTAAGGCAGCTGCCATCAGGCTGGAGGCTGGAGCTGTCCACTGGGCAGCTGCTGTCGAGCTGGAGCTGGTGGGTCTGAGGCAGGTGCAGTGGCTTCCTCCTCTCAGCAGGGATGAGCTGTTGTGTCTGTGAGTCTCTCAAACTATGAACAAATGAGACCCTATAATAGGGATTTCTGGGTGGGGGTGCACCAGAGCGACCCCAACACCATGCCCGTGGGGTGAGGGCAAACTTTAAGCCCATTGGCTCCTCCCTGGGGAAAGAACATCCTGTCTGGAGAACAGAGCGACCTCCAAGCCCATTGGCTCCTGCCCCAGGAGAATGAAACAAGGTTGCTTTGCTCAGGACACGGAAACCTGGGGGAGAGGGGAGGGGGTAGCCCATCTATCACAAACTAGCTTTCATTTTCTAGAAATATTACAAACAAAATGGGATTGACTTTGGAGTGTTGATTTTGCAGCCAGAACCTTGCTCCTAAAACAGTGGCACCCTGCTTCATGACAGGGACACTTCCTCAGGTAGTTCTGTCCTGTGGGAACATCACTGAGTGCTCTTGTACCAGCCGTGATGGCTAGGAGGTTGGGTCAGAACCCAGCCCACAGATGAAGTTGGTGAGCCACACAAGGCTGTGACTTGTGACAGGAATTTATTTATTCACTCATTCGTTTGTTTATTTATCATGGGATGGGGGACTTCACCCAGGAGCACTTTACCACTAAGCTACATCCCCAGATATTTTAAAAAATTTGTTTTGAGACAGGGTCTTGCTGTGTTGCCCAGGCTGACCCTTGCAATCCTTGCTTCAGCCTCCCAAATCTCTGGGATTACATGGAACCCATGCCAAACTGTCTATTTATCTATTTTGCAGGGGGTGGCGTGGAGCCCAGGGCCTCCAGCAGCTAGGCAAGTGCTCTGCCACTGAGCTACGCCCCAGTGTGGGGACTATTTCTGCTAACAATTATGGTCTGTTTCTTCCTTTGCAATTCTTCCACTGGTGCTCCCTCTCTGCCTCAATGTGCCCGCTGGGACTTGGGGCTCCCTCTGCACAGCAAGGACAGCAGGCACCATGGACGCTTCTGCGCTAAGTGAGAAGCCTTCCTACGGTCATCAATGACCAGTTCCAGGTCATAGATACTTATCGGGTTGATGGAACTTGCTTCTGTTCTAAATTTGCTAGCTGTCTTCCCCTCAATCTGTTAGTGATGACCTTTCCTGTCCTTCACACGACCTTCCTTCCTGGATCAGCTTGGTCAAGAGGGATTATCTCATCCATCGCGGGAACCATTTGGTGTCCTTGTGTCTATATCTCTGTTCATGAATGGCACAGGCCTTGTCCTTTCCCAATGGTGGCCCTGCCACGCAAGATCAGTGGAGATGGGGTCTGGTGGCTCCTAGCTCCCACAGGCCACACCGCAGCACAGTGCCTGAGGCTGGAGCCCAGGGGCTGAGGTCTGGCCTGCGCTGAACCATGCTTTGGCCTGAAGGGGCCGCAGGCTCTGGTCTGGGCAGGGTCCGTGGAGCCCCTTCTCTGGAGGGGATGCAGCAGATGGGGCCCCCAGCGAGGGGTCGCAGAATTGCAGCCCTGGCACTGGGGGATGAGGCTGGAGGCAGGTCCCTCCAGGAATGGGGGTCCAGAATGCAGTGGAGGCGGAAACCCTGCAGAGAGCAGGAAGGCCAGGTTCGGGGAGGGGGAGGGGGGGGACGGGAGGTGGGAGGAGTCTCCGGCTCAGTGGCAGGGAGCTCAGTAAAATCGTGGGGGTCACACCACGGAGGGGGCCTTGGGATCCCCAATGGCTGGAGGAAGGACAGGTGCAGTCCCCCCAGGGTGAGCGGCTGCGGCTAGCGGCTCGGTGGCTGTGGTTGCACTCGGCAGGTGCCTGTAGTACGCAGAGACCCCCCCACCGCCCCCTCCAGCCCTACAAGCGTGCCTGGACCAACCTGCTTCCCCAGCTCCCTGCCCCGCCCACCGCACCTGGAGGACTTGGCCCAGGCTCAGCTACCCTCACTGAGCTGCGGTACCGCGGCGGTGAGCTGCCTGGAGCGCCCATATGGTTGCTGCTGAGAGGCCGCTCCCGGCTCGCTGTGCAGACCCCCAACCCATTGCCCGGCAGTGGCAAAGGTGCTGACCCAACCCAGTTGCCCAGCAGTGGCAAAGGTGCTGGGGTCTGACTCGACGACCCCAGCCCAGGCCACTGATTCCTGGAATCCAGGTCCAAATCGCAGGCCTCGGCGGTGGTGTCCACTCACTGTGGGCGAGGTAGAAAACGTTGGAGGCAGCGTTAGGTAATGAGACCCCTGCCCTCGTGGGTGCAAAGGCATTGGCAGGCAGAGGCCACACCCGCATGCTCCCTGCCCAACCTGGGGTCTCAAGCAATGCTGACAAGCAGACGAACCCTGAGACACATGATCTGTTTCTGAGAAATGCAGTTGTATTGCAGCCATCAAATAAGAAAAGGTGAATCTGTCCTTGATAGAGATATGGCTGTGGGAAGAGCAGCTGGGGGAGGGGACAGGTGGCACAGGTGTGGGGGGTTGCTTGGCATAGTGTCCCAATGGCACCCAGTGGGTGCTCCAGTGAACAGGAGAAGGGAACACCCATCCCAGCTGCCCAGTGTGACAAAATCTGTGCCTTTCTCTCCCCAAGAAGAGCTGGCTTGGGCTGCTGCGGGTCTAAAGGTGAACTTGCAGGGGTGAATGCATGGGCTTAAACTTGTTAAACTTATGTTGAAAACTCGCTTTCGTCTCTGTATTCTTAACAAAAGCACAACTAGGTTCCAAACCATTTGCCTCTTTATTCACAAGATGTTTTTCACAAACATGCAAATGAAATTCAATCAGAAATTAATGTGAGGGACTAGATGTTTCCCACTTGACTTCAAAGCTTGGATGCTTGTGGCAGTTAGGTGGATCTCAGTGCTTTTTGGACTGCTCTTTGGCATTGTTTCAACATTTCCCTTCTGTGCATAGGCAAGGCCCGCCACTGTGTGCCAGTGAACCACAGGAGCTGGGGTGTAGGGTGGAGGAGTGGGCAGCCATTAGATCCCGAGGTGTGCTGCTGGGCTCCAGGGGGCGCTGTGCAGACAGCCTGCCCATCTGGACACAGCCTACCTAAAACATGGCTTGGTTAGAGAACAAGAGACTGTGGGTGCTGACTCCTGCATGGCCGCAATCCAGGGAGGGGGCTGAACACTCTACACACACCCTAGGTTGACTTTTGCCTGTGAGGCAGTGTCCTCGCTGTTTTACCTTTTGCAGGCACCAGAGCATGGGCAGAACATGGTGGGGGCTCCCAGCAAGATGCACCCCAAGTGCCCCAGACCCCTGCCAAGCAGCTGCACCACCTCAGGGGATGGAGCAGGGGCTTGCTGTCGCCCCACCCTTCGTGGGGCATCCCTTCCCCTCGTCTCAGGTGGCCTGCCTGCACTGTGGCCAGCACTGCGTCCCATGGCAGGGACACACCAGTGCTCACCTGCATTCTCACATCCACAATGACACTCTGCTCTGCTGCCCTTTGAACTGCCTTGGGGCTCACAGGAGGCAAGCTGCGGCTCTTAGGTCAGGCAGGGTTGGGTGAGCCCCCTAGGGCATGGCGACCAGAGGGATATTGGACATCACGGCACATGCTGTTCTGGTGGGAATCTGGCCTTCTTGTGGACTACAGGGCAAACAGGAGGACGCCCTCCTCCAGGCTCACCCAGGAGCGTGCAGGACGGTGGGGAGGCTGTCGGGGTGGAGCTGTGCTGGCTCTCACCCAGTGGGTCTTTCTCTGCACAGGACCTGGATGGGACTGGAAATAGCAGGTCTGGAGGAGACATGAGCAACTCCTTCACCCCATGGCCAGTCACATACCGCAGTACCCCAGCGCTGCATGCTAGATCCTGCCACACACGGCACCCAGCCACGCGGCCAAACCACCCAGTTGAGCAGGATGTACATCCGCGCTCTGCTACATAGGCCCCCTCCCTGCAGCAGGAAATGGGGAAACCGGCTCAGTGCTGGCCTCCTTGGGCCTCTTGGGAGCCCCAGCTGGTGTTCAGATGCTTGAAGACCACTTGCCCTCCGTCCCCGCATCCCTCCACCCATCTGTGCACCTGACCTCCATGAGTGCTGCTGCACACCAGGCACCGTCTCACGCAGAGCTGAGCAGCTGACCCCCAGCCATGGGGCAGGTACTCCACGGAGCAGGCGGTCCATCATCCGGCAGTCCTGCAGATGGGCTGTCAGGAGGAGGGCTGAGCCAATGATGAGAGCTGCAGGAGAGGGGGGCACCGTCTCCCGACTGTGGACTGGTGGGTCAGGGACGGGACCTGGGAGCAGGACCTCAGGGAGCTGAAGGGTGAGCACTTGGAGCACACGGAGGAGCCTTCTAGGCAGGGGCCAGGGAAGGGGCAGGACCCACCTGGGAAGCTGGGGGGACATCAGTGAGGGGCCGGGGACAGACAGGGACACTGGGTCTCGGGAGAACTAGGGTTTTTCCTTTGAGTTGGAGGATTCCAACAGGGGACCAGAAGGGGCAGGTGAAGGGGCCTCCAGGACTCGGCTGTGGCCGTGAGGTACCTGGTGTGTTGGGCAGATCTTCGCCACTGTGGCAGGGTATCTGACCACGCTGGTGGAGAGGAGAAAGGGAGTTTCAGAGGCGCCAGTCCATGACCAGCTGGCTCCCATGTTTCTGGGCCTGTGGTAAGGCAGAAAGAACTTTCTGGTAGAAGAACAAGACAGAGCAAAGTGACTCACTTCTTGGGGCCTGGAGGTAAAGGGAGAGAGGCTGGGACAAGACACAGACCCCAAGGACATGTCCCCAAGGGCCCACTTCCTTCACAAGGTCCTCCCTCCTGCAGTTCCCACCACCTCCCAATAACGACATCAGTTATGAACCCATCACAGAGGTTAGAGCCTTCATGGCCGGAGCTTCCCCTGAGCCCCTCCTCGGAACACTTTTGTATTGGAAGCCAAGTTTTCAACACATGAGCCTTTGGGGGTCACTTTATATCCAAACCATAAAACTTAGGGACACTTGGGGAGGGGGTAGTTCTGCCAGGCCCCGGGGAGCCTGAGGTGCCCAGGAGAGCACTCCTGGATTGCAGTGCTGTCCTCGAGCGCCAAGGGCAGGTGAAGTACACCCCGTCCCCTTGCTGGAAGCCAGAGTGTCTCATACCCTCTGGGCTCTCAGGCCAGGGGCAGTGTGGAGGACGGGGCAAAGGGACCTCCAGGTCAGCCTCAGAGGGTCAGGAAGCAGAGGCCCTAGTTCCTGACAAGTTGTTTAACCCTTTTGTGGAGCGAGGGTTGGAGTCCCAGGCAAGACCCGCAGGTCTTCCGTTAGGGGTCTGCGCTGACCCGGGCCTTGCATATTTGGAGTAGGCTCAGATAGGGCCACTGTCACAGCAGCCCGGAGCCCAACGGTCACCGCAGAGGGGCGCCCTAGGCCTCAGAACTGCTGGTCCCACCCACCGGGTAGAGTCCATGGGGACGCGGCCCCTTCATAAAGACTCACAGCTGCGCCAGGTGGGAGGGAGGCGGCCGCTGGTCTGCAGCGGCCCTGGGTTCATCCTTCCCGGCACGACCTCTCGACCTCGCGGCGCCCTCGGGGTGGTGGGCTCCTGGCAGAGCAGGCGGCACCGGGCGCGCAGGGAAGGGGCGGGGGCGGCTGCCCGATGGGCGTGCACCGGCGAGCGGGCGTGCCACTGTCTGCTCTCACGAGTGCGCGGCGGGGGCGGGAAGGCCCCGCCCTGGGCGGGAGGGGGCCGTGGGATTAAAGGCCACCCGGGCGGGCGGGGACCGGACTGCGGCGGCACCCAGAGCGCTCTGGGCTCTGCGCTGCCCGCTGCCCGACACGCGTCCCGCGGCCCGGCGGAGCGCAGCGCAGCAGGGACTCTCGCAACATGCGCACCGGCGCCCGGCGCTGAGGAGCGGCGGCGATGTGGCGGCGCGAGTCCACGGGCCCCTTCTGGGGACCGCTGCTGGCGCTGGGGCTGACGCTGGGCGGACTGCCAAGAGTCGGGGGCTTCGAGGAGGAGCCAAGCAGCACGAGCCAGGGATTCCAGGTGGTCACCTTCAAATGGCACCACGTCCAGGACCCGTACATCATCATGCTCTGGATCCTCGTGGCCAGCTTAGCCAAAATTGGTAAGTGGCTGGGGGCCCAAGGGGTCGGATCCCATCGCAGCAGCCCCCGCCCCGTGCTCTCGGGCCTGTGGAGCAGCGGGCGGGACAGAGCCCAGCGCTGCCTTGAACTTCAGCTTCCCCCAGTCTCTGGGGAAGGCTGGGTTCACCGAGTCGTCGTCACTGCGCTGCATCCCAGGAGCCCCGTGGGGGCCGCTAGGAGTTGGCAGGCTGCTGACTCCCACAGGGCGCGACCCTGGCTGTGTTGCCCGATGGTCCTGGCCCCGGCCCGGGCTCCAGCGGCCTGTCTGGGTACAGTCTGAGCTTGGCATCTGCCCTGATCCACTTGTAGACACCAGGGGCTGCTTAGTTCCTGGATGCTTTTTCGGGCTTGGATGGGAAGGTCCTTGCCATCTGCCCTGCAGTGATGTTTGTTTCCACATTCGAGGAGGAAAAGGATGCTACTCAAAATGAAGCCAGTAGAATCCCAGGCATACGAGCAGTTTTCCCAGGACTTCTGATCTTTCGTATTGCTCCTCTGTTAATTGGCCCAGTGAGTCAGGAATGTGGGGATCACAGGTGACTCCTGCACAAGGTGAGAGGAAGGTCGGCTTTCTTAGGAGCTTAGGAGGATCAAAGTTTCAGTGTCCTCCTGGAGCTGTGGTGGCCTGTGTGACCTTCTAGGTGGAGCCTGGGGTTTGCAGGACCCTGGGTGGGGTTCAGGAGAAACAGGACCAGACTGCTGGTGCTCATCCATGAGGTTTCTACAGGGGTTCTGGAGTGGGGAGCAGCAGGGCAGCCCCCAGCCTCCCTCCCGGGCCAGTGGGATGGGAAAGGGATGGGCTTGGAAGAGCAGGTGAGGGCATGGACTGGTGGGCTGGCTTCTGAAGCTGGGTGGTGAGGGTGTGTCCCTCAGGACTGCCTGGGCTCTGTCCTGAGGGGACAATGCCCCCACCCTCTAACCCTTCTCTTCTCTGCCCGTGTCTCCTAAAAGCTGGAGTGAGGCCGTCTGCCTTCTCACTGGTGCCCAGAAGCCACCTCTCCTCCCCCGGGGGTTCTGCCCAGCTCCCCGCCTCTGGCTGCCTGGTCTTCTGGCTCCGCCTGTCCCCTGGACCCTCAAGTCAGAACTGTGGGGTGGGGTTGGCTGTGCACACGGAGCAGTGCTGACTGCCAGGAGGACCAGCCTCCTCCTGGGGTGCCGGAACCCCTTCCTAAGCTCCCACTGCTCCGCCGGGACTGCACCTGCCCAGGTGTGTAAGAGTGTGCACTCTCTGTGCCGCTGCGGCACCCCAACAGCCCTGGTGTAGATTCAGAGCCTGGGCACCAGCCAGCTGGTCAGCTGTGCTCTGCTCTGGGAGGCCAGTGGGCGGGCACACGGACCAGGGCTCTGCTGGCCCTGAGTGTGTCATTCGTCAGGAAGTGCCCAGCCCTGCAGCTTTTCCAGTCGCTAAGGAGAGTCCTGAGAGGGTACCATGAGGGCATGCGGTGGCAGCAGCAGCTCCCTTAGGGGGCGGTGGGCCCTGCCAGGTGTGTCTGCCATTTGAAAGTGTCCACCAGTTAATTTGGGACTGTCAGTCCCTACTTGAGAGGTAAGAGCCAAGCACTGGTGGAGGGACTGCTGGGGTTGGTCAGGCCCCCTTGGGGTGCCCTCTGCTCTGGGTGGGGGTCAGGCCAGACCCCACCCACACAGCTGCCCGTTCTGTGTCTGGCGGCTGTGCTCTGGGTCCCACCCAGGAACCGGCGTCCCTGTAGAAGGAGCTGGCCTCCTGAGCCTTGCCCTCCTATCCCACTCACCCATCCCGACTCCCGGACCCTGCCAGGTCCCCAAGACCTCCTGCAGCTCAGCATGGCCCTTGGTGACCCCATGCCCCACCCCGTGTGGGCCCCCCCGTCCTCCGCCTCCCTCCCTCTGCTGGCTGCTGCTCAAGCCTGCTCCTCAACGTCAGCTCCTGGGCCTCTCCCTGCACCTCAGTGTGCACCATGCCCTCAGGTCCCCTGGGACAGGGGACCCCACCTCCAGCCAGGAGGGCCGCCCACCAGCATCCCAGCAGACTCTCCCACACCTCGGCCTCCACAGGCCCTGGACAGTCCTCCAGCACTCGGAGGACTGATGTGACACTGATGTGACAGCGGAGGTCCCCGCCCGGGTCAGACTCAGCCTGCCCCACCCAGCTCCACCACCCTCTGCAGCGCCCCTTCCCCCAACCACCCATTGTCCACCTGAGGACCCAGCACGCCCCCCACCTAGTCTTGGGAGCCGCCTTGGGGGCAGGGACACCCCCAGCCCTGCCTTGTGGCTCCTCCCTCCCCCTTGGACTCTGGACTTGCTCAGATCCCTGCTGACCCCGACCTGCCCCCTCAGACGCCTTCCAGACCCCTCCCTGCGCAGGCCACCTCAGATGCCCTTCCTGGGAGTGCCCCCCACTGCCTCCCTCTGCCAGCCCTGGCACTGACACAGGGGCTCAGACAAAGGAAGACCGTGCTGGACTCTAGCAGCCCCCCAGGCCCCAGAACAGAGTTCTCGCTGACTAGGCCCACGCCGTTGTGTAAGGTGGCCCTGAGTATTTGACCCTCAAGTCACAGGAACAGAAAGTGCCCCTGAGGAAGGAAGGGCTGGATCTGCGCTGACTCCCGAGCACTTGCTGAGCTTCTTACACGTCTCTGGGTGTCCCTTGACTCTCGTACCCAGCCTTGCAGTTAAGAGCCCAGCCTTCTTCCAGCCAGGAGCGCAGCTGGGGAGGTTGGCCAGGGGCCCAGGACATGGGCAGTGTCTGATTCTGGCATCTGGGGCTTGAGGAGGCTGAGAGCAGGGCCACGGAGGCCGGGGAGTCTGCCCACGGCACGCCAGGTAGGCTGGGGTCAGGACCTGCTGGGGGCAGTGCCAGGAGGCCAGTTTGCCCTGGGGCATGAGAGACTCCTTCCTCTGGCCATCCTGGAGCTCGCCATGGGCTCCCCACGGGGGTCCCCTGCAGCCAGCACACGTGGTCATTTTGGGCCTTGTCCCTTGCTGTCAAAGGCCAGATGCCTGGTCCAGGCCTGCTCTCCCCTACGGAGCCCTTCCTGGGCCTCCTTTGGCACTGACGTCCCTGAGGGCAGGCCCCGGGCAGTGCTGGGGGAGGCCCCACCTGGGCCACCCCCGGCGGCTTCAGGAGCACCAGCCAGGGTGGGCTGTCCTGGAGGAAGAGGGAGACTGGCGTTGGAGGCTGAGATGAGGAGGCTGCACCGGGCCTTGGAGGACTTTGGTCTGTCAGGGCTGTGCCGAGGGGCGGGACTGTGGCTGGGGCTCCAACCACTACTCTGGCTTGAGGACAGAAACTGGCACCAGAGGAGATGCTGGAGAGCCCGGAATCTGGAGCTCCCCTTGGGCCCCAGGAAGCCCGGGGCAGCGTCCAGCTCTCAGGCCGCCAGGTGCGGAGGAGCGCCCGCTTGCACTTACGGAGCAGCCACCGAGGGGTCCCGGGGGTGGGGGACAGGAGTGTGCAGGCCGGCCGGCCATCTTCAGGGAAGTTGTCCCTCCGAAGGAAAGGCACCTGGCCCTGCAGGGTCCGTGGGCAGAGCCCGGGTCTGCCTGGGCCCCGGGACAGAGCTGGGCTGGGCAGCCGCCGTCCTGCCTGTGCACCGTGGCCCCATCTCATCAGCGGTGGGGTCTCTGCAGGCTCATGGGGGCAGGTCACCGTCCTGTGTTGACAGGGGAGGGTGGCCTGATGGCGTCGGGGCCTGCAGACCCGTGGCCTGGAGGAGGCTCTGCATCTGAGCCCCGGTTCTGAACAGCCATGCTGCTCCCCGGCTGTCACGCCAGCGGGGGATGGCCTTGAGGTTCCCAAGGTCGTGGTGACCTTCATGATCCAAAGCTCGGATCCCCAGGTCCCCTCCCTGTTCCTGGCCCTCAAATCCAGGTCACCCCCAGGGGACCACCTGCTCGTCCTTACTGTTTGGGGTGGGGCACCAGAAGGTCATTGTCACTATGCTTTCTGGTCCCTTCCAAGACATTGGGGTGGGGGCTTTGGCCACCCTCTGTTGTCTTGTCCAGGGTGCTCAAGGAAGCCTGAGCCACTGGGGTGTGCCTTATCTGAGCCCCTGCCCGGCACACAGATTCCTTCCAGAAACAGCTGCCCCGGGCCCTGGTGTCTGCCACATGTCCCGTGTGGGGCCATGTTTGCCTTCTGGGGTGAAAGACGAGGCTCATGGCTTTATTTGCGGGTCCTTGCCACAGAGACAGGAGCCCCTGCAACAGGCCAGCAGTGTGCCAGCTCTGTCCCGCCATCGTGGCCAGAGCTCCTGGCTCCCTCACTGTCTGCCCCACCTTCTGCTGCTGAGTTCCTTGGATCCTCCTTGAAGGAACACAGGACAGGATCTGGGGCAAGGATGACCTAGGAGGGCCAGGGCAAATGGCAGAAGCCCTAGTCCTCCCAGGAGAGGATGAGTCGGTGGGCCCCAGTGGACCCAGTTTCAACAGGAGAGGTGGTCCCACAGTCTTGTAGCCAGGACCACTCATCAGAAGCCCAGAACCAAGGACTCCCTGCAGTCTGACCAGGAGGTGCTGAAGGCCTGGTGTTTGGAAGCTGCCCTGGGAGAGTTTGTGTAGGCATTGGGAGCCCAGGCACCCTGACAGAGGGACAAAGGTTGGGCAGTGCTGACAGCACCCAGGGCCAGGGAGGAGCTGCCAGTGCTGCCTGCCCACAGGCGACCTGAGCTGTCCTCCACCTGCCGGCCTCCTGAAGGGAGAAGTCTTTCAGGGAGCCTGGACACATGAGCCCATCCTGCAGGCCTTGCACTGTGCGCCTGTGCAGGGACACTGTGCATCTCTGGGCTGTGCCATCCCAGCCCCACATGGCCTCTGGCTTCATGCGGGTGCACAGTCATGGTGTGGCTGGAGGCTGTGCTGCCCACAGGTGCCAGGCCAGCCAGGAGGGAAGGGCTGCCTGGCTCTGGCCACCTCGTGCTGACAGCCTGATGGGCGCAGCCACCTGCAGGCTTGGGAATGCAGGAACGTGGGTGGACGGTGTCACAGTGGGGGGATGGATGTGTGAGTGAGGGGACAGCTGCAAAGGGGCAGGGGAGCAGATGCCGGCCTCCCGCAGACCCCGCACGCTGGGTCCAGGAAGGGCTCCAGGGCACCTTTGCCAAGTTCCTCCCCAAACTGCCGTGAAGCCCCTGTGGGTTGCACACGGGGAACGCCCTCACAGGCCCTGCCTGCCCAGGAGCTGCCCACCTGACCTGCAGAGGAGCCCGGGCAGGGTGTGTCCCCTGCTTCAGCTGACAGTCCACGTGGGCGCGCCTGGGGAGGCCGGGTCCCCAGAGAAGCCTAGACCCACAGTAGGCCCCCGGCCCATGCCTCCTCAGTTCTGCCACTGGAGTAGAAGGGACCCTCCAGCCAGGCTCCAAGGGCAGCCACGTCCTGAGCAGGTCCGGCTTGGTGCTGGACAGCAGATGCAGGCCCCAGTCAGCAACGCCTCGCCCCGCAGCGATGGTTGGGGCCTGACGGTCGGATTTGCGCTGTGGGTGCAGAAGAGGTCCTGCACCCAGCCAGGCCCAGCGTGCTGCCGTCCCTGGGTCAGGGGGCGGCCTCTGTGAGGGTGCAGCACCAGCCAGGAAAGGGGTCAGCGGCCAACAAGTACAGCAGAGAGAGGGGCAGGGCCAGGGAGGAGGGCAGGGAACATGCTGTAGGCACCTGGCCACCTGGGCTATGGCTGGGCCACTTGTCATCCACTGTCCTGGAGACACCTGGACTGGTCTGAGGTTGTCTGAGCTCAGCCGCCCTGGCCTTTCCTTGGGGCCAGCTGTGCCATCTCTGAGTGTCATTTGCCTAGCTACAGGGAACAGCCACACACTGGAGCCAGAGGGCAGGCTGAGGGTTCAGAGTGGCCAGTGGTGCACCCTCCTGAAGGGGTACTTGTTGTGAGGGTCCTCAGAAGAGGGGCTGGGCTAGGCAGAGGGACCAAGGGAGGAGAGCCAGGAGGACACAGAAAGGGGGAGAGTTGGCAGATTGATTCAGGGAACAACGGAGCAGGGCTACTGGGTGGCCAGGGCCTGCGGTGGGGACTTCATTGTAGGCTGAAGGGAGTGGACTTTGCTCCGGGGGCAAGCGAGCCAAGTCAGCCCCAGGGTCCCCCTGAGAAAGCTCTGCCTTGGGGAAGGGGTGGGCCAGGAGCCAGCCAGGCTCGCTGCTAGGAGAGGGTCCTGTAGTCTGTGGGAGCCAGCCCAGCCTGGGCCACCGCCCACGCTCTGGGAGCTGCTTGGGCAGGGCAGAGGACCCAGGGGAGGCAGCAGGAGGTGGGGTGGCAGGCTGTGTCCCCTTATGGCAAATCAGGAACCTGCTGAATCCACCACCTGCAGAGCCGAGGTACCAAAGTCCAACCGGTTTTGAGTTCTCAGCTGGGAAGCTGGGAAAGAGTTTCTTGCAAGGCCAACGGGAAGGTTGGAAGGGCCTTGTTTCTGGAGCTGTGGAGAGAAAGTGTGGGACGTCAGCAGCGCCTGGGGGAGGCGGTCCTGAGATTTCCCCAGGTGTTGGGGGTCAGATGCAGGGTCTGCGGCTGCACCCCTGCACTGTGGGGTGGCGCGGTGCCTTGGAGCTGGGCCTGGGGTGCAGGTCCAAGCTCGCTCAGCCTCCACTTGCTCCTCCCAGGCTGCTGGCCACAGGGTGATGGGCCACCCTCTGAGGAGGCTCTGCAGTGAGGGTACCCGTCCTGTGATGGGCCCGGGGGCTCCACGGCAGACCAGGCAGGAGCTCCCTGAGGCCTCACCAGGGTGACCTGGTGGAGGTGGGGAGGATGCAGGCTCGTGCTGGGCAGGGCAGGAGCCCAGGAGGTCTGGGAGGAGGTGTGTGCCCCCGAGTAGTCTGCTCCTGTCCCGTCCGGTGGCGGTGGCCGCGTGAGTGCAGCACGGCGTGGTCCCCTGGAGAGCCAGGAGGCACCTGGGGACATCCCATTGTGTGGGGCCCATCTGACACAGCATCAAGGCACAGGGCTGGGCTTGGGCCACCTTCAGAGGAGGTCCCTGGACTCAGAGGGATGCACAGTCCCCAGCACAGGGGGCTGGACTCACGCTGGGCCTCAGGAGGTGACCCCAGCGGAGGTGGAGGAGAGGACCCCAGGTCCAGGACGTACCTGCTGTTCCAGTTTGCTGCGGCCACCAGCAGCTGGTTTCCTGAGCTGGCCCTTCCCTCTGCCCAGCGCTCACATCTCGCCCTGCGTCCCCGCAGCAGGTGTCCAGGTCCCCTGCTGTCTGTCTGTTGGTGGTGCGCGCCTGAGCCCGGCTCTTCCGGTTCTATCGCAAGAGAAGCCTCCAAGGTACCGGCACCTCTACCTCCTGTCACTCTCCAGTGAAAAGTGGGGCTTCCCTGAGCTCTAATTTTGGTGGCATCTGAGGGCCCTGTCAGTGCAATGGGATCACAGTAGACAGTTGTCCTGGCCTGAAGTCCTGGCCTCGGCCTCGGCCTTGGAGGCTGCTCACCCCAGGTGAGCAGTAGCAGGACTGGCCAGCCTCAGCCCCTCCCACTCTCAATCCCTAGGCCTGATCCAGTGTCCCTGGCCTGGCTGTCACAACCCATCCCCAGAGGTGGCTTCTGTGATACTGCTTCAACATCATAGACTTTGTTAGTAAAATTTCAGACTTACAAAATGATGGGTCAGAGAGCAGAGTTCCTGTGGCCCCCACTCTCCCAACCCCAACCCCTTCCCCTGTGGGCAAGGACGTGTCCCGGAGAGGGCCCTGAGCACAGCCAAGCATGCTGCTGTGACAGAGGCGCATGCCAGGTGTCCCAGCCCAGGACCACGCGCGGCCCTGAGGGTGCCCTGCGCCTGCCCTCTCCCCTGGCCTCCCCAGCCCCTGACCTCCACTCCCTCTCTGCCGTCTCCTAGCTTGGCCTTTCCAGAAAGTCGGGGAGCTGGAGTCGCCAGGCGCAGCCCTCGGGAGGCCCCTCCAGGTGGTAACGTGCCCTGCAGGTTCCTCGGGGCTCCGCGTGGCGTGGCAGGCCTGCTTCTGCGTGCTGCGTACTGCCCCACTGCGGGGACCCACGCGGCTTGTCTGTCACTCCCCTGCTGTGAGGTCTGGCTGCCTCCAAGCCTTGGCACCTGTGGTGACGCTGGCACAAGCCTCTGTGTGCAGGTTTTGCATGGCCTGTTTTCAGCTCCTCTTGGCCCAGGGTAGGAGGGGTGAGCTTCCTAAGAAGCACACTGTCCTGCAGGGTGGCCACACCACAGGCCCCAGGAGGGGCCACCCAGGTCTCTTCAGCACTGGGTGTCCTGTGCTCTGGCCACTTTGATAGGTGTGTGGTGCACCTGGTTTTAAGGTGCAGGTCGGGGCCAAGCCGAGGCGTGGAGCCTGTCCGCTGTGTGCCTCTGCGCACCTAGCGAGGCGTCTGGGGCAGTGTCTGGCCGGTGTCCTGGCAGAGCTGCCATCTCCTCACTGGGCTGTCCCAGCTCTTTGTCATCTTGGACCTGAGCCTCTGTATGTATTGTGCATGCATTTCCCTATTCTGGGTGGTTCTGCATTTTCTCCCCCCATTTTTATTTATTTATTGGTGCTCAGATTAAACCCAGGGTCATGTCACTGAGCTACATCCCAGCCCTTTTTTTAAAGAGATATTTTTTCATTTTAGTTGTAGTTGGACACAATACCTTTATTTATTTATTTTTACATGGTGCTGAGGATTAAACCCAGCACCTCACGTGCTAGGTGATTGCTCTACTGCTCACAACCCAGCCCTACATCCCAGCCCTTTTTAGTTTTTAATTTTGAGACAGGGTCTGACTTCACTGCCCAGGATGGCCTTGAACTTGAGATCTTCCTGCTTTAGCCTCCTGCGTCGCTGCAATCTCAGGTGTGGTCAACCGCACCGCATGTCTTTTCATTCTTTTAATAATGACTTCGGTAGAGCAAAACTTTTCAGTTTACTGAAGTCCAACTTGTTGTTTTTTTCCTTTATGTATCAGGATTTGGTGTTATGTCTAGAAATGAACCCAAGGTTGTCTAGATGTCCTCCATGTGCCCTCTAGAAGGTTTGCAGTTGTACGTGCAGTCTTGGGTCTGTGCCAGCAGCTCTGGGGGTGTCCTGGGTGCTGCTCACGTGGGCACAAGTGCTGTCTGGTGTCCAGTGCTGCTTGTTGGGACAATCCCTTTCTTGGTGGTGTCTCCCGGCTCCTGTGTCAGGCCCGGGAGCTGCAAGTGCCAGCCTGCACGTGGCCCCCGCTCTGTCCTGTGAGCCTGCCTGCCTGGGCTCTGGCCAGCACCTCGGCCTGACTGTCGTGCCTGGGAAAAAGTGTCCGTCCTTTGCTGGCTCCTCTCCTGCAGGATCCTTTGCTCTTCTCGGCCTTTGGCCTCTCTGTGCAGATCCAGAGTCAGTGTGTTGGCAACATGAGCACATCCTGCTGGGGTTGGGCGGGGTTTCACTTATCAGTGCATATCAGCAAGTCGTGGTCACAGCTCGTGTGGAGACTCACATCCATGAACATGGGCTACCTCTCCATTCATGTTGCTCTTCAACTTGCTTCATCAGAGTTTTGTACTTCTCTTTGTATCCAAGTTGTACATATTTCGTTAGGTTTTGTTTTGGTGTGTGTGTGCACGAATGCTGAGGTAGTGTGTTTTAAATTCAGAATCCACAGATCCTTGCGGGTGTGTAGGAAATCCATTGACTTTGTGTATTAGCCTTTCCTTTTGCAACCACCTACACTCACTCTGAAGTTTTGCAATTGGCTGGGTCTTTCCACATGGGCATCCTGTTGACCCTGAGCAGGGTCTCCTGCCCCTGCCCTGAAGGCCAGGGCTCCCAGAGCTCCTTGTGGCTCAGGCTCTTGCTGATGCCTGCTGGATAGTAAGATATGGGAGGACCCCACATGTACCCTGGTGAGCAAATCACCCTTCATTTTGAGGCTGAAGGGAGTTTTGATGTAAGCTCGTGAGATTGGACGTTGGCAATGTGGACAGGAAGAGGCCCTGGCCAGGAAAGACACAGGAAGACCTGAGGGCACTAGGTGACGGTATAGGTATAAGACAGTGGGAGCCATGGGAAGTTGTGGAGCACCTTAGTGCCCAGAGGAGCTGCACCTGCTCCACACGAGCCCCCCCCCCAGATCTGCGCCTTTCCTCACCCCGTGCCTTGTGCCTTGGGTCCCACTGGACTGCTGACCTTTGACTCTCAGAAAGTGAGCTTGGAGCCTCCTGACTGGTTGGCATCTGTCCTCAGCCCAGGGGCGGGGGACTTCTGTGAATGCCTGTAGATGCCCACAGGGCCCCTCTGCCTGCCGGCTGGGGCATCTCCTGCGTGAGCTTGCAGTGCCCTCCTCTCCGGGGTGCTGGTGCCATTGGACGCAGACTTCCCTGGCTCAGGGTCTGGAAAAGGCAGTCCTCACCACGCCCTCCCTGGTGTCTGCTCCCTGAGGTGACCAGGAAGACCTCATTGAGAGAGTGTGGCTCTCTCCTGTCCCTCTGACCAGGTGGGTCCAGGAAAGCCCCTCCTGTCCAGCCACAGGACCCAGCATTCCCCACTGGCATCCAGAGTTGCTGCTACTGGGACCTCGGGGCCCTCCACGGCTGCAAGGCAGGAGCCATCACTGCGCTCCTCATGTGGCTTTTGTTTTGCTGGGAGCCAGACCTGCCCCCAGGTGTGGGCCAGTTTCCAGGTGCTGTCAGGCGCTCTTCAGGAACTTCTGCCCAAGCACCATGAGCTGCCGCGTTCCGCCCTGCACTGCTAGGAGGGTCTCTTGTTCTCTTCAAGGGATTTGAGTCCCCCTGCCAGGGCCAGCCTGGACTGTTCTCGCACCCGTGCTGCTGTGTCGGGGCCCCTCCCTGGTGGCTTTCTCCTGAGGACTTGGGGAGGCCACTGCACACAGGGCCCAGGTGGGGCACAGCCAGCTTCCCGGCAGCCTGTGCTCTTCCGCTGGGGCCAAGTGCAGGTGGGAGTGACGTCCCTGCCCAGGTGCAAGGGCTCTCTTCAGTGCTGGGCCTGACTTCCTCCCCTGGCGGCCTCCAGAGCACCCCGGGCACGTCTCCCTCCTGTGTCTCTTCCCGTCCAGCCAAGGCCCCACGTGGGCCTCTCCTGTTGTCGCCGGAAAAGGATTGCAGCCTGGAACGGCAGCGCCGCGGGAAGGAGTCCGGAGACAGGATGGAGACGAAAATATTCTTTAATCTTACAAGAAACTACAATATATCTACACAATAGCGATAACCCTGTCTTTTCTCCCTCTGGTCTCTTCCCATGCGCCCGAGCAGCAATGGCGCTCGCTCGATCTGCTGAGTCACCGTTCAAATCTCTCGAGAGCCTCGACCAAGTCCCGCGAGATCCCGTCAGACTACGGAAAGCGGAAATGCCCAAAAATGTCTATGGCCCAATAGTCAACCGCAATCTTAGCTATCTCCCCAAACAGGGCTCCTGCACTCTCCGCTCAGGTTTTCTCTCCTAAATTTCCTTCTTGATCGTTTCCTTTGCTTGCTGAGAAGTGTCTCGACTTCATCACTCAGCCTGCCCTTGGCTGCTGCCCCTGATCACAGGCTGCCTGGGGCCTGGAGGTCTTGGATGGCGTCCCTCCTGGGACCTGCCTCTTCTCCGGGTGGATGGCACTGCTGTTGGAGTGTGCATTCCCTGCACCCCTCGTGCACAAGTGTTGTGTGTGCCTCTCACGACTGCCCAGGATCCCCCGGGACAGACCCTGGGCTGGGCTGTGTGCTGGGGCCACGTGGGGACCTGGGCACAGGGCTGTGAGGCTGAGGTGTCTGGGGCCTTGAGCTCCCTCCTTCCTGCTGGCTCAGGGAAGAGCCTGCGCGAGAAGCCAGCGAAGGAGCCCTCTCCCCGTACTGCCAGGCCACAGCCCTGCAGGGTCTGATCTCCGTCTTCAAGCCGAGATAGTCATCTTAGAGGAACCAGGTCTGAACGCTAACCTGCCTGCTAGCAAGGCGCCTGGCAGGTCCTGGGAACAGAGAGCCCTCGTGTGCAGAGACCGCGGACTTCTGGCTCCTCAGGTGGCGGCTGTCTGTCCCTGGGGTATCGGCTTGCCCTCGGGAACCCCGGAAGGGGAGGGCATGGCCCAGCCATGCCCTCCTGTGTCTGAGAAGAGGCTGGACTCCGGCCGGTGGTCTGTGCAGGTGTCAGCCTCAGCCCAGCGTCTCAAGATTGGCCCTTGGGGACGGGCCTCTGGGCTCCTAGGCCACTGAGTGGCACCTCCACCCCCCAGAGCCCTTTGAACTCCTGCTCTGCCGCACAAATACAAAAGCCAATCACCCAGCTGGTGTCTGGGTGCACGCTTGTCATCCCCGCAACTTGCAAGGCTGAGGCAGGGGGACCCAAGCCCCAGGTCAGCCTCTGCAACCTAGCGCATCCTTGTCTCAAAATAGAGGGGCTGGGGGTGCTGCTCAGCGATGGAGTACCCTCATCCAGTCCCCATCCTGGAAGAGTGGTGCCCATCCTTTCCGGCTGTATGCCCAGGAAGCAGCTGGTGACAAAGTCCTGGCTTCAGGGACTGGCGGGGACCTTCCAGATGGTGGTGGCTGTGGCCACGTGAGCAGCAGAGGCAAGTGTACCACAGTCCTGAGCTGTTGCCACACAGTTTATCTGAGAGAAGTCCTCAGACAGAAGGTCAAGGTCTCGTTGGAATTTCACAGGAAGGTTCGAAGGTCAGCGAGATCACACCTGCAGCCCTGAGAGGTGCGTTCGCGAGCTCCTTGCAGCTCCAGCCTCTGCCACACCCCTTCCCTGCAAAGCCAGTGGCAAGGCCTTTGCTTCAGTGTCTCTCTTCTGCTCCCCCGGGGCGTCACTGGAGGCCACGCTGTGGCTTCCTGGGGCCACGTGGGTGCCCGAGCACAGAGTTCTGCACAGGGTGTGGCTGGGTTTGCAGCCTCTCTGGCCCTCTTCCTGCGTGGGCAGGGGAGCCACAGGCAGTGCTGGGATGCCATCTGAGGAGGCCTCTGCTGCTCTGGGCATCAGGGCTGGAGCAGCACCCGTCTCTGTGCTGCCCTCCCGTCCCACCCCGACCCCAGACCCAGCGCTGGGCTTTCTTCCTCACTGTCCATTGGGAAGCAGTTGCCCAGGCCAAGATCCATCCATTCTCCGTCCAAGGCCCCACCATGCTGCCTGTGGGCCATCCCCCATGAGCTGAAGGCCACCAACCTGGTGAGGCCAAGGGAGCAGTGAGGAGACCCGCATGTGGAACGCTCAGGGACCCTCCCTGAGGGCCTGTGTTGGGCCCTACGATGCTGGGCACAGTTGCTTGGCCAGGTCCTGTTGCTGACCAGGAATGAGTGGCCGTATGACTCTCATTTGCACAGCCCCCACGGTCAGGGACAAAGCAGCCTCCTCAGCACTACGGCGTGGTCATCCAGTGTCCGCAGCCCCAAGGAGGGCACTGTGTCAGGCAGCCAGGGTCTTGCCCAGGGCCTCGCCTAAGCCCAGGCCATCCTGGCCACCCTCAGGCCCGGTGTGAAGAGCACTGGGGCATCTGGGAGCCAGAATGGCCAGGCCTGCCGAGGCACCTCTCTACTGCCCAGAGGTGCTGGCACCTCCCCTGCTCTGGCCAGCACATGCTGGAGCTCTCTCTGGAGGACACACCTGCACCCAGGGGGCCATTGCCCAGCCCATCCTGGCTCCACACGGTGGCCCTTGTGCCCTGGCCATAGCCCTTCCGGTGGCCACTCTGACATTTTGGAGGACAGAGTGATGCAGGGCGGGCACTGGCACTCCTCCTGGGTGCTCCTCTGTCCCTGGGTCACCGGGGTGCTCGGGGGGCTCTGCCCGTCCACCACCCGCCCTGCCTGGGTGCCCCAGGGCCTGCTCCTTTGGGGCGGACCTGAGGCTTCCACAGCGCACTGGTGCTGGAGGCCAGCCACCGGACGTGCCCCCCGGGACTCCTGCACACAGCGCGCCACACACGGCGCCCGCTGGCTGCTGGCACAGCAGAGGAGTCGGGGACGCCCCCTCTGTGCCTGATTCAAGGGTTCGGGACCGTGGGGGCCAGTGGGAGAGCCAGTGCTGAGGGTCCTGAGGAATCCCGGGTCGGGGCCAGGCCAGGTCAGGGACTCGGGTCCTGTCGCCAGACGCAGGCCACAGAACTCCAGCCCACAGAGGCCGCAGGTCCTCGGGGATGCCGCCGGGAGGTCCGCAGCGACCACGCCCTCCCGCCTCGAGAGCAGAGGCCTCACCTAAGCGCGCAGGGCAGTGGCTTTCCCAGCTTGGTTTTTGGCGGTTTGGCCCAGATGAGCCTGAGAGGGGACTTTCTTTGTATTTGTCCTGCTTGGGGTTTGCAGAATTCCACAAATCTATGAATTTCTGTCTGTCACCAGGTTGGGGACATTTCTGGCTCCTATTTCTTTAGAACTTGCAGTGCCCGGCTTCCCTCCCTCCTCTGGAAGTCAAACGCGGTCTCAGTCAACACTTTAATCAGGGCTTCTGCACAGCTGCAGGCGTTAGACCTTTCCGTGCCGTCCTCCATCACGTTTCAAAGACTGTTTCCGTCCGTGGTGCAGATTGGATCCTTCCCACTGGCCTTCTCCAGGTCCTGTCTCTACCACTTCTAGATGCTCACGCCTGTCCACACACACACAGGTGCACACATGTGTGCATTAGTTGTTGGTGGACCTTGATTTCTGACTTGTTCATCCGTGTGTGGTGCTGAGGCCGAGCCCAGTGCCACGCTGCGAGGCGGGCACTGCACACGGAGCCCGGCCCAGCCTCCACTGCGTCTTCTCTGCAGCTGTTGCATTCTTCAGTTCCAGAGTTTCCATTTGGCTCTTTCCAATGGCTTATATTCTAGAGGGCAAACCAGACCCAGGGCAGCCACCTGCTCTTGTGACAACGTCGTGCTGCAGCACGCCCCCGCCCTGCTCTTGTCAACGCACACTGGCTGTGACACTGCAGAGCCAGACCCTGCCCAACACCGCCTCGTCCCAAGGTCTGCCAGCCCAGCTTCCTCCTAAGGTGGTCTGCTCTCAGATCAGAGGCGAGCAGGTTTCTTCATCAGCAGAGTCATTGTGACAGTCCCCAAGTCCCTTGCTGTGAACTCCCATGTCCAGGTCCTCTGGGGTCTCTGCTGAAGGATGCAGGGTTGGTCCTGTCATCCTCGGTATCCACGTGTCTGGGGACTCTGGATGGCATTCAGGACATTGTGACTGACTGCATTCTGTAAGTTCCTCTGGGAGGGATGGGTTCTGGTGGTCCTGTTTTGTGCTGGTTGTCTTACCAGGCGACTGAGCTGAGTGCGTAGCCCTCCAGTGCTGTCCCTGTGGCCGTGCTGCTGAAATCGCTGCTCTTCAGCTCTGTGGCCAGAGTGGGACCTGCCTCCCTGCTGTGTCACTCACACAGGAGCTTCGGGGCTCAGCCGGAGACTTGGGGTTTGGGGCACTACCCTCTTGGGCTCCTGCCTTCTGGGATTCAGCCTGCCATTGCTGTTGGTGACGGAGGCTGCCTGCGCTCCGCCCTCTGCACACCCTGAGGGAGACAGCCTCGGAGGAACAGGGACTCGCTGGCTGCTGCGTCCCGAGGCTGAGACGCTCCTCGGTGTCCGCCTGCTTGTCTTCACTGTCTGTCTGGGAGCTCACTGACTTTTTGAGCTCACGGCTCTTGCCTGCCTGTGAGCTCGGACAGTGGGCGTTGCCTGACCACGTGGCTGGTCACCAACCACAGAAGTGCAACTGCGCAAATCCTTCTCTCCGTTTGTATCAAGTTACAGCCAATTGTTAGGAAATAAGAAAGCCAGCCTGTGTCCTGTGGACGTGGTGGATGCCAGGGCTAGAGTGGCCAGAGGAAGGACGCTGTGGTTGGGGTCCCCCACTGGGCATCGCTGGCTCTGGCCCTGGGGGCCAAATCATGGCCCATGCATTGAATCAGCTTAACAAGCAATTGCCACTTCCTGCTTTCAATGCATACATCATGTGCAACGTTAGTGGCCCTGCGGTGTGGTTGCTGCTTGCTCTGCGACAGACAGCACCGTGTCGACGCCTCTGCACACAGGCTGAGGGCTTCTCCTGTACAGGGCTCGAGTCTCATGTCACGATTCAGACTGCACCGGAAGCACCAGGCCCTCACTGCCCTCCCCACAGCACGGCCCACAGCCGGCACAGCCCAGTCTCCGGCGCCCAGGCCGCCCTCCTGCATTTCTGTCCCCGGAGCGCACTGTGCGCTGGTCCCGGGAGCGGGGCTTTGTGAGCAGCACACAAGTCACTGGAGCAACGTCAGGGAGCAGGTAACAGGAAAGGGGTGACGAGGATGCAGGACAGGCCTCAGCAGCCAGGAGGCCACAGCACAGGAAGGGACGAACACTTCAGGGCTGGGCGCGTCTCAGCACTGGGGACCAGGGGTAGGGCCTCCTGTCTGTCTGGACCAAAGGCTGTGGCCAGTGCAGTGAGGCCAGTCTGAGCTGGCCTGGGGCCCAGGCGGCTGCAGGGCCCGGCCTTCCATCTGTCCTGGCCTCTGCTGCTCACCAGGCTAGGGCAGAAGGACCGGCTGCCTCCCTGGGCTGATGGGAAGGTCAAGGTCAGCAGTTTCCATTTTTTCGATTTAGAAGCTGAGAAGGTCTGCCTAGGCTTCATGAATGGACGCGTTGAAAACGGCTTGCGACTCTTGGGCCACAGGGCCAGTCCCGAGTGGCCACCAGGCCCAGCAGGAGAACCTGCTGAGGGGGGCTCCATGCAGGCCTCCGGGAGGGGCTGGCCTCGCCTCCCTACCAAGCTGGACCCTCTGGGCACACTCCTGGAGCCGGCTGGGCAGGGTGGGCAGTTAGATAACATCCAGAGAGACCGCGGGCAGACTATAAATACCAGCATCTCCTGCCCTGCGCGCTGACACACTTCCTGCTCTCACCCGCGGTGCCGAGAGGCGGCTGGGGAGCACAGGAGATTGAGGCCATGGAACAGGGTCTGTTCCTCATGGGCAGGAGCTGGGCGGACTCGGGCCCAGGAGGACCTGTGTGTCTGGGTGCACAGACCATGCACCCGTGTGTGCGACAGCCAGCCTGGCGGCCCTCACTCGCTGGACAGGAGGAGGTGGCCCGTGGCCTGGGCACTCCCCTTCCCCCGCTGCCTGGTTCTCGCTGCTCGGTCCAGCTGCTTCGTTAAGCAGAGCTTGATTCACTGAGGCTTGTACGTGTTAAAGTAAAACCAAAGGATTTACTGTGCTGCTGCATTTGCGTGGACTCAGCTAAATCTGCCGTCACCTTGAAAGCTCCTTGGCAAGGGGTGGCTCCAGGCTGACCAGGCTGTCCAGGGCTGTGTCGTGAGGGGTGGCACAGGGCAGCCCTGCCATCCCAAGCCCATGGCCTCGTGGCCCAGCGTGAGGCTCTTCCAAGTGCCTGGTCCAGAGAGGGCTGGATAAGGCGCCTTGACCTTTTGCTCCCTCCAGAGGTTTGTAATTAGAACTAAAGCGCTGGCTGCCCGGCATTACCTTCAGGATCTGTGCCATTTGTGCCTAATTAGCTGTGACTCTCTGGGCCTTGGCAATCAGTTACCTATGGGCTCAATGTCCCTTCACCCCATCCTGTCCCTTGGAAGGCACCTGGCGCCACCACAGGGCATCTGGGCCTGACTCTGTCCTCAGCAGCCTGAACCTCCGGCTTCCCATGGCTCCATTTTGCCCTCTGAAGGAGGCTCCCTCTCTTCCTCCTGCTGCTCAGGGCTCATTTCCGACAGTCCATCTTGGTTCTGGCCTTGACAGTCGCAGTGCTGAGTCCGACTCTGCACGGCAGTCCCGACAGGTCTGGGCCGTGCTCTGCCTGGGACCTTGCATGCCGTGGGCACTGAGTTCTGCTGTGTCATGGAGGCCTAGACGCCTCTGCTAGTGGCCAGTGTTCTGCCACTGCAGCAAGTACCCGGGCAGCCGCCTTCTGAGGGGGAAAGGCTTAGGCTGGCTTAGCTTGTAGGTGCAGGCCATGGCCACGTGGCCCTGTCACTCTGGGCCTGTGGCGACACATCATGGTTGGAGCATGTGGCACTGCGAAAGCCTCAAGGCTGGGAGCCAAGAGGAAGGCAAGAGCCTGGGCTCCCTCAGCCCCTGCAAGGGCACCACCCAGGGACCCTGAGACCCTGAGGCCAGCCCTCGGGTTCCACTCCTCCCACCAGCACTACCCTGGGACCAGGCTGTGCACTCGTAGCCTTTGGCGGACATTTGTGACACAAGCAGCCTTTGTCACAAACAAACCCACAGGGCCACACTTTCTGCAGTGAACTCCGTGGACTGAGCACCATGTGCCCAGGCAGCCACGCACGCCTGCCCCCGCGCTCAGCTGCCCTGGAGCCTGGCCCCCCTCAAGCTGGCTCCTTCCATTCAAGCTGGTTTGAGCTGTGGCCCCTGGGCTGGGCTTCCTACAGCGCGGGGAACCCTCCATGTATGGATGGGGACAGTTGAGCAGCGTCCCCACTCAAGCTCCGCCAGCCTCCTCCTTCCCAGCTTCCTGGGGAGGCTCATGCTTCCCTGGGGCAGTGGTGACGGGTCCTCGGACGAGCAGGAGCACGGCAGTCCTCAGGCGGCACCCGTGATGTGGTAGAGGGCGTGGGAAGGAAGGTGAGGCCTTGCGAGCATGTGCGTCACGCCGACGTCCCCAAGATGTCAGGCTGAACTGAAATAAGAACCACCCTCGGGAGGGACAGCTCTGACCTGCAGCAGGTCACCTGGAGCCCATGCCTGTGGCCAGACCACGTGGGTGTGGACGGCCACCACACTGCTGCGCAGCCAGCTGGAGACGCAGCACTGGGCGCCGCGGGCTATCTGCAGGCCCTGGCCGACTGACTCCTGAAACACCCATTATGCCCGTAATTGCTAAGCCACTAGCAAATTGCCACTTACAGTCACCAAGTCTTTGGTTTAAGCAGCTAATTACAATGCAGACTGCCACTGGAGAGGTGCCATAGTACGTGGGGAGTGCTGGTGAGGGCAAGACCACCAAGCTGGCAGGGAGCCTCCTGTCCACCAGACACCCCAGTTTCTGTGTGAGGAGGAGCTGAGGCCCAGAGCCGTGTCTCTGTGGAGGCCTCTCCCGTGACCACAGCAATCCTGACTGCAGGAGAACAGGTAGAAAGTGAAGTCCAGCCCCAAGCCCAGCTCCAGGGAAGGCCCTCAGGCCCCAGAGAAGGCACAGGGTCAGCAGGAGAGAAGGCCTGGATGGAGCTGCCCGCCTCAGGAAGCAGCAGTGTGCACACCTCGCTCAGCAGCAGCAGGCGAGGTGTGAACCCAGGAGGGGGACGCTGGGGGAAGAGGAGTCTGGACACTTCCTCAGAGCACAGGCCAGGAAGCAGAGCTCCCGCGGAGGCGCAAGAGCCTGCAAGTGCCCAGGGGGTCTCTGCGGCTGGGGAAGCAGCGGAAGATCCAGCCCAGCGGCATTAGACTAAGAAGCCAGCCAGAAGCTGGGAGACCACGAGAGCCCACACCACTGGCAGGGCAGAAGGCTTGAGAGAGTCAGGTGAAGGCAGAGGAGGAAAGTGACCAGAGGAAAACGGTGCGGTCCAGGAAAACACCAGTGGCCTGCTGGGCTGTGCGGAGACCTGCAGACAGGCTGCCAAGATACCGCTGTCTAGCACTGCAGAGGCGTCGGTGGGCGGGGCCAGCGAGGGAGCAAGCAAGGTGGGCGGAGCCAGCGGCCAGGGAAGCACTGGTGGGTGGGCCCAGGAAGCCTCAGGAAGATTCCTGGGGATGGGGAACCTCAGCCGCAGCCTGCAGTGTTGGGATCTCATGACCAGCACATTGTTGAGGATGAGAAATGACTTCTGACCACAGATGAGGAAAGCAGACAGAGGAGGAACCTCTCGCTGAGACGTGCAGAGGCGCTTGCCTGGCCCCTCCCACACGGCCTGACGCCAGAGCCCCACCTCCAGCCACTTGGTCACTCAAGTCCAGGGGGAGCCCAGAGGCCATCAAGCCAACCATGGTTAGGACCAGGTGCTCTGCGAACAGTGAAGGGGAGTCAGGATCTCAGCACCCGGAACAGAGAAGCCCAGATGGAAGGACAGCAGAGAGGGCCGTGTTCCTGCACTGGAGATGATTTGGTTGCTGAAGCGGCTAGCAGGCCACAGGAGGTGTAGGCTCAGGGCCCTGCTGTCCCAGGCCCACTGTGCTCCGTGGTGCCACAGCAGGGCTGATGTGGCAGAGACTCGGGCAGGGCAGGGCCGGGCTTTTCAGCCTACAGAGAGCCACAGTGGGTTAGCAGAGAATCAGCACCAGTGGTGCAGCCAGTCCTGCGAAGAAGCAGCTCACAGAAAGGAACACCTTGCAGGCAGAAGGCCGTCAGGCCTCGCCCACAGCAAGAGAAGGGGTCCACCACCACGAGGTGGGCAGCAGCCATGGGCACCTCCTGCAGGGCGTGCAGTGGACCCTGTGCACTGGGAATGCACTCAGGACCCCAGCTTCCCTGCACTGAGATGGCAAAAGGCTGGAGACAGCCCGAGCCGCATGGACACTGCCTGTGGGCCTGTGTCCTCCTCAGTAAGGGCTCACTGTCTTTTCTGTGGTTCCAGGCTTCTGAGCAAGAGTGTGGGGTCTGAAGCCAGCCTGGCCATCCACCTGTGCTCCAGACCAGTCGGATCTTACAGTCTCAGCTGCCCGTGGGAACGTGAGAGGGTTGGCTGGTGGCGTCTGGTGCACTTGGAGTTCAACGGCAGCTGTGTTTTAGAAGCCCGGCTCAGAGCCCTCTCTGCCCTGTGGCTGTCTGAGTGACCCTCACAGAGGCGCCATCTCCGCAGATCTCTGGTTTGGGGAAAGGTTGGAGTACAAGAGCAAAGGTCTGAGTAGAACAAGGTCCGAGGGCATTCCCCAGCTTGGGCCATGGGGATGAGGTCTCCCAGGTCCTTCTACAGTCTGACCAGTGACCGCCATGATGCCTCAGAGAGGCCCACACCATCCCCCAGGCCATGTGACCCTGAACACACCGGTGGGTGGGTGGGTGTGCAGCTGTTGTGAAGAAGATCCCACTCCAGGCCTTGAGGACAAGCAGGAGAGGTGCGGGGTGGGGACCACACGCCACCAGGAAGCTCTGTGCTTGGGGCCCTGGGGACCTAGAATGGCAGCCTGGGAGGCACAACTCTTCCATCCTGGAGAAGGGAGAGGCCCTGCACTGACACTGGAGAGCACTGGTCAGTCAGGACAGCAGCTGGGCAGCCCACAGGAAGGTAGCTCTGGGCAGGACCCTGGCCTTTCTGAACACACCTCAGGACACCAAGCCCAGTGGCTGGGCAAGACCAGTGAGCAGCGCCCTTGGCTTATCTCTAGACATGCGTCCAGGCGTCCAGAGGCTTGGTGCGTGGCCCTGGGTCCAGGGTCCATCATGGTGGACTCATCAGCACGACGCCGACGGCCTTGGAGCCCTCTGCAGGCAGCTTCCTGGCTGGCCTGGGATCTGCTGAGCCTGGAGCCTGCACAGGGGTTCTTGGGCTGCCTGGACCTGGGGCTTCAGAGCCCAGTGAGAGAACCTGGCCTGCCCTGTGGGGCTAGAAGGCGCCTCCCGAAGTCCCGCCAGCCCAGGCGCCCCGGCTGCAGCAGAGCAGAGGAAGCAGCCCACAGGAGGAGGGGTGCCGTGGCTGCCACAGCCTGACCCTGCATGCCCAGGTCGGGGAAGACCCTGCAGGGGACTGGCGGCTCTCTGGGCATCTGCTTGGGCTGCCTGCAAGGCCAACCCCTCTGGGTGCTTTCCTATGGGAGGCCCTGGAGCCTCAAGGCTTCCAATCCCGGGCAGGGCCCTGAGGATTCCAGGGAACCAGCCTTCCTGGTTTCCTGGCAGCAACCTCCCACATTCCGGGCGTCTCCCTTCTGTGATGTGCTCCTCATGCATGCCTGGCTGGTTTGGCAACCAGTCACGTGGCGAGGCCTCCAGCATCACTGGCTCTCCACAAGGGCCGCCCTCCCAGCTGACCCCAGCTGACACGTGTGAAGTTCCTCAGGGCGGGAAGCAGAACCTTGATTGGATGCAAGACATGGCCAGGTGGGGGCGCTGCCTGCAGGGCCAGTGGGCAGGGCCACAGGTCCTGAAGGCTCCAGGCAGCGCTGCCTCTGCTGAGTGTCCCTGTCCCCTGGAGCTGGTGCTCTGGAGACCAGAGTAGGGACCACAGGCCTGAGGCTGAGGGGCAAGCAGAGCCCTGATCCTGGGGAGGCTGGGAGGGTGCAGTGTGGGGCCCACAGCCATGGCATGTGCTGCGGGACGTCCACAGGGCAGGGCAGCAGGAAGGGCCCGCTCCTCAGGAGTGGACCCATGACCACACCCGGGGAGCAGGCCAGGGAGCCGGTCGAGGCCACCAGCTAGGCAGGGCAGGTCCTCTCCAGCCTGAGAACCGCCACCCGCTCTGCCTTTGCCAGCAACCTCCCCTGGGGCAGGCGCTGCGGGTTCTTTTGCTCTTGCACGTTGTCCATGCTGGCTGGGGTCTTCGGGGGCTTGGTGGCCACCTTCCTCTGAATGTCAAAGAAGCCGTTTCCATAGAGAGACCCCCGTGCAGGGAAGGACTCTGCCGAGCTGCTCACAGCTCATGCCAGCAGCGCCAGCCCCACTGTCGCCCCCAGCCGCTGAACTGCAGTGGGCTCGTGACAGGAGTCCCGGTCGCTTCTGTCCTGAGCCCGATGGACCGAGGAGCATGGCCCACATGGCCTGTGCTGGTGCGGACGGGGCCAAGAGCCCTCCAGGATTCCACCAGGGCTGGCCAGCTGAAGGGCCGCGGTGGGGGCGGCTGTGGCTCCTGCCAGCTCCAGTGCCCATCCCTGGAGGGGGTGCCACAGGGGGAGGGGCCCAGCAGAGCCAGGGAGGACAGCCCAGAGTCCACGAGGTGGCTAACATGGGGCAGGCTCTGGGGCCCAGCAGAGCCAGGGAGGACAGCCCAGAGTCCACGAGGTGACTAACATGGGGCAGGCTCTGGGGCCCAGCAGAGCCAGGGAGGACAGCCCAGAGTGCATAGGTGACTAACATGGGGCAGGCTCTAGGCCTCAGGATCACTCTGGCCAGGCGGTCTCAGAAGCAGAGTGGACGTGGCTGCCTAGAGGACAGGAATCAGCCCCACTGCGGGCTGGGCTGGTCAGGGGTGTGGACTGGACCAAGCAGCCCCAGCCTCTCTCAGCTACAGTTGGCCTCCTGCTGCCCAGACTGTCATGGGGCTCTGCCAGCTTGCATGCCCACCTCCTTACCCACCTGAGTGCAGACCCTGGAGGGGCGCTGGCTGTGTGGCTGAGGCCCTTCCAGCCCTCTCTTGGACTCTGTCTGGGTGCCAGTCTCTGGTAGTGCAACCAGCTCCAGAAGGGGCCTGTCTGCTGTCACACGACTCCTGCCCACCACCAAGTGTGGGCGGCCAGAGGGGCGGGGGAGCTCTGCTGATGGCCCTGGGGGGGAACTGGGAGGGCCCTTGCTGGGGGTGCCCACCCCAACACCCTCCCCTCCTGCCGCCCACCCACCCTCTGTCCTCCAGCAGTGGCCTGTCCCACGAAGTCTGTAGCGTTGTCCCCCTGACCCTCTGTCCTCCTTGCAGTGTTTCACCTGTCCCACAAGGTCACCAGCATTGTCCCCGAGAGCGCTCTGCTCATTGTGCTGGGCCTGGTGCTGGGCGGCATCGTCTGGGCGGCTGACCACATTGCCTCCTTCACGCTCACACCCACGGTCTTCTTCTTCTACCTGCTGCCCCCCATCGTGCTGGACGCTGGCTACTTCATGCCCAACCGGCTCTTCTTTGGCAACCTGGGCACCATCTTGCTGTACGCCGTCATCGGCACGGTGTGGAACGCAGCCACCACAGGCCTGTCGCTCTACGGAGTCTTCCTCAGTGGCCTGATGGGTGAGTCCCTGTGCTGCCCACAGGATGGGCAGCAGGCCACTCTGCTTAGGAGAGGTCAGGGTGCGGAGTGCAGCCCCAGGGTGAGGTTTGGGGTGGAGAGGGTGCTGCTTACAGACCTGCCAGTCCACAGGCTCCCATGGCAACGCCCTGGCCGAGGCCGGGCCACGCTCGGGAGAGGACCCTTTCTGACCAGGTTGGTGTGTGGGTAGGATGTGGCAAGGGCTGTCCCTCCTGAGCTGGGAGGAGGGTGGGGTTTGGCCTCCGTCCCAGGGAACAGAGCAGGCAGCATCCAGGCCTCCAGCCTGGAGCACAGGCCGAGCTAAGCACGCATCTCACTGGCCTCCACCTGTGATGCACACGTCTCTGGTCGACATTCCGCCTGCTCCTGTCCTGCATGGAGTGGTTACTTCACTCAGCCTTGGTCACCCCCTGTGTCCTCTGCCTCTAGCCTAGTGGGCAAGCATTCCCAGGGGTGGGCCTGGGATTGGTGACCTTCCCTCTGGCTCAAGGGAGAGCACTGGCCAGCACTCACCACATGAATAGAGGCCTTAAAACCCTAGTGACCGAGAGAAGTGTGGTGACAAGGACAGCAGTCCCTTCCACGTATTGTGCCTGCTCCCTCAGCACCAGGCCATCACCGCGGGGCACTCCAGAGAGCCTGCCAGCTGCCACCCAGAGAGCACCTGGGTGAGCCCTGCAGGCCCTCAGGCGTGTAGGCCTGCCCCAAGAAGGTGTCACCCTAGGTGGCCGGGACAACCTAGGGTGACTGGCCGCCTCTGACCACTGGCTGCAGGGATGACTCAGGGTCTGGAGGGGACCCTGGACCCATTGCCCATGGCCCCTGGGGGGTCACACTCATCCTCACTGATATCCCTATGGCCCACGAGGTCAGGGCACCGGGTGCCCCAGGGTGGTTTTGCTGGAAGAAACCTCCAAAAGACCCGGCGGCGCGCAGCGGCTCCTCTGCAGTGGGCACCTGCGTGGCTCCCTGGCCCCTGGCCTCACGCAGCTGTCAGGGTTTCCTTGCCCACCTGGGTCAGGCACAGCACCTGGGTTTCTTCTAGGGAGCAAAAGTCCTCAAGACAGGCACAGGCCTCACGGTCAGCTGGCCCCTGAGTTATGTGGCCGTCAAACTCAGAACATTCCCGCCGCCAGGGACGTCCGGGTCAGTCTTCCTGCTGTGACTGTACAGGACTATGCTGTCACCACGTCCCCTCTTCACAGTGGACACAGATGCTGACAGCCTACACTTAGTCCCTGGGTCCCAGCAGGAAATCCAGGAGTGACGGAGCTAGGCAGGCAGTGACCAGTCTCTGTAGACCAGCGGCCAAGGCCAGGTGCACCCACCACAGAAGGGTCAGCTGGGCTGGCTGCAGAGGCCCTGCAGGCAGCAAAGTGGCCATTCTTCTTGCCTGGAGTAGGCAGCCTGGCCGTGTGAGCCCATCAGTTCCAGACACTCCCGGCAGGGCCAGTTGGGTGGACTGTTCGTTCAGGCCAGTCCCAGGGCAGCTGGCCACACTTCTTGCTGGCAGCTGGCCAATTTCCAGAATGTGCCACTGCAGGGTCTGTAAGGGCCCCCAGGGTTGAGGGGGGCCTGGGTCTGCCAGGCCAGGAAGGGCCACTGATGGCAGCAAAGTCTGTGCTGACCTTCCAGATGGACTGCAGGGAGTGGCCTGGCTGGAGGTTGCCGGGCTCACAGGAGCCTAGGCATTCAGACATTGTAATGCCCCTCCCCACACGGCTCCCTGCTACGGGCCACCCTGCGCTGCCCTGGCAAAGACCTGCAAGCTGTGCCTGGCCCTGTGGACCAGAGAGCAGGGTCTGCCAGAGTCCACGAGGGAGAAGGAAGCCCCTGTGGGCCTCTGCTGGACTCCCACACCCGGGCGTCCAGCGTGGGCTCTGCCCTGGGCCTCCTTCTGCTTCCCTGACCTGGGCTGGTGGCCTGCGGGGCATGGGGCCCACACTGCACTGCCTGGCCCAGGCTGCCCCTTCCAGGCAGTGGTCGCTGGACCCTTCCCCATGGCCCACTGGTCTTGCAGGCGAGCTGCAGATCGGGCTCCTGGACTTCCTGCTGTTTGGCAGCCTGATCGCAGCTGTGGACCCGGTGGCCGTCCTGGCTGTGTTTGAGGAAGTGCACGTCAACGAGGTCCTGTTCATCATCGTGTTTGGGGAGTCACTGCTGAATGACGCCGTGACTGTGGTGAGGCATGGCAGGGTCCCTGGGGCCCACCACAGAGAGGCCAGTACTGAGAGGCACAGGGACATCTACCCAGTGGGCATTGCCACTGTCCTCTGGCCAGTGAGAAGCTCTGCTGTCCATAGCTGGCCGTCTAACACAGCATGCCAGTAGCCTGAGGACCCAAGCCTGTGTGGGATGCTTGGTGTCCCTGGGGGTGCAGCCGCTGAGCCTGGCACACCCCTACCTCTTGCGTGGTCCCCCTGCCCCTTCCTGACTCAGCCCTGTGCCTTTGGCCAATTTCTCACCCTTCCTTCCTCTGCTGTGGGCCCGCCCATGTGTGCCACTGAGGTCAGGGCTGTCAGGGCTGCGACCCCACAGCTGCCGGGCCCCAGGACAGCCTTCTGGACTGCGGGCCACACGTGGCACCACTCCTTCCTGGCTTCCTAAAAATAGAGGGACAGACAAGCAGACTCATGGGAACGCACTGCTCTGCTGGGCCACAGCTGGACTGATCCTGGAGCCTGCCTTCCAGTCCTGGAGGCCGGCGGCGGAGGCCGGCGCAGACCGGCTCCTCCTGAGGCCGCACCCTGGTGTGTGGATGGCCTGTTCGCCCTCCTCCATGCACATCTGTGTCCGGATCTCCTCTTCTCCTGAGGACCCAGTCGGCAGAGCAGGCCTGCCCTAGGGACCCCATTTCACCTTAGCCCTCTTTAAAGACCCCAGGCATGTTCTGAGGTCCAGGCTGGACAGCGTGTGCTCCAGGGGACACACCCAGCCCCTCACAGGAGTCATGGAGCAGACCTCATGGAGGCATGTTCGGGGACCCTGGGCTGTGGGTGGTGCCAGGGCGCTGTGGGCCCTGCACGCCAAGCAGCAGGCTCGTGCAGGGAGCAGGGTCTCCGCCTCCAGGTGGGCCACTCTTCGGGAGGGGCCAGGGCAGGTTGGGACGTGGACACAGCCTCCTCCCTGGACTTTGCAGAGGCAGGACATGGAAGTCTGAAGGGTGATCTGTCACTGGCTTCCAGAAGGGACTGGGGTCCTGGGACGTCCTCACCTTGTGCCGAGGAACGAGGGACCCAAGCACAACACAGCACTCTCCCACCTGCCCAGACGCCTTTCCCAGGGCTGCTGAGGACCTTTGAGGCCACTCAGAAGTTCAGTGCATAGTTCCTGTGGCCCCTGGGCCTGGGCAGCCTGTGGCTCCCATGTCCCTTTCAGAGCACGTCTCCAGCTGCCTCAGAGGAGCCTTCCAGGGAGCCCAGGGCCCTCACTGCCCCCACACGGCCTGCCTGTGCTCACCTGCATTTCCACAAAGGGCACAGCCCTGCAAAGCCCTTCTGAGGACTCAGTGGCCACGAAGGACGTGACCCCCAGACCACATGCCTGCCCTTGGGGCCCCAGCACACAGCTCAGAGCAGGGCGGGGCACAGACAGGGCCTATGCCCCTCAGTCTGGAATCGTGGGCCTCCAGGGAGCAGTGTCTTTGGAATGGCCATTACCCAGCATGAGCACAGAATGGGTTAGGGTCACACGTGGACATGCTGAGGCCACAGGGTACAAGCCCACAGCCCAGTCACACTGCACAAAGCCACCAGACAGGGCACTTTGGTTGTCTAGGCAAAGGAAGTGGAGGGTTGTTGTTGTCTGAAGCGATGGCCGCTTGGAGCAACGGAGCCGTGGGAAGAAGTTTAGAGGCAAACTGGAGACAAACAGCTTTTTATTCTGATAACTTTTCTCTCTGGCTCTAACAACGACTAACACGCGCCACACACACCACCAAAATGGCGCTGACCCGATCAGCAATCTCGGCCAAGTCACTTGAGATCCCAGGCCAAGTCCCGTGAGACTACGGAAGGCGACAATGCCCAAATCTCTGTGGCCCATAGTCAACCGCAATTCAAGCCATCTCCCCAAACAGGGCTTTTACAGAGGGTTAAGACCTGAGGTCAGCTTTGGCTGCTCTGTCTGGCCAAGGGTAGGAAGCGGCCAACTTTGCTCCTGAAGCTCTGGCTCTTTCCAGAACATTCTTTTGCCCACACATCCCTCCTACTAGTGCATTGTGGGCCCGTTCCTGTCACTACCATTCCCTGTGCTGGCCTTTAGTTGCTGTGGAGTCCATACCCTGCCCAAGACTAGGAAGTCCCAGGCACTGAGATGGGAGCGGTCAGTGCTGACCACAGGCTGACCAGATATGTGGCTGTCTTCTGCCCTTTCAGGTCCTGTACAATGTCTTTGAGTCTTTTGTGACGCTGGGTGGTGACAAGGTGACCGGCGTGGACTGTGTAAAAGGCATAGGTATGTAGCAGGGGGGCCCCAGTGCCCACCAGGCCTGGGCAGCAGGAGTGTGGGCTCCAGGCCTACAGAACTCGGGCTGCCTTTGGCCCTGTGGCTCTGGAACCCTGCAGCCCTGAAGGCAGGTGCCTGCACTCAGCCCAGCCCTGTGCACACAGCCCTCCCAGCCTCCCAGAAGCACGACTTGACAGAGGGCCTGGTGGCCTACTGGGCAGGAAGAACAGCCAGTTTGGCCTCCCTAGGGAGGAAAGGATGTGGCATCCAAGGACAGGGCTTGGTCCTCAGGCCATCTTTCTGGTGACGCCCCCACGGAGGGGCACTGTCGCCTGTGGCACCGTCCTCTGTCCCCTGTCCTCCTGAGGCTGGTGCCGAGACCTGACCCTCTCTCCAAGAGACACCAGGGCCTGGCCTGGCGCTTGCTTCCTAGGCTCCTGGCGCCTCTGTGGGCAGAACTGCCAGGCAGCCCTCCCTGAGGAGCAGCTGGGAAGGCCAGCCCCAGCAGCCTCGCCCACGAAGCTGGCCACAAAGGGCCATTCAGGGCCTCAGCCCTGCTCCTTGCCCTCACAGTGTCCTTCTTTGTGGTGAGCCTGGGGGGCACGCTGGTGGGGGTCGTCTTCGCCTTCCTGCTGTCCCTGGTGACGCGCTTCACCAAGCACGTGCGCATCATCGAGCCCGGCTTTGTCTTCGTCATCTCCTACCTGTCCTACCTGACCTCCGAGATGCTGTCCCTGTCGGCCATCCTGGCGTAAGCAGCCCTTTGTCACCCGTGGGGGCTGCTCCCTCCTGGTGACAGGCTGAAGACCCCTGCACTCGGCCTGGGACAGCACACCAGGCGGGCGCCTCTGCCAGGGGGCAGGGATGTGGGTGGAGGGCAGCCCAAAGGTCAAGCCCTGCCCCGGGCAGGGGACGTGGAGGGCCCCCCTTCCTCCTCAGAGGAGTGTGTGACCTTTCAGAGCACGTCTCCAGCTGCCGCAGTCTGGGCTGGTGGAGAGTCGTTGTGGGGGGAGAAGAATTTGTTTTATTTAATTTTTAAACAAGGAGTTGGCATCTCCACAGAATGGTGCATGGCTGACTGCAGCGCCTGCTGGGGACAGGGAGGACGGACAACAGAGCTGGCCCAGCTCAGGCTGGCCCCCAGGGGCCAGGCCCACGCAGTGCAGGACTGACCCTCGGGGGCCAGCAGGGCAGGGCCTCAGCAGCGTCTGGCCAGGCTCACGTGCTGCCCCCCACAGCATCACCTTCTGTGGCATCTGCTGCCAGAAGTACGTGAAGGCCAACATCTCGGAGCAGTCGGCCACCACTGTCCGCTACACCATGAAGATGCTGGCCAGTGGGGCCGAGACCATCATCTTCATGTTCCTCGGCATCTCCGCTGTAGACCCCCTCATCTGGACCTGGAACACGGCCTTCGTGCTGCTCACGCTGGTCTTCATCTCTGTGTACCGGGCCATTGGTGAGGACCTGTCATTTTTCACAGCCACCAGTGGCCTCAGCCCAGTGGCCACAGGCTTGGGGGCCCTGGGACAGTGCCCCAAAGACCTGGACCATCGCTGGCCCCCATAAAGGTCCAGGCTTCCTCAGGGCCTTGAGGCAGGCCTGGCCTGGGGGTCAAGGTGGAGGGCTATGGACCCCAGAGGGACCCACCTGTCACCACTGACTCATTCTAGATGGGGCCCCAGGGCAGGACCGTGGTGATGGACGTGGGGCCAGGGTCCTGTTGCTCTCTCCTACAGGGAGTATGACCAGGAAGGCCCCGGAAGTCACCTACCGCTCCAGCCACTGGAGTTGTTGAGGGACAGGGGGCTGAGAGCTGTGGGAAGAAAGCCATGGCACCAGGAGGGAAGCCAGGTCAGCCCCGGGAGGGGGACACTGGCTGACCATGCCCCCACCACAGGTGTCGTCCTGCAGACCTGGATCCTGAACCGGTACCGCATGGTGCAGCTGGAGCCCATCGACCAGGTGGTCATGTCCTACGGTGGCCTGCGTGGGGCCGTGGCCTACGCCTTGGTCGTGCTGCTGGATGAGAAGAAGGTCAAGGAGAAGAACCTCTTTGTCAGCACCACCATCATCGTGGTCTTCTTCACGGTCATCTTCCAGGTGAGGCTGGACCCGGCCCTGCAGTCCCGGGCCCCACAGGCCAGGGCGGGCCCCGCTGCAGCACCTCAGAGCGGTGGGAGCAGAGTGTCCAGCCTCCAGACCCGAACTGGGTCTTGTAATTTTAGAAACTAGGAGCGTTTTGTAGGTCTTCACGTGGCCCCACAGGGGATGTGGCCCAGTTTGTCCCGGGTGCTGTTCTGGCCATGCTGATGAGTGGAGCCCCCGTGGCGCTCAGCTGAGTGTCCCTGGACTCGCTGGTCCTTGTCATGCTTGGTACCATTTGCACATGATCAGAGGGTTCTGGGAGCGGTCAGGAGACTTCACTTGCTGGCCGAGGACTGGGGAAGGGAGCCCAGCTGTCGGGCGCCTCCTGGGCAGGCTGGGTGTTGACGGGGCTGTGAAACGGTGTGGCCAGCTCTTCAGGAAGGAGGTGCCACTCTCTTCTTCCCTAACTGGGTGGAGTCAGACCTGACCCTGGCGTGAGTGTGTCTTTACCCTGACTATGAGGTGACGAGCCCCAGCCTGGAGTGGCACTGTGGCATCTATATGCAGCCAGTCTGGGCTGCCTCCTGTTTGGTGCAGGGCCCCACTTGGGTAGGTACCTGGGAGCACCTGGCCACCCATCCAGCCTTTCACTGTTGCAAGCGGGCAGTGTTTGGGCCGTCAGTTTCAGGGTTCAGTCTGGTGACAGGCCTGGGTAGGAGCCCTCCACCTCTGCGTCTGGTGGTCAAAGGAGCAATGTGGGGGCCAGGACACCCTCGTGAACTCTGTGGCACAGGCCAGAGCTCGTTTCTGCAGGGCAGTGTCACAGATGCTGGTGTCCCTGGACTTCCCAGCATGGCCGGGAGGTCATGTGGGCTCGGGGCAGCGTGTCCTGCCTGGCATCAGAATCAGTGCGGCTGGTCCTCCAGGGCCTGACCATCAAGCCTCTGGTGCAGTGGCTGAAGGTGAAGAGGAGTGAGCAGCGGGAGCCCAAGCTCAACGAGAAGCTGCACGGTCGGGTACGGCTGTGGGCATGGGGGCGTGGGGGGCATGGGGGGACGGCGGGGGGGCGGGGGGCGGCGGCGGGGGGGGCGGGGGGGTGGCGTAGGGGGCATAGGGGGGGGCGGTGGGGGGGGGGTGGGGGAGAGGCGTGGGGGGGGCATGGGGGGCGGGGGGTGGGGGGGTGTGGGGGAGTGGTGTGGGGGGGTGGGGGAGAGGCGTGGGGGGCATGGGGGGGGGCGGCGGGGGAGAGGCGTGGGGGGGTGTTGGGGGGCAGCGTGGGGGGGGTGGGGGAGAGGCGTGGGGGGCGTGGGGGGGCAGCGTGTGGCGGGGCATGGGGGAGCAGCGTGGGGGGGTGAGGGGGAGGGGGGCGGCGGGGGGGGCGGGGGGAGCAGCGGGGGGGAGGTGGGGGACAGCGGGGGGGGCGTGGGGGGCGTCGTGGGGGGGTGGGGGAGCGGCGTGGGGGGGGTGGGGGAGAGGCGTGGGGGGCATGGGGGGCGGCGGCGGGGGGGGAGCAGCGGGGGGGGACAGTGGGGGGCGTGGGGGGTGGGGGAGAGGCGGGGGGCATGGGGGAGCGGCGTGGGGGGGGGGGGGAGAGGCGTGGGGGGGCATGGGGGGGGGGGGGGCGGCGTGGGGGGACTGGGGAGGGTAGAGGGAGGGGTGGCCCCGGTCCCCTGGGGCTCCAGGAAGCTGCGGGGCCCAGTGAGACTGAGGAGGGTCCTTTCATCCCAAAGGCATTCGACCACATCCTGTCTGCCATCGAGGACATCTCAGGACAAATTGGACACAACTATCTCAGAGATAAGTAAGTGGCCAGTGCTGGACCAAAGGGGAGCCAAAGGCACACTCCTCCCTGAGACGGTGGGACCCACAGGGCTCAGGTAGGGCCACCACAGACCCTGCAACGCCACAAGGATTGAGTCACCATGATCTAAGGGGCACAGCTGTCAGGAGGACCCCTCCTTGCACAGGAGCCAGAGGCCACTTGCCCAGCTGTCGGGGAGCCCCACTCTAGCTGAGCTTAGGTGCCTTTTACTGTGGATGACCAGCTCTATTGTTTAATTGTGGGGGAACTGAAAAATCAGAGTAAACCATTTCTTCCACTGTATGAACAGAAGAAAGGCATATTAGTGTCGGTCAATATTTTAAATCATTTTGTTCTTGAAACTGGAATCGCCTATTTACATTTTGTTATAAATCTAATAACTAAAGCACATAGAACCTGCTCTTTGGCCCCTGCTTCACGAAACAGTCATCTACCTTTCCCGGAGGCTGCAGCTCACTGGACAGAACACCCAGACTTACAGCCTTGGGTGCCTGAGCTGCCTTGCTCCACCTCTGAGGGCCAGGTGCCACCTGGAAGCCTCTTCCACAAGGCAAGGACATGGATCCATGGTGTCACCCGTGTTCTGAAGACCACTGCCACCAGACAGCAAGGCTTAGAGGGCAGGCAGTACAAGGAGAGCTCAGAGCCTGCCATTCAAAACTCGCCTCCAGGGGCGCTGCAGTCGATGAAACAGCCCTGGGAGGTCTACCCAGCCCTGTCCAGGTCCCACCTGCCTGGGGAAGGCAGCCGCCCCCCCTCCCCCGAGTGCTGACGTAACTGTGTGTCTCCCAGGTGGACCAATTTTGATAGGAAGTTCCTCAGCAAGGTCCTGATGAGAAGGTCAGCCCAAAAGTCTCGAGATCGGATTCTGAATGTCTTCCATGAGCTGAACTTGAAAGACGCCATTAGCTATGTGGCTGAGGTACTGGAACATTCCATGTCTTTCTGGAGTTGGGGGCTGAAGCACGAGTACATTGGATGTGGTCCAGGAGCACGCAAGAGGGCCTGCCCGCTGTGCACAGGTGGCCTGCCCCCCAAAAACTCAAGTGCAGCTCAGGGTTCCTCTGATACCTGGGACAGGCATGTCAGAGCTCCTTCCCTAGGGAAACGTAGGCCCCACCAGGGGACACGCGGTCAGACCCTGGTGCTGGTGGGTCTGCGCATCAAGGTCAGGACTTCTGACCCGGAGTTCTGGCACTTTCCCTCTCGAGACGGAGGAGGAGGGGAAGCAGGGAGGAGGCTAGGGCCAGGCCCTGGTACATGCAGGCACACCTTGGGGAAGCAACAGGACTTCTTCCTTGTCGTCTGCTTTCACCAGGTAAGCAGATCCACCCCAAGTCAAGGCTGGAGTGGACACGTCCACACATGGGTGGCCGGATATGTCCAGAGCCTGGCACGGAGCAGCCAGCTCAGATGCATGCGGGAGGGGAGGGACCAGACCTGCCATGGCTCTCGGGCTGCTGCGGGCACAGCACAGCCCACCCCCACACAGTCAGGGCTCAGGATGTGTGGGTGGACATGGGAGGCGTGCAGGTCATGGCAGGATGCAGTCCAACCCCCACCCTCCGCAGCTCGGCCCCAGGTATGTCCACAGTGTGTCCCTGTCCCTTGTATAGGCCTAGGTCCAGGCAGGCCCTACGTGGCTGCCCACAGTAGCAGGGCGGTCTTCAACCAGACGGCTGAGGGCCTCCTCTGAAGGCCAAAGTCCTACAGAGGGCAACAATTTGTTTTCTGGAGCTGGTTGAAGACAGGAAGGCGAGGGTGGAAAGGGGTCTCTGGCAGACTCTGAGTGCTGCTTCCCGTCTTTGGGGTGCTCCTCAACTCCTCACTTCATGCAGGTGATGGGTACCAAGCAGGGTGCTGAGCCTGTCCTCTGCCCCTACCAGCCAGCAAGTCCCTGACACAGGACCCACAACCTCGGGCTCTGCTCTCTCCCTAACAGAGTTCCCAGCAGAAATGGCCTCAGGTCCAGGGGGTGCACGTTCACAGCCTCAGGCCTACCCTGGGTGCGCATCACCCCAGCCACCTTCCCAGTGCCACCCCAGCCCGGAGGGTCCCTCTTCTCTATGATGTCCCCTTGGCAGGAGGCATGCCAGGCACTGTAGATGCTGCAGACCTGACCTTGCCAGTCTGTAGGAGGGGAAAGGCGGGGAAAGGCGGTGTGAGAATGAAGGGTTTGGAATTAAGAAGCCAGGTGATGACGCCCCAGATGCCCTGGGGGGCCAGTGTGGCTGAGGATGACCCAGACTCAGAGCAGAGCCCACCCAGGCTCCCAGGGAGCATTTCCTGAACTGCGAAGTCCAGTGCACGTGTCGAAGGATGAGGAGCAGCCTGACAAGGCCTGCCACCTGTCCTCCTCAGCACAAGCCTTCCCAGGGCTGCAGCCCACCGTGACCCATGTCCTCGGAGGCTGCACACCCTCCTGACCCAGCCTCCAGCCAGAGCCCGGCGCCTATGTCCTCCAGCAACTTCCATCAGGGCCTGAGGCCTGTGGGTTGGAGGCCCCAGTGGGGACAGTGCCACCCCCGCCCCACAGTCCCACAATCTACAAGTAGGACAGTGCCTTCCCAGACCCCCAGGTGCCCTCCAAGAGGTTCTGTCTCCTCTGCACTGCTCTGTCTTGGACAGATCCTGTGGCCCCTGCAGGAGCTCGGCTCACTCTTGTCTGTGCGTCTCTGGATCCCTGCAGGCCGTCGGTGGGCACGGGCACACACCTCACAGTCTCACGCTGGGCTGACTGTCTCCACCCCCAGGCCCTGTGGGCCCAAGCACAGGCAGCAGGGCCCCGCCTTCCGACTCTCAGGTGCTTCCCAGGGCCTCCCTCCCTCAGCAGACGTCTGCCTTTCCCTGCAGGGAGAGCGGCGCGGGTCGCTGGCCTTCATCCGCTCCCCAAGCACGGACAACATGGTGAACGTAGACTTCAGCACACCGCGTCCATCCACCGTGGAGGCCTCTGTGTCCTACCTCCTGTACGAGTGCCCCTCGTGTGCTTCCTGTGGAGGCTGCCGCCCTGGCCTGCAGCTCTCCTGTCCCTGGAGCTGCCAATGGGTGGGGTCTTCCCTGGCTCGCTCCTCCCCCAGGCCTGGGGGAATCATAAATGGGCGAATGGGAGGTCTGGGGACCTGGACTGGGACGGGAGAGCACAGAAAAGAGCGTTTTCCCAGCATGCAAGCCCACCTTTACTACGCAACTGGCAAGTTCCTGTTGCACGTTCCTATTGCACTGATGTGACGTGGCGGCTGGGGGTGAGGGGCAGGGGGCAGTTAGGGGCTAGGACCTGGTCTGTTTTCCCTGGCTACCAAGTACCTGTCCTGGCCCGGGATTCTGTGTCTGCTGCCCAGGCAGCTTATAGCCAGTTCTCACTGAAGGTGGCTGGTGCAGGTGTCCCAGCACTGGGGAAGGGCAGTGGGCAGGCTTGCTCCCGGGCCCCACAACTGGGCTTTTCAGGGGGATTGCAGGGGGTCTGCCTTAAAAAGGAGGCTGGGAAAGCCTTGCGGGAGTCAGTCTGACTGAAACCACAAGGAGAGGAGAGCAGGACAGGTGCCCAGGTGTGCAGACCTGGGCGGGAGTGCAGGGGCAGCTCCTCCTGGGCTCAGGCCCTCCAGGCTCAGTGTTGGTTCCTTGCAGGAGGGAAAATGTCAGCGCCGTGTGCCTGGACATGCAGTCCCTGGAGCAGAGACGGAGGAGCATCCGAGACACGGAGGACATGGTCACTCACCACACGCTACAGCAGTACCTGTACAAGCCCCGGCAGGAGGTGGGCAGGGGTGTGCCCACCAGACCCTCCCAGCTTTGGAGGCGGGGTCCACCCAGATCCCTTCCCCTATGCTGGGGTGGGGCGTCTTCCCTGGCCCTCCCCGCCGCTGGTGGAGCCCAGGGAGTCCTGGGGCAGCGTCCTCCCTCACCCAGGCAGCCTGATCTACTCGGCCCGACTGCCCGCTTCTCCCGCAGTACAAGCATCTCTACAGTCGGCACGAGTTAACTCCCAACGAGAACGAGAAACAGGACAAGGAGATCTTCCACAGGACGATGCGGAAACGCCTGGAGTCCTTCAAGTCCGCGAAGCTGGGGATCAACCAGAACAAGAAGGCTGCGAAGCTGTACAAGAGGGAGCGCGCGCAGAAGCGGGTGAGGGGCGGGGCCAGGTTGTGGGCGGGGCCAGGTTGTGGGCGGGGCGGGCGGGCGAGGCAGGACCCGTAGGGTGTGGCAGGTGTGTGTGTGGGGGTGTGGGGGGGTCCGATCGAGTCTGTCGGGTCTTGGATCTTGGGTCGAAGGTCGTGGGTCGCCAGGCGGGGTCAGCGGGCGCTGTCACCAGGGCCTCGCCTGCCCGCCCCCTGGGCCCCCAGCACTGGGGCGGAGACCCTTGGAGCGGTCTCGGCAGGCTTGGGCCTGGACGCAGGTCGCGAACGTAAGGGCTTGCTCTTGTCCACAGAGGAACAGCAGCATCCCCAATGGGAAGCTGCCCATGGACAGCCCAGTGCACAACTTCACCATCAAGGAGAAAGGTACCTGCCTGTCACAGGATGTGTGCCTGGGCTGTCCCCCAGGTCCTGCCCCGCTTCCCCCCCCACCCCCGCCCCCGCGCGCTTGGCCCCCACTGCAACCCTAGCAGCCCCCTGGGCCAGGAGGCTGCTGCCGTGGAGCTCCTTGCCCTCTCCTCCTGTGACCATCGGACCCGACTCCCCCCCCCCCAAACCTTGTGGTTCCAGCCCCTCTCCAATGAAATTTTCAAAAGGACAGGTCATGGGGGTCATGAAGGGGGGCTACAGAGATGGTTCCTCCTTTGCTCAGTTACCCCTGAGCCTCAGTGGTAACTCCTGGGGGACACAGGCCACCCTCACCCCCAGTCTATTTCCCTCCTCTTGTTCCCTGCCCCACAGATTTGGAGCTTTCAGACCCTGAGGAGGCCCCTGACTATGAAGCAGAGGAGACAGGCGGGGGCATTGAGTTCCTGGCCAGCGTCACGAAGGACACTGCCTCTGACTCCCCAGCAGGTGAGAGAGGGACTAAGGCAGGGTGAAGTGAGTGGGGTCAGTGGAGGAGAAACCCCCTGCCTGGGAAGCTTGGCGGCTCCTGGAGGCCCATGCACAGGCTCCCAGCATGGCCCCTCTACCCAGAGGACCCTCCCCAGGGCAGAAGGCAGGCTCACCTGCTTATAGTGTGTGGGTTTACAGTGTGGAGGGAAGGCATGGGTGAGAGCTGCAGGCTAAAAGGTGCAGGACTGACCTTCCAGGTGACCTTGCAGGTGGCGGCCACAGGAGGAGCTGGCAGCTGCACTGGGTAGTGCCTTCCCCCTGCTGCTGATGGGGGTGCTCCTGGGAGGCTGATCAGCTGCTGCCCTTTTTCCTAGGAATTGACAACCCTGTGTTCTCCCCCGATGAGGACCTGGACCCGAGCATCCTTGCCAGGGTGCCACCCTGGCTGTCCCCTGGAGAGACTGTGGTACCCTCCCAGAGGGCCCGAGTACAGATTCCCCACTCTCCTGGCAACTTCCGCCGCCTGACACCCTTACGCCTCAGCAACAAGTCAGTGGACTCCTTCTTGCTGGCTGACGGCCCTGAGGAACGGTCCCATGCTGCCCTCCCCGAGTCCACACACATGTAACTGTCACCCTGGCTCCTAACACCCGCTCTGTTCTCAGCTGTCTCCTCCAGGTCTCTCTCCTGGACCTGCACTTTCACATGCTCTCTCCCGCAGCTTCCTTCCTCCTCTAGAGCCTGTGCCTATGGGAGTCTGACCCACTGCACATTTCTTAGGAGATGCCGATGCACAACATCCGAGTCTCTGCTTCTCCAGCTAAGACTTAGGGATCCAGAGGGTGTGAGGACTGATTGGACTTATGTTGTCATGCTGTCTTACGAGAAGTTACTTTTAGATTGTCCATTGGATCATAAGCTATATCTTCATGGTCAGCCCTAATCTCACTCCTGGACTCTGAGGGACCTGAGCAGAGCAGGACTGTGTATGAAGGAGATGTCCATTTCGATCCAAAGGCCCAAGGCCTGGGGAAGCATCCAGCTGCCAGCTCATCCAGAAGAGAGGCAGTGGGTCCCTCCCACCCTCCTACAGAGGGGTGCAGGGGCAGGGTTAGGAGGGAGCTCCCTGAGGGCTGACCAGCAGCCAGGAGGTTCTGCCTACCAGCTGGCTAACCAGCAACCTTGTGGGCCTTTTCATGCAGGAGGTGGGGTGCCCTTGATGCTGGGGGGGGGGAGGTGCTTTTTGAACAGATACCCAAAGAGCCCTCTCACTGTTGCCTATTACTGTCTGCAGTGAACAGGGTGACACCCACCCTGTGCAGTGTCTTGAGGTATTTCAAGTTTCCTTTGGGTGCTTGGTGGGCAGGTAGAACTGTTGTAGGTGGGTGGGTCTGGCCCAGGCCAGGTTTCAGCTCCCTATCAAAGAAAGAGCAAAGTGTTCTCTCTGGTAGACATTTGCAGACGGTTTTATCAGTCTACCTGGCACCCTCTGCAAAGGCTTTATCCCACACCTTCACTGCTGGGGTTCTCCTGCAGGCCCTTCTGCAGGAATGGGTGTGGGACTCTTATGCAAGAAGTGGGCTTCCCCTGAGACTAGAAACAGGCATAACAGTGCCACAGACATGTGTGGTCCCACCCACCTCTGTTCCTCTCCCTGCTCCTGCTTCTGCCTCTGGACCTTCTGCTTCCCCTTCTTCCCCCAGTATCATCCTTGAATCCCATTTATCCTTAGAGCAAGGTACTCAGAGAAGCTTCTGGCCAGGTTTCCTGGGCAGGGCAGCTGCCAGGGGTGGGCATGATGCTAGGTGTCCTCCTGCAGAAGGGGAAGCTATCAAGAGGATGGCCTCAAAGTGTCACAGAACATTCCAAGTGGTCCAGCCATCTTGGCCCAGGGATGCTTAGTGATGGCTAGTACCCCCAACCTCTTGCTCACTCTTTAGGGGACAGCATTTAGTGAAAAGGCCCAAACAGTCAGCTGGGAAGGTCAAGTGCCCCTCCTTGCCCATGGGGCGGAGAGGGGATGCTACCCTCTACACCTTCGTTTGAGCAAGTCCTTGAGTGGCACCTCAGGAACCGAAAAGTCAAGGGAAAGGGAACCTTGAGCAGAAGGCGTGACTATCTGGGCCAAGGGCGGGGTGCTCAGTCGCAGATCACGCCTCCTTGTCCTCCTGCAGGTGACACCGGCTCCGACACGCCGCTGATAGGACACTCGTCTCCGCGCCGGGGGTCGCCCGCTGCTGCCCAGCAGCCCCCGTTGCCGGCGCGGCTCCCGCGGCCGCGCGCTGCGAGCCCCGCGCCACCCGAGAACGCTGCGTCGGTGCCCGCAGCGCTGTCCGCCCGCGAGCCAGGGGCGGGTCCCACGCAGGGGGCGGGGCCGGAGCGCAGGGCGCTGCCTGGCGCGCACGCGCGGTCAGCGGCTGCGCGCCGCGTGCACAGCCGGCGCTCGTTCCAGCGGCCCCGCGCGCGCCGCCGCCCCGCGCTGCTCAAGCTCGCATCGCTGCAGCCTCCTGGTCCGGCTGAGCTGCCGCCGCACGCGCTGGAGCAGGAGGAGACTCCGCTGTGACCACGACTGCCGCCCCAGCCTCCCGAGGGTGGCCTGGCCCCAGGGGGTCTCCCCGCCCCGCCAACCCGGCGCCGCGAGGCGCCTACACTCACCTCGCCCAGGTGCAGGCCTGGCCTCCAGTCGGGAGGTCCGGCGGGTGCTCCATTTTGGGCTGCTGCCCGCTTGCCGCTTCCAACTGAGCGGCACTTATGTGTTGTCACCCTGACTCAGGGACAGGAAAGGCCCCAGAGGCCTCTGGCCATCCTCATCACGTCAGGCCACTAGGTCGTGAACAAAAGGAGATTTGCCCAAGTGGTAGGCCCTGGCCAGCTTCCCCCAGATGGTTCTCACTGCCTCTGTGACGTCTCAGTCCCAGAGTGGGGGCACAGGCCTCTGACCGCTTCGAATCCACTTGCCAGTTCTCCAGACTGCCTGGTGGCCACATGGCCTGTAGACGCAATCGAAGGAACATCTTTGTTTGCTTTTGTGTTTTGTCTCCTCCAGCCCAGCCTTTGTCCAGTTCCTCCCACTGAAGCTCCCTTGGGACTGTCCTGTCCCAACAGAAAGATCTCTGACTTGAGTAGTTCCTTCTTTCGCCGAGGTGGCTGCAGATGGCCTGGCTGGGCTGGGGGAGAAAGGGTGCCTCACAGGCACCCTTTGTTCAGAATCAGAGCTAGTGTGTCCCACTTCACTCAGCAGCAGAAGAGCACTCGGGGCTATGGGGGGCTCCAAGGAGGGCTTGGTTGGGTACCCTGACTCCTTCCATCTCCCCAGGGCTCAGGACGGAGCCCTGCCCCTGGTGTGGTGAGAGGGGTGCTGCCTCCATTCTACAGAACCTGTGGGGGCCTGTGGTTCCTTGTAGGCCCCTACCCTTCAGGCCGCAGTGAGGAAGGGACCAGGAGGCTTCCTCACTTGAGGAAGACCAGAGGGACCAAGGTGGGCTCAGCCACCATCTCTCCCTCCCCGCCAAGAAGCTTTCCTGAAACCACTCATCTTTCTGCTCAGGAAAACTAAATGCCCGTGTCTCAGGATAGAAGTGCCATTTGCGAGTCCAGGAGGTCAGCAGCAGTGGACACTGTCGCTGCACATCAGGTCTTGGGCAGGAAAGCATACCATTTCCTGTTGATAGCTTTACTGTTGGGATAAACAGAAGACAACGCCAGTTTGTTCAAGCCTCCATGGCTTCTGCTCAGAGCAGCTTTCCCTCACTAGAAATGTCAGCTCATCACTTATTTCCTGGCCCAGCCTCAGCAGTCAGGGGCAGGTGTCTGGCTTGCAGCCATCTTTACACACTCTGAAGCCAGGTTCAGCCAGGGCACAGCATAGCTGGCTCAGCAGTGATCCCACCATACAGCCCAGAGACAGCACTGCTGGCACTTGTTGGGGGCAGACTAGGCCACCCAGGGGTTCTCTGAGAAACCCATCAGCACCCACTCTTCCCCTACAGCCAAGGCCCCTGCTCCTGCTCTCTGAGGAAGCTGCCTTATTAACACCCCTGGACTGCTGGGCATGGGGACTTATCTCCATGGCAGAGTCAGAAGCCAAGCCAGACCAGTAGCTCAGGTGGTGCCCCACGGCTGTGCACTGGACCAATACCAAAGCCAGCAGCCAGGGCGCAAGCCTGCCGGACACCTCCTTGACACTCCATCCACCAAGGTCCACGTGGTCACTGGGCTTGCGAGACCAGCACAGCAGGATGCAACAAGATGGAACCAGACTCCAGGCAAGAAGGGGTTGCTCCCAGCAGCTCACCATGTGTGCTCAGACACCCCCATGCTGTGACCTGGCACTGTGGCTGCAAATCAGAGAAGAATCCTGCCGCTCATCTCCTCTGTTGTAAAGCAGAAGGCAAAGTCCCTTGAATGTATTTCCTTAGGAAAACTGTTGTTAAAACATTATTTATTTAATAATGAACTTCTGTCTACTTTGTGGTACTATGAAGTACACAAATTTAGGAAATTGCTTTTTCTCACTTCTGCATTTATTGAAAATTTTGTTATGGTGTTCAATATTCTGTATATTACTGATCTTGTTAAAAGAATTTTGTCAAAACTGGAAGTGTATTTTCTGAGTGGTGAAAACTGTACGTCAATGTTGTGAATGTAATCAAACTTTTGTGTACTTCTGATCACAGGATGATGTGCCTTAAAACACCCCTCCTGCCATTCCGTGCAGGGAGCCTGTCACGGACACCATGCAATAACCAACTGCTTGACCAATTCTATTAAAAACATTTCAAGGCATTCTGGGTTCAAACTGTTTATAGATGAGGACTTAGGGAGCAGCCTGTTGTAGGTAGGTGTTCTGCAAGAACACCAACATGACCTATGTGTGGTTCCACCCTGCTGTGAAGCAGCCCTGGCTGGGGGGAGCAGGTCATGTGGCACAGCTGTGAAGCAGTCCCAGATGCTGGATACTGGGCACTAGCATCCCCTTTGCAGAGGATGCCCGTCGGCTTCTCTCAGATGCAAAAGAGGGGTCTGTATCTGGGAAGTGACTGGGACATGGGTAGCTGGAATAGCACCCACTGGGCCTGAGTGGGAGGAGGTGGCACCTGAGGCACTAGAGTGGCTGGGCACAGGCTGAGAGATGGCAGGGACAGTGGGGTTCCGAGCCTGGTGGCCAACAAGGGTCTTTGCAGGTCAAGATGAGGATGGTACAGAGGCAGGGGTGTTGGTGCACCTGCTCCACTTGTAGGCGGAGCCTCCAGCATGTCAGGTGTCACAGACACATTTTTAAAGTAAATTTTAGAATGTTTATTAACCAAAATTGCACAGCAAAGTAGAGTCCACAGACACTGATTATAAGAGAAGTCTAAGTGGTAAATTCACAGCCACCTCAAAGCAGATCTAATAGTGGACTGGCTTCCAGGTCACTCCTGCAGGCCTGGAGGCAGTGCAGCAGGGCGGGGGGAGGTTCTCTCTGGGCTCTTCCTAACTCTAGTGGCTTCAGGTGGCCTCTGCCCTACCCTGCATGACTTCCTCTCACTTTGACCTGTCCCCATCAGAAACCATCCCGTTTCCAGTTACACTGAGGTACTGTGGCAGGCCTTCTCTTTTGGGGGGTTGTAACTGCCCATCGCAGTGAGGAGAGGTGTGAGCAGAGGTGGCTGTTTCTCTAGCTTCCCCTTGGCTTGGGGGTATGGGCAGCTGGGCTGCAGCACCCCAGGCAGATGAGCATGGATATCCCTCCTTTCCTTTGAACAGAGGGGCCCTTGCCCACCAGCCTCTTCCTGACAGGTATTTGGGCCGTCTTGGGGTGTGCTGGTTACAGGACACAGCTGGAATGTGCAATGTGCCAGATGTGAAAGGAGGGTGGGAATGGCAGATGCTCTGTGGTCTCATGAGTGACCTAGGAACATGTCCTTGGCTTCTGCCCACCAAATATGACCTAAAATCAAGGAATTCTGCTGTCATAGAAGACACCCCTCACTGATGGCCCACTGGACAGAGGATAATGCTAAAATGAAAGCGGGCATGCTGTAAGAGCCTCCCCTGCTCCCTCTGGGTCTCCTTCCCCAAATGGCACTAGGAAGCCAGACTCCCCTGTGCAGGAAGCACACCGGCCTTTGGTGGGGCAGCTGGGCCCTTTGCTGGGTGCTGCCTGCCCAGGCCTGTATATGGGCATTCTCCACTGAGTGGCCTGGAGAGGGCTGGCCCCAGTGTCAGGATGGATACTGCCCACACAGAAGTATGTGGCCTGGTGCCACCCATGGATTCCGGCACATTGCAGGTAACATCCCACCTCCAAAAATCACACTGTCCTGCTGTCTGGGAACCTGCTCACACCTGGTGTCTGGAGGCAGAGCCAGAAGTCAAGTGCTTAGCCTTTGGGGGTCCTGAGGTGACCATTACCTGTCATCAGAGCAACAGCAGCAGGGACAGCGGGTGCCAGGTGGGCACACTGCCGTTCTGAAGATCCACCCTGGACACCCATGGCAGCCTGGAGTCAGGACTCTCTCAGTGGGACAGAAGTGTCCTTCATTCCTGTGAGGGTGTGAGGAAGCTCGCAGACACTGAGATTTCACCAACATGAGACACAATCCCTGAAGGCATGCTAGCAGGCAGGAACTGAAGGAACTGGAGGGCACAGGCTTGCTGGATGCAGCCAGGAAGACCATGTCTTCCATGAGCCTCAGAAGAGCTATCTCCATGTTCAGTTATCTGATTCCATTTAGGTTTCGATTCTTTCAAACCAACCAACCAACCAAACAAGGCCTGTGAATTCTCCACATCTTGTGAGCACAATACGGCTCTGCCTTCGTGAGAGAGAACAGCACTCTCCCACGCGAGGCCCACAGTCCCCTCCAGAGGCGAGATGCCCACAGCCCTGCCTGCCAGGCTCTGTGATAAAGGTGGGTGACCGCCACATGTGGAGGGCTGGTGGCAATGCTGCTGGGCTGAGCAATGAGCAGCTGGCCCTCAGATGATGGCACAGGGACAGCAAGGACACAAGGCTTGCCATCCCTTCAGGTAACATTCAAGATGGACATGCAGAGGTGCTGCCACTGGAAGTGAGGCTGTAGAGGGGCAGCTACACGGAGGAAAAGAATTTCAGGGACTCTGCACCGAGAATCAGTGAGACTCACGGATCTAGAAATGTACTCCAGACACTGATTTCCACACCCGACTTGACCAGAGCCAGCACTCATGACCTGCTCACCACGACTGGCTCACCTGACCTGGGAGCATGCCCATGCAGGCTCTGACACTGGGCAGGCTCAGTGGGACCAGCAGCTGACTTCTCCTATGCACAGGGCTGAGGAACCAGTCAAGCACCCTCAGGAAGGCCAGGGTAGAACCTTTCCATGTGGGGACAATGAGGAACACCCACCACACCTTCCCACACAGGGGGACCAGACCCTGGGATACCAGGGATGCCCACCACAAGCCACAGACGATCTCATGGCAGAAGAGTCCTCACAGAGCATGTCCCTGGGGTAGAATACCCACACCAGCACTTCACATCATGTGCATTCAGGCATCAGAACAGACAGGCACATGTCACCTTGACCACCAAATGTGGCCTAGAGTAGGTTTTGTTTTAATGCGTGTGAGAGTAGGGACGTGAAGTCACAGTGACATGCACAGGCCAGGACAATGCAGCTACTTGAGGAGCTTGGCCACATTCAGACTCGGCACAGTGATCTCCCTGAAGATGGGCACGTAGCTGGGATTCACCTGTGCAGGGCCCTGTTCCAGTGTCTCGATTATGGTCTGCTTCATATCCCGGCTGGCATCTCCTCGCACGGCCAGCAGTGCACCAATGTGGTCGTCTCTGTGGGTTGGACAGGGGTCAGCCTGTGCCTGCTCTGCCCTCCCTTGTCCCCCACATGGCTGTCTCTGGGGGTCAGCCTATGCCTGCTCCACCCTCCCTCACCCCCATAGGGCAGGTGCTCAGGCCCCAGATAAAAGGCAGTGTTTCCTTCTCAGAGAAACCGAGTCTCAGCTGACAGTAGCCTCCTCCCCAGCCACAGGATTTGCAGTGCTGCATCTGTAACTGGTGGCTTAAGACTGCTAACTAGAGGGACCCCAGGGGTCTTGCTGCAACAGACCTGTGGCATTGAGAGGAGGGGCCTCAACAGAGTTGGCCGTACTGGGCCTTCGAGGTGGCAGGTCCCTCCTCCCTCTGCCCGAGGCCAGGGAATGCCAAGATCACATGTGCAGGAAGTGTCTGGGCCATGTATGGCATGTGGGCTCCCTTTCTTAGGTCCTCAAAGCACCACAGGACAGAGATAACCTAGCCCTTGCGGACTATTCACATGACCCTAGCCTTCCCTACCCCACCACCCTCTGAACTATCCAGCTGGAAAGCTCTCCACGGCCTCTGCCCCATAGCACCAGGGACGGGCCACACAGGAACATGTGGGCCTCGGCTTGGGCAAGGGGCATCAGGCAGAGTCCATGCTGATACCCTGGCCACCTTCTTCAGGCATCCAGCTGGACAGGTGTGTGCTCCTCCTCCTCCTCCCAGTGACACGGGAAGGCATGGCAGCTGCTCCCTAGCTCTAACAGGAAGATGCACAGCTGTTACCTGATGTCTGGATATTTGCTGACCAGGGTTGAGACTTCCAGGTAGAGCAGGGAAGGGTCTGTTAGCTTAATAACCTCAGCCACAGCAATGATGGTGTCACAGTGACCATCCACGTCTTCGCCAAACCCCTGGAAACAGCAGCAGGGTGAGGGCAGCCCTCTGTGGCAGGAGTAAGAGGCTGGCCTGATTCTGACACCTCCCAGACCCTCTCCTGGCCAATGTCTTGCTCTTCCTGTAAACACCTCAAGGTTCATTCCAAACGGGAGCTGAGCTTGTGTGACTACTCGGCCTGCTCATGCAGCTGGGGAGCCTGTGGTGAGGAGCGCCTGGTCACGTCTTGGGCTGCAGAGTCAGGTGACCAGGTGGCAACCAGCATAGTACAGAACAGGTCACAGGCAAGGGCAGAAGATGGGAGGGGCACATTGCACCACAAAGCCACGGCTGCCAGGAAGCCAAGAGTGGCCTCTGTGCTAATGTGTCTCCCCACCATGAAGCCAGGTGGGCTGTGGACCCCCGACCCTAGGGAGGAAGAACGGCCTTCCTGCTAGTCCTAATGCTACTGGTTCTTACCCACTGGCCTAAAATGGTTTGGGGCTGGACACCGAAAGCCGGACAGAGGGAGATCTGATCCTGTGTGTGGCACCTGCCATGAGCTCCTGACAAATACCCCGAGACACTCACTGAAGCCAGCTTCCGGAACAGGAAGCGGAGCTGCTCGGCCTCCCTGACCATCTTCTCAGCTCCCTCCTTGCGCTCCTCAGCACTCCGGAATGAGATGCGTTTCTGCATGACAGCCCGCAGGTACTCCACCACCACACGCCGATGTGCCTCGGCTGTCATCCTCTGAGGGAAAAACGGTCAGCTGCAGGCTGCTGCTCTGGCAGACACGGCGTGCTCCTTAAACCTGGGTGACATGGGACCAGGCTGCAGCCCATTCTTCCTATTTCCATCGAGATTGCTGGCAATATTTTGCTGGCAATTCAGCCAGTTTAGATCCACAATGCCCTGAGGCTACCAACAGCACATGGTGAGCAGTGGCCAGCCCAGGCCACCTGCACCACTGGCACACACAGGAGGGGAGGGCACCCAACACACAGATTCATCCTTGAAAGCAGGCAGAAGCACGTGCCTGGGCAGGAACTCACTTCCCACATTATCTGACTCATTCCAGGGACGAATAGTCTCTGTAGGAACAAGTTCCAGCAGACTCAAGAGACCAGGCCAACTCAGCACTGCTGACCTGAGCCCTCCCTAGACTCCCAGGATGTGACCCCTGCTTGAGGCCCGCAGCACTCTTGGGGGTCCCAGGACATAAGTGCTCCCTTGGGCTGACAGCAATCTTGGTACTGCAAGCATCTCACCCCACAACTGAGCATGGGCTCAAACGGGCAAGGCCTGGGCACAAGCCAGAAGGACAGGACTGGCAGGAAACATGCAAGTGGCCCAAGGTCTCAGGTCAGTGTTGGTCCCAGCAATGCTGCATCTAAACAATGACAGGGACCTACCAGAAAAGAAGAGCCCTGGGACACACAGCCCAGATACCTGGGGGTCCCAGGAAGGATGCAAATGGGTAAAGGAAAACCCTAGGGCATCACAGGGAGGAGAGGACTAGAAGCCCAACATAGGTGGACAGGCTTATCAGAGAGACAGTGCCCGACACAGGTGACAAGGCCTGGAGAGAGAGGCATCCGCAGCTGCCCTCAGTTGTACAACCCCCACAGTGATGGTGTCAGCCATGGCAGGGGCTGTGGGCAAGGCTGCAGTGAGCCCAGAAGAGCACCAGCCCCCTGGAGGACAGCCCCTTCCCTCAGGCCCCAGGGCCTAAGAGCCCTGCAGGCACATGCACCACTGGCCGAGGACATCAGAGCGAGTGCCAGACACCCACTGAGAGACACCTACCAATGTTGAAAAAGAGCAAAAGCATGTGGGCAAAAAGATTTAAAACCAACCAGATCAGTCTGAAAATTAACTGTGGCTTTTAGAAACAAATGAAAGCTTGACAGACAGGAGAACTCTGCTGAAGGCCAGGTTTGTGGCCAACAAAACACACAGCATGTTTACCTACACACGTGCAACCACACACACAACATGCACATGAATATGCACATAGCACACAAAACACACATGTGCACAATTTACATATAAAACCACCCGTGCATGCATGCATGCACATACAAAACACATGCATTATAACAATATGCACATATGCAATACACACAATATATATGCTACATGAGGCACAAAATATACACAATGTAGACACAACACACAAGCATACACATATAACACACAGGTAACACAGTATGCCCACAATAAAACACTTGTGCCAACACCAAACACACATGCCCGCATGTTGTACACATAGCACACGTGCACTGCACATGCACAAGTATACACAGGTGTGCCCTGTGCAACACACCTGTGTATGATATACACATCACATACAGGCACAGCAAATATGCACATGCACACGTAATTAGCATACACACACACACACTACCCATACACAGCCTCTCTGGAGTACCCCCGCCCCCACCCCCCACCAGGAGACTGCAACTCTGTCTCTTTCCACCTGGGCTGTATCCCTTTCTGAAAGCAGTGGTGTGGCCCATGGTGCAGGTGACTCTCACCCACGGCAGGGCACCGAGCATGAGGGCCCTAGGTCCAGAGGGCCCCACGCTCATCATGACGCTCACTGTGGGTAGCGGAGGCCTGAGGTCGAGGGTGTGGCACTCTACCTGTAAGCTGCTGGTGTGGCACTTGAGTACTGCGTCCCTGCTGTTGTTGAGGACTGGCCTCATCAGAACTGTCTCAGGTCCCTGCTCTGGCTGAGACAAAAGCTGTGGGAGCCTAGGGCTATCTTTTGCCCACTGCAAACACATACTGGCTTTCAATGCTCCTAACAAGAGGCACAGAGATGGGTGTGGATACAGGGCCTCGCCAACTTCTAACAGATCTCCCAACAGCCAACAAGGACGGCCAAGTTAGCCTGGTCGGTTTAAAGCACACGGTCGCCATGTAAGGATCACTTCTGGGGTGTTTTTTGGCTCTAGGGATTGAACCTGGGGCACCTCACAACAGATCTACATTCCTAGTCCTTTCTTATTTGTTTGAGGTAGAGCCTTCCTAAGTTGCTGAGGCTGCCTTGGAACTAGGGATCCTCTTGCCTCAGGCTCTGAGTTGTTGGGATTATTGGTGTTGCCACTGCACTTGGCTATAAGGACCACTCCTGATGACAAAGAGAGATTTTCCTTTAAAATCAGGAAGTGGACAAGGAAAAGGTATAAAAGATGTAATGACCATAGATGGAGACAGCATACCCCAAAATTCGGAGGCATGACAGCTGTCTACAAAGTTCCAGAGAACCTAGGACGGATGGCTGGGAACAACTGGGAAAACTGCAGAGAGCTGGCTTAAGATCAGTCTACCGACACAACTGTGCAAGCATTCAGAAAGCCGACCCTAAACAGCAACACTTCAGTAACAGCAACACCAGAGCGGCCTGAGGCCTGCACAGGGACTGGCACAGATGTGGAGGCCCAGATGGCAGTCTGGAGGCTGAGCCCAGCCCCAGGCTGGTAGGAGGCAGGAGACCGGACACAGTCCTCCCTTCTGTCTGCAGTGGGCTCTAGGTTCTCTCAGGCCTGCAGCATGTGCTGGGCCAGGGATGGACGTCTGCACTCCACCACCCTCATGGCCCATTCTAGGGCAGCACTGGGCAAGTCTGAATACTAATAAGAGGAAATGCCAGATAACAAAATAACATGATATAGTGAATAATTAGCCAAGTAATGTATTATACAAAATATAGCAAGTGAAAATAAGTCTTCTTCATACTGCATCCCAATTGCAAATTTGTCTTAGTTCTATAAATACTTTAGCTACTCTTCACCTTAACAGAGGCAACTATGGATTTAATTTATTTTTATAATCTTCCCTTTAATTATGAAGCTTTAATAATTATATTTTTATTTCATATCTTCATTTCTTATATCAAATAAATGGTTAACATAGTAGTATAAAACTTATGACCATAATTCAATAAATATTAGTAATAAAAAATCAGAATATATTGAACTTGGATCAGCCCCTCCAGGGCTCCCTGGTGCTACTGAGAGCCTGTGGTGGGATGGCAGTGCTGAGAGACCTCCCCCGCAAGAGTCTGAACACTCCACCTTTGCTCAAGCTCACTACAGCCACCTCTGCACTCTAGACCATGTAGACACTACACCGCCTCCCTCCCCAGATTAACCAAACTCGAGGTGAGCCCTCCCGAGAGCTCCCACCCACACACTTACCTTTTTATAAGGCTTTTTGATTTTGGCAAAATCGTTGAAATAGTCTTCCACAGTGACACAGATGATGTCCACAGCATTCGACCCCAACAGCCACTTCTTTGTCATCAGTTCATTCAGATGTTGCTGAAAAGCAGAGACAGGTCACAGAAATCCTAGCCCACACAATGCCTGGGGTCATGTGATCTGGAAGGGCCTTATCCCTTGATTATGGCAGCAGTACATGTTCAGGTAAAAATCTACTTCTGTGTAATCTGCACACCTGTACTTAAAATCAGGAGGTGTATGCTACACGACCTTTGTGATATCATGGAACTGCAGGTGAGAGGTGCAAGTACCCACGCCAACACACTGCCTTTCATGGTACACATGCTTGTCATGTGGACACTCACTCCATCAAGTCTCTGCTAATGAATATTCTGCAATTACAAACAATGCTACAACAAATGCACATTTTACATGTCCAATTCCTTAAGTAGAATCTTCAGTCAAATGTACACAAATCAAACAGCCCTCCAAGGACTACCAATCCAGTTCTACCCAGAACACGAGAAGGCCCTCAGCTGTGCCTCCTGGTGGTGAAGACTGGCCATAGCTTCACATTGAGGACCCTCATGACTTTGTGTCATTTGTGTCCTTTGTCTATTTTTATGTCTCTTTTTGACATTTTAAAATTGTCTCAAAGGCAAACACCTCCTTCTTGTTAAACCATGGTCCAGGGCTGCAGGCGGCATGCCTCCTCAGCCCTGGACACCTGCCAGTGCCTTTCCACTGCTGCATGACCACGTGTGATACTCCCTTTCCAGCAGGACCCTGTGATGGCCAGGGCTTCACTTTCAACACGCACAGGGGTTTCTGCCAGTACCTCTCAGGAACACGGGCCATGCCTGTACTATGCAGTGGACTCTGCCTGTTTATGGCATGGTACACCTTCCACAGCAAAATTCACACTATAAGTTTTGCTGGTGCACATGTCACTCTTCACCCTAGAGCCATCTCACTGTGCTCTGGATGGTCTCTTCACACTTGTTCTATCTTGTAACTCACATGCAGCTTCATGCCTCAACTTCAGTGGGAGTCTCTATTCCATGTGCTTAAGAAGGACCCCATGTCATCCAAAGTAAGCAGGAGCCCCAGAAGCCTCACTTTGGTTTAACGCAGACACGGGGGTATAGTTCAGCTCCTGAACAACATCCACACTGGGCAGGAGGCAGTGTCCCCCAGAGGGCAGCATGGAGACCCATATTCCCTGCCCAGGAATGGAGGGAGGAGCCAGCAACCCCACCCCCTGGGGCAGCACAGAGGCCCTCTATCCAGCCCAGGAAGCAGGAGCCAGGCCCACCTCCAGGTCCAGGAAGACCTCTTCCAGCAGGCTGCCACAGCCTTCCTTGGCAATGGTGTCTAGAATCCCATCCATGCTTGGCTGGCTCAGACACACACACCCTCCTCCGCTTCACTCTTTAAGTACTTCCTTTTCAGGCTGACGATGGACTCTCTGCAAGAAAGAGGTTTGGGTTCAGGGATGCACCATGCATGCTCACTCTCCTCCCTGCTCCACACGCCACTTACTTGAAGGTCTGGCAATTGTTGATGATGGCAATCATGTACTGGACGTAGCAGTGTGGGTGCTGCCGGTTCTTCAGGTGCTCCTCCTTGTACAGCTGGGCTTCATCCTTGTATCTGGGAACCACGTGACAGTATTAGTAAAGGTGACCTACAGCTGCTTCCAGGACCACGCTGACCTCACGCCCAATAGCACCAAGATGGGTCTTTAAACACAAAGTATATTTTGGGTAGTCATATGAATGAGAAAAGTTGGCTGCTTTAAGTGAATATTAAAAAACAATTTTATGTCAGGTTTTGTGATACGGTTCAAGGTCCTGATCGTGAAGATGCTGTGAAATACATGATCATGAGTGATCAGGAAAACATCAAATGCTAGGTAAAATGCCTCTTTCCAAAGCACTACCTTAATTAAGAAATCAAATTAAAAATAACTTAGAGCTGAGCAAGGTGGCACAGGCCTGTAATCCCAGTGACTCAGGAAGCTGAAGCAGAAAGATTGCAAGGTCAAGGCCAACCTGCGCAGCTTAGGGAGACTGTGTCTCAAAATAAAAGGACTGGGGTGTAGCTCAGTGTTTTGAGACCTGGGTTCAATCCCTGGCACCATATACAATAACAAAAAGCAATTTTTGAAATGTCAAGAAAACAATTGAGACACCACAGGCTTCACCACGGAGGTAAGCATCTGCTCTTTCTGTCCATGTGTGACTCTAGAACCAACCAGATGAAACTGGTCAGGGGAAATTCCTCTTCACAGAAGACCCCCACAATTGAACTGATGCCTCAGCCATGGCCCCATGGGTAGATGGTGGGAAGCTGGTCTCTGGCCCCATGGGTGCATGGGGTGGGGCTGGGCCATGGCCCAGTGGGTGCACAGGGGAGGGATTGGACTGTGGCCTCATGGGTGCATTGTGGGGAGTGGGGCCATGGCCCCATGGGTGCATGGGAAAAGCTAAGCTGTGGTCTTGTGGGTTGATGGCAGGCGGGATTCAGGGAGGGGCCCTGGTGGCTGGCACCCAAGCCACCAGAGCAGGACAGATATGAGTCCACTAAGCTGCAACATGGGGTGCACATAACAGTAATGAAGAGGGAGCCAAGTCAAGTCTCTGGAGCCGACTCCTGGTCCAAGTGTAAATAGCAGTGTGGGAACCAGGCTGAGGACCCCACAGACCTGGACACTGTGGGATGGTGATCTGCCTGTATCTTCCATAGGCCAGTGCCCAAAGGGCAGGAGCAGCCCTAGTGTCCCAGAGACCTAAGAATCCCAAAGACCACATGCCATGCAGACTGCTAGCCCAGCCACCGAGACGAGGGGAAGCCCTGACAGGGTCAGCTGAGCTCTTCCATGTGAGAGCTGGTGACATATATGGTCATAGTTTAAAATACAGGACATGACTAGCTGCAATGTTTGGGCAGCAGAGAGAGAGATGGAGGAAAAGAAGAGAGAGGGAGAGAGGGGAGGGAGGGAGGTTCAAGGGAAGGTTGTGTGGGGGAAGAGGAACAGCTCAGGTGGAGTGGTGTGGAAGGAACAGCTTTTGAGCCAGGATGATAGTACACACAGACTTAATGTCATCCCTTCTTCTGTATAGGTTCAAAGATCTTCATCGTGAAGAATGCAGAGGAGGAAGCACACTAAGACCATTCTGAGTCCCATCTGCTGAGGGCTGGTAACAGCAATGTCTAGGGGAGCCACCCCTGGACTCTGCCAGCACTACTGGCTACAGTGCTCATCATGTCCGGGATCCCAAGGCAACGGTGTGGTCCATTCCAAGGAAGGTGAAGAGAAAATCTGCTATGCCTTTTTACATTTTTTTAAGTAAAAAAAAAAAAAAAAAAGCCGGGCGCGGTGGCGCACGCCTGTAATCCCAGCACTTTGGGAGGCTGAGGCAGGAGGATCGTGAGTTCAAAGCCAGCCTCAGCAATGGCGAGGCACTTAGTAACTCAGTGAGACCCTGTCTCTAATAAAATACAAAAAAAAGGGCTGGGGATGTGATCCAGTGGTCGAGTGCCCCTGAGTTCAATCCCCAGTACCAAAAAAAAAAAAAAAAAAAAAAAAATTTTTTTTTCTTTTAAGTTTTTGATGGACCTTTATTTTATTTATTTATATGTGGTGCTGAGTCTAATCCAGTGCCTCACACATGCTAGGCAAGTGCTCTACCACTGAGCCACAACCCCACCCCACTTTTTTTGCATTTCTCAGAAGGTGTCTTATAGGAATCTCCAGGCTTAAGTTAATTTTAACAATAGCATATTACAATCAATGCATTTTTGCTTTTAACTTTTAAAAATACAGTTTATAAAAATTAGCACACTGGCAAAAATACATACCTACTCAGGAAAGAATTCATTTGCTGAAGACACAAAACTAGTACCTTTGTTTTCAAATCTTCACTTATCTGAGCAGCAACTTGAAGATTCTGTTCAAACATCTAAAAATTGGAGAACTTGTGAATTCTGGTAACAATCTCAAGAGTGTGACGTACCCATTCCCCATTTATAAAACCCATCTGCTAACTGGCAGTTAGGATAGTCCAAATTAGAGAAACCACTTGGAAAATAAAGTTAGTTCAACAGACAGACAACTTTCTTAGAGGGCCAACAAGCCAAGTTGTCACCTGCAGACTGGTTTCTGTGGAGGAATGCAAATTCCCCCACTGCATCTCTGGAGTACAAGGATGTGAACAGGGCTGACAGGGAGGGGGACCAGGAGGTCAGGGACACTGGGCCATGTGGATCCCAGGTGCTGAGCTGGAGGTCAGTGTCCTAAGCTCCCACACTACAGCTCAAAGCGATTCATGCTCACCCACTTTTAAGGGTGTCAGAATGAAGATTTCTTAAGAATCAGGAGGTAGACATGCTGGAGCTAGGGAAGCTGGGCTCTGAGAGACGGAGGAGTGGAAGGTGCCCAGAGTGCGCACCAGGTTCTGGTCGTGATCCGTGTGTCAGGATGTCAATTTCCAAAAGAGAGGGGAGGTAACACCCCACCCCCTGCCCTGTCACTAGGCAACACCATCCTTCTGGGCACAACTCCAGCCCACTCCTGCTTGAAAGGAGAGGAGAAACTACAAGACACAGCTTGGGGGCTGGGCATCAGAAGGGAGTGAATGGTAAGGACACACGTGGCCAACACCAAGCACTGTGACTAGTGAAGAGGAAAGCATCTGTATTGCTGCAGGACTCCTCCAAACTCCCCAGATTAAACTCCATCATGTGGCACTTGAAGACAAATCCTGGATATTTAAACAAGCAAACTCAGGAGAGCCACATACAACTAACACATAATTAGGTCCAGTTCAAACCCAAAAAGCCTTTGCAGGAAAACCTAGGTACCATGGGCAAGACTACTTGGCAGGTTGGATCCTGGATCTTTGGTGTCTAACTCCAGAGACAGACATCGAGGGTTCTCAACATCTTTACTACACTTTCAACAAAGGTCGAGGTCCTCTGCCTCCACTGGTGAGACCCACAACCTTTCTAGCCACCCAAGAAACAGTCTGTGGAGCCTATGGCTTGTACCTGGAAGACAATGGCAGGCAATGTCGTCTGGTAGTACCCATCTTGGTCAGCCTCAGGCTCTGTTTCTTTGCTCCAGTCTTTCCTGTCTGTTTCTAGTGCTTTCCGTAGCCAGGCAATGATGTTGGACTAGAGGTTTGGCGTCATGGAGAGAAGGGAAGGTGAGAGTGGGCAGTTACGTCCAAGCCTCCCCTGCAGCCATGTGTAGCTGCACAGACTATATGCACCACATCAGGCAACCCCTGCTCACAAGCAGAGGCCCCCAGAGAAGATCCCTCTCTAGGGGCCCTAGTGGCAGGGTGTGCAGTAGCCACACCAGTGTCTGTGGGTAGACCAAAACGCTCACTACAGGTACAGAGGGAGAATGGACCAGGGACCTCATGGATGAGCACTGTACTAGAAGATGAGGCTAGACTCATCAGAAGCCCAGAGACAGGCAGGCAGGGACCTGGTTAGACTCAGATCACTCAAACCCAGACACAGTGACCAGCTCAGGCTCCAGCAGAAGACTCTCTGCCCAGGGAACCTCCGTGAGACGCAGCACACCTTTGTGGTGTGCAGGCACACCCTGACGTCCCATCTTACTGAGACTGGCCAGTGGTCATGAAGCAGTCAGACCGGTTCCTTGGTCCCCAAACTGTTACCCCCCAACAAGTAATCAGCACTAAGAACCTGGCAGCACCACCACACCCACCTGGACATGGGGTCTTGCCAGCCTGTCTGGGCTGCATGGGCTGCTCCTGCAGAAGAGGAGACTCTTATCCACAGGACAGGCCCTCAAGACAGACCCAGTCACAGGCCAGGAACGGCTGCCCTTCTCTGCCCAGTTCACAGGGTGGCCACCAAGACGGTTTCTGGGACTGCAGCAGACTTTACTCACAGTGAGTGTCGACATGTATGTGTCAAGCAGCTCAGAGACCACGTTCGGAGAGAGTAATGGCTCCAGGGAGTGCACGTCCACTTCTGGGGCCAGCTCCATGTTCCCCATCATCTCCACACTGCAGTAAGAACCGGAAGTGACACAGAAAGAGCGTTCTCAGGTGAGTCTGCGTCTAGCTCACACGCAGACACCCACTCACCCTAAACATCTCCATATGGCCACGGCCTGCGACTTGGGGAAAAGGCAGAGGGCTTGTAGAGACTGCAGGCAAGGGGCTAAGGGACCCAGGGTCCCTCTGTGTTGTCACCTCACTGGCTGTGTGGCCATTAAATCACCTGACACTGGCTTCATCCCACAGTGTCAGCTGCAGCTTGTCAGGGCTCAGGGCAGGAAAGAGCTCTTGGAGGTGAGATCCCCTGCTCCTGTCACTGCGTCTCAGGAGCTGAGAGCAGGCCTTGCAAGTGGGCTGCTGACAGTCACTTCATTCCATAAGAAGACAATGAGCAAGAACTGCAACCTGAGAGCATGAGCCACGGACGCCCCCAGAGCTCGCATCACTGATGTGTGCAGGAGGGCACAGTCCAGGGCCTGGGACACCTGGCACTTCTGACAAAACATACCAGCAAAAAAGCAAAGCTACAGCTGGCCTGCAGAACACACAGAGACACACCAAGTCCCAGGGAGGCTTTCTGGGGGACACTTACTATTTGTGCATGTGCAGGGCTCTTACAAGTCAAGGTCTGAGTGCTCAGAAAACTCACAGGCCCCGGTGCCATGTTCTCCAGGCGTTCAGACCAGTGCTGAGCAGTTATTAATACCAGTCCACTCTACACAAGTCCAGGATCTCCCGGGCGAGACGTGCTTTGTGAGGTTCTACAAGTACCGACACTTTTTCAGCTGGGGGGTTTCTGCACCAGACCCCTGCTGCAGTGTGTGGGTGTGTTCACAGTGAGGGTGTTGACTTTTCCAGTATGGTCCGATGGGACACATGTGGCCAGGATGGAGAGCACTCCCAAAGACAGGAGATGCCACAGTGTGTCAGGAAGAAACAAAGTCAAGGCACAAAACTGAGTAAGCCCCTAAGTGCACCCTCCAGTGGCTGGAGGTGGGAGGGCCTGACCCCAGCTGTGACACCCGCTGCACACCTGCTGGCCACACAAACGGGCACATTGCTCCCTCTGCGCCTCAGTTTCCTCACCTATCATGGGAGGGGATCACAACACTCCCTGCCTCATGAGCTGCTGGCGCACACAGCGCACTGAGGCCAAGACTATACTGGGTAAAGGACCCAGAACGGGTGGCTGTGACACCTCACGGCTGTGGTGGGGACCAAAGGAGGCAGGAGGTCCAGGCCCACTTGGTGAAGCTGAGAGACACTGATTCCTGTGGTGCCTGATATTTTTCTCACACTTCTGTGCTGAAGGGCACAGACTACCACAAGCAGCCACCAGTGAACCATGGCACACATGAGAATGAGTCTCCCTGCTAAACAGAGAGCTTTCCTTAATTCTTCCTCAGCAGCAACCACAAGGGCAAAAACCAAGCCACACATCCCAGCACATTACTAAATGCTGCTCTGTCCACGAAGCCATGCAAAGTCGCAGAGCATCACCATCTTGGCTCCCCAGTCTCCAAGGACACAGACCACCCCCCACTGCTGCTTTCAGATGCCCCTCACACCATTCTGTGCACCACACGGCTTGCGTCCCCTCACACAGTGAAAAGTCCCACACTGAAAAGTAAAAGCAGTGCCCATTTCTCTAGAACTGTACAGGCCTATAGCAGCTATCTGTTTATCTACTCAGAGACAGGGTCTTCCTGTGTTGCCCAGGCTGGTCTTGAACTCCTGGGCTCAGGTGATCCTTCAGTGCTGGCACTACAGGCATGTACCACCATGACTGTCTATTTTTACAAGATCAATTGCTATACTGTACAGGTGAGAAGAAACAAAACCAGATGGTCTCCTCACCTGCCCAGTGATTGCATGTCACAGGGTCATATGCTCCCACTTGAAAAGCTGGGCAGCAGCAACCTGCCAGAGGGTGCCACAGTGAGGAAGCATGTCCAGACACAGTAGGCACAGAACACCTGATGCCCAAGTGCACGCTGTGGGGCTGACATGGAACACAGACACCCACGGACAGTGACATTCAGACCAGAGCCAGCATGCCTCCAGGCCAAGTCCTCTGGGTAGGCAGGGGGCCCTTTACAAGCCTGAAGACAGCCAAGGACACCAAGCCCTACCCAGAGAAACCACCCAGGAGACCTGCAGGTGTCTCCACACATTCTTAGAGAGGTTTCTAGGTGAAAGAACGTTTCAGGCTCTACCTGGTATAGGTGTTCAAAACCCACGTCAGGAGGCTCACGATCTCGCTGGCCTCGAGGTCCTCTGACGCCAGCTCCTGCATCCTTGTGCTCAGGGCCTGGTGGTACATTCTCAGGAGGTTTTTAAAGATCTCATAGTGGGGAGGGAAGCACTGCACCATCAGGTTCTTGGCGACCAAAAGGTCATCCAGGACATACTTCCTTATGATCTCCAGGTGGCGCACGAGCCACATCTTGTCCGACTCCCTGGTGTCTGCCTGTGTGCCCTCGATTCTAGTTGTCACGGTCCTGTCCAAGATGGAGAACATCTTCTCTTTCCAATTTTTGGGCCTCCCAGGAGGAACAAAGCCAGTTTGCTTTTTTCGGTCAAGTATACGCCTGTCAATTTTTTCTTCCCTTTCGATGATCCTGACCACAGAGACTAGCAAGGTGGGGTCCCGGCGGACAGTAACCAGTGACCTCTGCAGCACCATCCACAGCTGCTTGGCCAACTCGTCAGAGAGACCCTGTGTGCTGTTGAAGTAGCCATGGATGAGGGTCATGTCCCGTGTGTTCCCACTGTCCATGCGGTACTGCTCGCACATGAGCCCATCCCGGGAGCACTCCAGGTCCATCAGCTTTCGGTGGGCCTGTAGCAGTGCCCCTTGCTCAATCAGGTCCTGGGTCTCCCTCACGATCTCAGGCACTAGGGAAAAGATACAAGTTGGTCCTTTAAAAACATACAAGGCTGTATGAAGGATTCTGTGAGAAGGCAGGGAAGAAGGCCCGAGGCCTCTGTTTCCCCACCTAGACAACAGCACCAATGGACTCTGAACTAGCTATTCTTAACAGTGGAATCTGCTAAAGGCTGGTAACTCCCAGAGGAAGGCTTGGATTGTAAATTGGGTTATTTGTGGCCAATTTCAGCTCTTGGCACAGCAGCGGTGCCCACACTCCACCTATGCTGCATGGCAGTTAGCTGTGCATGTGCCTAGAAGGAGTTTGAGCCCCTCTCAAGAGCAAGGGTGGGCAAAGCACTGTCTTCCAAATATGGGGACTCTGTGCTCAAAGTGTTGATGGGGCTCCTGATCACCAGGGAGTAGGCAAAAAGGATGCAGCAGGCTACAGAACCACACCTACTGAAGAGAGTTTGGGATAGGAAGGTGGGAACCCCCACCTTCCAGCAGTTCCAGGGGTGGGAAGGGCTAATACTATCCCTTTATCCGCTTGTTCTTCTTTCCCTTCTGGAATCCAGACTTTGAAGAACACTAGTGTCTAAAAGCAACTGCCTGTGGGGACTTCTGAAGTCACTGTGCTGTCAGGCAAAGGCTCAGGAAAGACCTGAGAGGCCTCTAGGTGTATGCCTCAGCAACCCCAGCAGAGAGTCTGCACCAAGCCAAGCACAATAACCAGCATAACCAGTTGAAGGGGGGCGTTTAACTCAAGGATTACCACATACCTTAGAGTCAATAAAAACTCAGAAGACATAGCATAAAGAGGAAAATAAAACCAATTCAAAAGAAAACAACAACAACAACAACAACAATGGAAGCTGTTCCTAAAGACTCAATGGTCAAAACAACTGGCTAAAGATTCTCAAGAACTAAAAGGACCAGGGTTGGGAGGGAAAAGGAGGGGTGTTCTGGAGAGAGTGGTGGCCAAATTACATTGTTATATTGTGTGCATGTACGAATCACGCTGTAATACATCAATAAAAACCTGAAGACCATAGAAAAAAAGACAGAAAATAATGATTGTTTTTCATTTTTCTATCTCATTTCCATACACCCAGCATAATACAAATCCTTAGTAATTGATTTAAGAAAAAAAAAAAAAAAAAAAAAAAAGGATTCAAGAACTAAGTGAGAAGTGGAGAAAGTAAAAGTGAAGTTTGAGCTGGGCGTGGTGGTGCACTCCTGTAATCCCAGCACTTTGGGAGGCTGAGGCAGGAGGATCGCGAGTTCAAAGCCAGCCTCAGCAATGACGAGGCACTTAGCAACTCAGTGATATCCTGTCTCTAAATAAAATACAAAAAAAAGGGCTGGGGATGTGGCCCAGTGGTCGAGTGCCCCCTGAGTTCAATCCCCAGTACCACAAAAAAAAAAAAAAAAAAAAAAAAAAAGAAAAAGTGAAGTTTGAACAAAGCTGGAATACCAAAAAAGAGATAGAAAACCTAAAAAGAAACAAAGAAGCCCTAGAACTAAAAGTACAATGTCTGAGCAGACGTGAGCAGTCAGGAGGAAGAACAGCAGTGTAGAGGGGCATGACAGGGTCTCGGTGTGAAGACAGACAGGAGATGGTTGTGGAGAAGTGCACAGAGCCCATGGGACTCGTGGCCCTAGAGGAGAGCAGCATAAGCACTGTGGGAGCTCCGAGGAGTGGGGCAGGCAAGATGGCAAGACATGAGAGCAGACAGCACCCTTGTTTAATGACAGGCAAGCAGGCCACATCCAGGAAGCTCAGTCAGGCAGGGTAGACAATGAGGCCCACACAAGACAAAGAGGAGCCCCAAAGAAGTAGGAGACCACTCATCACATACAAGGGCTCCTAAATGACATTAACAGCAGATTTCTTACCAGAAATTTTGGAGGCCAGAAAAAAATGGGCTAATGCATTCAAAGTGCTAACAGACAAATACTACAGCTAAATCTCACACCCAGCAAAACTGTCAATCAGAAGTGAGGTAGGCAGAGCAGTGGCGCATGCCTGTACTCTGACCGGCTTGGGAACTGAGGCCCTAAATGATGTGGCTAGTCCCTGTCTCAAAATAAAATATGGAAGGGGCTGGGGATGTGGCTCAGTGGATAAGCACCCCTGGGTCCAATTCCTGGTGCCCAAAAAATTGAGGACTGGGATGTAGTTCAGTGGCAGGCACTTGGCCAGCATGTGCAAAGCCCTGGGTTTGATCCCCAGCACCACAATAAATTAAAAAGTCAATAAATAAAAGAGTGAGGGAGAAATTAAGACCTTCCCAGATAAATAAAAAGTTGAGGGAGATCCTTCAGTAATAATAAAGAGATGCAAGAAGTAACTCATAATCAAATAGAGAAAAAAGGCCTTAGTAAGGGCATTGATAAAATCTAATATTAACGCTCCTTCAGTTTTTTTTGGTACCAGGGATTGAACTCAGGGGCACTCAACCACTAGGCCACATCCCCAGCCCTTTTTTATATTTTATTAGAGACAGGGTCTCACACTGAGTTGCTAAGTGCCTCGCCATTGCTGAGACTGGCTTTGAACTCGCGATCTTCCTGCCTCAGCCTCCCAAGTGCTGGGATTACAGGCATAGGCCACTGCACCAGGCTCCTTCAGTTTTTAACCAAACTTTTATTTTCTATATAACTTAGGACACTACTATTCTAAAAGCTAATAATACCATAACTTTGGATTATGATTCCATGTTTTGTTTTCTATGAGATACTAATACAGTAAGAAACAAACCAACAGGGGCTGGGGTTGTGGCTCAGCAGTAGAGCACTCGCCTAGCATGTGCACAGCCCGGGTTCGATCCTCAGCACCACGTAAAAACAAAGGCATTGGGGCTGGGGTTGTGGCTCAGCGGTAGAGCGCTCGCCTAGCGTGTGCGCGGCCCGGGTACGATCCTCAGCACCACGTAAGAATAAAGGCATTGTGTACAACTAAAACAAATAAATAAATATTTAAAAAAAAGGCATTGTGTACAACTAAAAACAATAAATAAATATTAAAAAAAAAAAAAAAGAAACAAACCAACAATCATTATGTTCTGGACACACAAAGTATAAAAAGGAATACTGTGATATCAACCATAAGGGGATGAGGATGAAGCTGTACTTCTGTACTTGTTTCTACAAGAGTTTTGTATGTATTGAAGTTAAGCTGACAAATTCAAACTGCAAGGATATAATGTTAGGATGTTCAACATATCTCTATGGTAATCACACAGACCATACATAAAAGAAATGAGAAGGGAATTAAAAGTGTTTCACTACAAAAAAACCAAAAACACAAAAGACTATAATGCAGGAAATGAGAGACAAAAAGCTACCTAGCATATGGAAACCAGGAGCAAAGTGACAGAAATCCCACCATGTTAGCAATCTCTTTAGGTAAATACATCACTCTCTCTGATCAAAAGAAACAGATGGCAGCATGGATTTTAAAAAATTTGGTTCAACTTTGTATGTCTACAAGAGACTCCCCTTAGAACCAAAGACATGAACGGTCTGGCCGTGAAAGGTAAGAGAAGAGAGTCCATGCCAGTGAGGACCAGAGAGCCAGGCCATACTATCATCAGAGCAGACAAGACAAAAGCTGACAAGAGAAAGGAAGGCCATCACATAACCACAGAAGGCTCTGCAGAGACTGTACAATTACATAACAATCCTGCACTTATGCAATTTCTGCACTTACTAACAGACCATCAAAATGTAGGAAGCAAACACTGACAGAACCAAAGGGAGAATCGGGTCTTCCTCTTAGTAATGGACAGAATGAGCAGACAAAAGTAGGAAACAGAGGAGGAACACTAGCACAGCAGACAGCACATGCTCTCTCCCACAGTGTACACAGACCCTCCCGTGGACAGACAATATTCACGCCACCATTCTCAGACTGTAAAGACAGATCGGTGAAGTGTGCTGTGGTAAGGTGCCGTCATAAGCCTTCTGGCGGTTCCCATCCTGCCACTCACCTGAGAAGATGTTCTTGAGGTTCTCCACGGCTGCAGCCAGCTGACTGTGCTGCGCTACAGCGTCCTTCACATCCTTGAGACTCTCAACTGTGTCGATGCTCTGCCTCCAGTCCTTGCTGACATCAGCCAGCGACTGCTGGATGTCTTTGACATCAGTTAGCGCGTTGTGGAGCTGGCTCAGGCCTGTGCGCACCCCATCCAACTGTGACTGGATCGCAGCCTGCAGGGAGATACCATGGGGTAAGCAAGGCCAGGGACAGCTGCTTCCTGATGGACAGACCTTCCCCAGGACTGTCAGATTCAACGAGCCAGAACAGCCACTGCCAGAGAAAGGATTAAAACTGACAGGGGGCTGGGGCTGGGGCTCAGTGGTAGAGCACTCGCCTAGCATGTGCGAGGCCCTGGGTTCAATCTTCAGTACCATATAAAAATAAATAAATAAAGGTATTAAAAACAAAACAAACACAAACAAAAAAACCTGACAGGGACCTGACTGACTCACATGACCACTTCTTTCAGTGCTCTCTAGGAACAGAGAATTTTACAGCTTGGACCAAACAATCCACAGCATGCTCGCCAGCCCCTTGGCCTGTAATGCTGTGTACCACTGGAGGTACCCAGGCTCATGGCCACCCTGAATGCATCTTTAGAAGGACACATCCCATGTTCTCTCCCTGGGCATCTCAATTTTCTAACAGGGCTTGTCTGGGCAGAAAACATTCTCAAGATTTCTTCCGTCCGCTGGGAGAAGGGTCATCCCGCAAGACCAGCTCAGCTGGAGGACAGCGACCCTGCTTCACTGACTGCACAGGTGAGACTCAGATCCACACTGTGGGACAACCCCAATGCCAGCCATAAGGGGAAGAGCATGGAAAACAACAGCAGGGGGACAGGAGGTGAGGAAAGGACCGGGCTGCATCAGCCACGGCAGGAGCAGCTGCCATCCAGGAGTCTCAGCTACATTTAGCCACAACGATCACTCGAGGTTTCTAGGTCACTACTGAGTATCACCAGTTAATCCCACAAGTTTCTAAAACAGGTAAAAATTCAGGGTAAAAATGTAGCAGGTCCAAACTACTTTCTAAACTAGTACAAAATTGCTGTCTCAATTAGTGAGCAGAGTCTGTGGGTGCTTTGCTGATGCAGCTACCACACCAAGCCTGCTGCTCCCCAGGCAACTGTACAGTTCTCAAGGGAGAAAACTCAATGCCAGGTCAGTGTCAGGATGAACTTTCCTCAAAGCCACTCTCAAAAATCCCTAAAAACATTCTGTTGCATGTCAACTGCAGAAGGTTATGGTCTTAACATTTTATAACTATACCAATTGTTTCTTTTAATAAAACCTCACATACACAGAGCAATTAACTTGAAAGTCCATCCAAATCAGAAAACAGCTAGAAAAAGAATGACCCCTTCCCTATCTCTCACTTTTTCTTATTCTGTGGTGCTAGGGATGGAACCCAGAGCCTCATGCATGCCAGGTAAATGCTCCACCACTGAGCTACATTCCCAGCATCCCTCCTATTTTGTAGACAGGTCCTGCAATGCTGCCCAGGCTAGCCTCAAGCTCCTGGGTTCAAGTCATCCTCTGGCCTCAGCTTCCCGCATTCTGGGACCACAGGTGCCACCACCACACCAAGCTCATGTGGAAATGATCTAAACAAAACTCTCTTTGTTGATACTCTGCAAGAGAGCTTTAAATAAACAAGCAGTTGTCATTTTTCAGGTAACACTTAAAAAGCTAAATGGAGTCAGGTGTGGTGGCGCACGCCTGTAATCCCAGCACTTGGGAGGCTGAGGCAGGAGGATCACAAGTTCAAAGCCAGCCTCAGCAATGGCGAGGCACTTAGCAACTCAGTGAGACCCTGTCTCTAATAAAATACAAAAAAGGGCTGGGGATGTGGCCCAGTGGTTGAGTGCCCCTGAGTTCAATCCCTGGTACAAAAAAAAAAAAAAAAAAAAAAAGCTAAATGGACTTTCAGGTAGGCACCAAGGTTGCTCTCGTGGTGCCAGCAACATTCCATAGTTCTCTTTGAGAACCTACTTTGGAAGGAGCTGCTCAGCCCAGCTCCTCCTCCCACATCACAACCTAATTTGGTGAAATCACCATGATGTCAAGTAAGGACCAGAAACTCGAGACACATGGCCCAGTTATGCCTGAGTGAAGTCTCCTACCTTCAGTCTGGCCTCCACAGAGGCCTTCTTCCGAGCCTCCCTCCTACGATACTGCTCCACTTTGTCCAGCTGGTCTGGGCGCTGGAGCATCCCAGCCACCCGCTGGACCGCTGTTGCTACAGCCTCCCGGTCTGTCTCTTTCATGGTCAACGAGTAGGCATCCAGAGGAACCTGTGTGCATGAGGGGAGGGTGTGTGAGAAGAAGGAAGTGCTGGCCCCAAACCACCACCAGCAAGGATCACAGTGGAGCCACAGGAAAGTGTCTGAGGAAATAGTCAATGCTGAAAACCTGAAAGTGGAATTCGAATCACGAACTCCTTAACAAAAACACAAACCGTTGGAACTCTAGTGTGGGAAAGTTTCACCTGACGGGAGAAACGGGGACATCTCGCAGCGACAAGACGGGACAGCCGGGGATGTCTGCACAAGGACCCAAGCCCGCTCACCCAGCCAGACGGCATCTCCCAGGCACCTCTCTCCCCGGCGCGGGGCCAACTTCTCATTGCTGGAGCCCTCACCCCACCCCCCGTCCAGGCTGCAGGCGACTGCTCTGGCCCCGGGGCGAGGAGAGGGGCGCGAGCTCACACCGCGCGTCCCCCCAGCACAAGCCTCATGCTCGGCCGCCGCGCAGTGTCCAGCCCCGGGCTCCACCGACTCCACCGACGGGCGCTCCCAGGGCTGCCGGCTGCAGGGTTCCCACAGTGCACACGCAGGCTCGCCCTGCCCGGGAAGGGCGCCCACGGAGAGCCGTCCACCTTCCCACCTGCCGGCCCGGGTGGCAGCGGACGCCCGGCACCAAGAAGGACCGAGCGAGCGGTACGAAGAAGTCCGCTAGGACCCCGGGCCGCGCGACCCGCCCCGCCCCGCTTCACCTGAACTGCGCCGCCGCCGCAGCCTCCGGGGCGACCGGAAGTGGACGGCGCGCAGGAACTTCCGCTTCCGGTAACAGGCCGGGGCGGGGCCTGGGCAGCCGGGAAGGCGGGGGCGTTGCCCTGGCAGGGAGCTCGGGACCCGACCTATGGGACCTGCGGGGGCTCGCGGCGGGAAGTCGGGGCACAGCCTCGGGGCGGGACCTGTGGGATCTCGGGACGGGGACTGTGGGACCTGGGGCCGGGACTGCGGGACGTCGGGGCGGGGCCTCGGGGACGGGACCTGCAGGACCTCGGGACAGAACCTGCGGGACCTCGGGCGGGGCCTCGGGACGGGGACTGCGGGACCTCGGGCGGGGCCTCGGGACAGGACCTGCGGGACCTCGGGGCGGGGCCTGCAGGACCTTGGGCGGAGCCTCGGGGACGGGACCTGCGGGACCTCGGGCGGGACCTCGGGGCGGAGCCTTGGACGGGGACTGTGGGACCTTGGGCGGGGCCTCGGGACGGGGACCCTGTGCCATATAGGACCTCGGGACAGGGACCTCACTGGGACCCTGCGTCGGTACCGGGCCTCACAGCGGGACCACGGGACCGGTCCCTGGAAAGAGGACTCAGCTGGGTGGGCCTGGGAGCGGAGACACTCCATCCCATAGGGGCCCAGCAGTGGAGCAGGGTGGGATAGGACTTCCGGAGGGCTTGCTGCGCACAGCTCAGGACTTTTCGTGGTGGGAACCCTGGGCTCTGAGGAGGACTATTCCCCACATGGGCAGGGTGACTGCTGAAGAGACTGCTGGCCTGACGCAGTCCCTCCAGCTCTCTGGCCCTTCCCCTGCCCTCCTGCCTGTTGTCTGCAGTGGCTCCCACAGGCTTGGCACTCCTCTGGTCGCCCCTGCTTCTCAGGATTCATCTTCCAGCTCCAGTGCCCACAGCTCTCCTTAACCCCCTGCCTCCCCACTGCACCAGCTCTTTGTCCTGTTTGTTTGCTTCACGTGTTCATGTCCCATTGCTGTCCCCACTTCAGGGTGGTAGGGCTGTCTCCTTTGCTGTAGCCCAGTGGATGGTGTTGAGCAGTCAACATGTTTTAACAGGCAGTAGCTCATCACATTGGTCATGACTGCCACCCAGAGACACCTGGGCAGCTGTTTAGGGAGCTGCCACTGTTACTCCTGAAATAAAAAATGAACTCGGCCCCTGGAGGAACACAAAACAGACTGGAAACCCAGTAGGGGCAACTGCAGGGTTTAGTCAGAGAAGCTTCAGGATGGTCTTTGGGCCTTGGAAGCAATACTAATCCTGGACAGGGGGTGGTAGGGAAGCAGTATGGGGAGGGCATTGCTGGGGAAGCTGTGCAGAGCACAGGAATCCTTGCAGGCAGGTCTGAGTTCCTGCATGGAGGAAAGGTCCACCCGCCAGGGCTTGTCTTCCCTTAGCAGGAACAGTCTGTGCTAGCCACCAGGATTTCAGTTGGTTGGGCTGATGGGGACACTACTTGCCTTAACCCACCAACAGAAGGCAATCTTCTATTGTGTTACCAGCTGCTAAACGGAATGGCACCTCTTGAAGACCAGCCAAGATAATTCAAATGCAAGAGTCTGAAGATGGCAGGGAGGGTAGGTGCCCCAAGTACTACCACAACCACAACCACAGCCTGTGCCAGCTGACTACCAGGCAGCAGCACCATGGTGGCATGCCAGCTGACAGTTGACCTCACTTTATAATTTCACCTTCTTTACCTAGTAACTTCAGAAAACATCAACTAGTTGAGCAATGAATAAATGTGAATAAAGAGCCTCTATTATGTTTGAAAATATGATTGTAAAGATGTTTTGAAACTAAGAAAATTTTCTAGAATGACCAAAGCCTTAGGACTGTTACTTGAAAACACGGACATTTAGTGCATGACCATTTTCTCTCAGTCTTCCTTAGTTAACCAGATGCTCAGCGATGGGTTTTCTTATTGAGAATTTAAATTCTTCCTTGCAGCTAAAAATTATTAATTAAAACTCCTTCTTAGAGGGTGGTGTCTGTGTCGTGGGTTCCCAGAGGCAGCAGGTGGGAATGGACCCCTGTGGAGTGCCACACCATGTCTCTGGGCAGCGGGGGTAAAGAGCCAGTATAGGAAGCGCTGCCAGGAAACACTTGTCTTTGTGTGCTTTCCCGGACTCCAGGCAGAGGTGGGCCTGGAAGGCAGATTGGCCAGTCCCCCTTCTTTTTAAGTAGAAGACAAACAGACAATGTTAAGGGAATTCTGATGTGCATGAACAACCAATGGCTGAGTGTGGAGCCGTGCTACCTCTTGTCCGAGCCCTCCATGATCAAGATCTTCTTCCCCTTCTCAAGGGCAGCAGTTATCTTCAAGCCTATAATTTTTTTTTTCCCCAGTACCGGGGATTGAACTCAGGGGCACTCGACCACTGGGCCACATCCCCAGCCGTTTTGTGTATTTTATTTATTTTATTAGAGACAGGGTCTCACTGAGTTGCTAAGTGACTCGCCATTGCTGAGGCTGGCTTTGAACTCGTCATCCTCCTGCCTCAGCCTCCCAAGTGCTGGGATTATAGGTGTGTGCCACCGCACCCAGGTAAGCCTATGAATTTTTAAAAGTTATGACAATGTGGTGTTCCTATTTTCTTCTTTTTACTGGAACTGATGTAGTTGTAATCATGTTTCTAATTCTTGGGACATATTGCAAGATGGAGATAGTTTAAAACTGTCTTCAGGTTGGAAAAGTCTAAAACTTGTTGATAATCCAGTATTATCTGAAATAAATGCTACATAAAGGTTTTAAAAAAACTTTCTAGGGTGTTTTGCCAGATGAAACAAGAGAGAAGCCTCCCGTCACCTACCCCCCCCCCCATGTTAATTGAACACGGCAAGGGTCCTTGTGCAGTCGGTTGCCTCATGGGAAAGCACAGGAGGATGTGGCAAAAGCAAGAGGGGAGAAGAGGGGTGCTTGAGCAGAGGCTCTGCCCCCATGGGCATGTGAATGGTCCGCAACCCAGGCTTGGATTCTGTACCCACACAGGGCGGGGCGGGGCAGGGTTCAGGCTCCCCACAGTGGTGCGTCCTCAGTGGAGTATCTGAGTGCGGGACCAGGGCCCCCTCCTGGCCTGCCTGACTACTGGACTAGGAGTGGGAACGGCCCAGAGACCACTGAGCTCGGACTCTCCTGCTTGTCCTGGGAGAGGAAACCCAGGGAGGCTTCCTGGTGCTTCCTCACTCTCTCCTCCCCACCCCCAGAGCTACTCGGGGAGCCAGAGGGAGAGTACTGTGGTGTCTGAGGCCTGGGCCTGGTGCTGGGAGGACGGAGATCTTGCTTTGTCCCAGCTTAGATGTTGTTAGAGGTGCACGTTAAGGGATAGCCATTAAGGAGACAGAACTGTAGCTTCCAAACAAGTGAAGGTGGGAGAAGGAAGAGAGTACCATGGATTGCAGAGAAGGACAGGAAGGAGAGACCAGGTCACTGGAAATTGAACTGAAAGAGGTGGGGAAACGCTCAAAATCATCAATAATCTGGACATAGGTAAATGGGTCAAAGAGTAAAATGGGTATGTACCAGAGAACACCTACACGTGAAGAACAAGGGCTGGGAGTGAGGGGGCTTTAGCATGCCAGCCAGGAAGGCCTGAGGAAGCTTTTGGGTGATGTTAGTGTCAGACAGCATGGTTCTGTCAGAAGCCACAGCCAGAGACAGTAATGAAGACACAGAAAGCCATAAAGACACCAAATTTACTGTGTGAAAATACTAAATGGCTGTATGATATAAGGAAAATAAGAATTCAATGAAAAGACAAGATAGAGCGGAGAAAAAATGCTGGATCTTTGTAAGTGAGCAGAGATTGCTATGTGGGAGAGAGAAACTGCAAGTGGCCCAAGGGTGTGACGAGGCTGGGAGGACACAGCTCTGGGTGGGGAGGCCAGAACCCTGCCTTTCTCAGCCTGCAGGAGGGAGGCCTGGGGTGCTCCAGCCTTTGTCCCCAGCAGCATGGCTCACCTGGTCCTGGGGGAGACTGGTTCATGGCAAGTCTGCACCCCACACCCAGTCCTGCCTGCCTTGCGGGACGGTGCCTGTCTTGCCCCAGCTCCATCCTCCCCACGTGCAGCCACCCCGTGAGCCGTGCCACCCACCACTCTGTCTGCACAGCACCTGTGCCCTGACCTACAGCACAGAGCACAAGTGTTGCCTGTGGCCACTGTCCACACCACCAGCAGGGCAGCAGCAGGCACGCCATGCTCTTGGCTGGGGCCACGTGGGTCTGTGCTCCCCCTGCATGAATCCGGGGCACCTGGCACGGGCCCTCTTGTTTTTGGCAGGGGCCCCACAGTGGCAACAGAATGAGTGAGCGGGACAGGTGCCCATGAAACGGCTGCCCACTCACCCCCAGAAGCCATAGGCAGGTGTTGGGTGAGGAAGAGTGCTGCCGTGGGAGGGGCCCCCGGGGCACCTGGTGAGGGGATGTCGCCCTGTCTCCCAGCCCAGTTTACAGCCAGGGCAGTGCCTAGGCCGGTGGGGCAACCCTCAGGTCCATCTGCCATTGCTGGGAAGGTAGGTAAATGCATCTGGGGGGTCCCACAAAAGGCAGAACTCACCCAGCAGAGGGGCCTGGCTGGTCTCCCTGAGGGAGATGTGGCGAGGCCAGTGGTGACCACCACTCTGCAGTGGGGGTCCTGAAACCCTTCAATCAGGGGTGCTCTTTGACCAAAGGAAGTGAAAGCCCAGCCCCCAGGCCCCTGCCCCTCCCACACACCTGTCACCCACATCCTGTGACAGGGTCCCCCAGAGCACCCTCAGCTCTGCCCTTACAGGACGGCTCAAGTCTGGGGGTCCTGAGGCACCAGAGGGTCCCCAACCCTCAGGGACAGCAGGGGAGGGCCTGGTGAGTGTTTGGTGTTTCCTGTGCCCTTAGATCCAGCATTTCTACCTGGAGGAGGGTGCCGTGTGCAAACCCAACACCTGTGTGGAAGGAACAGTGACTCCATCTGGAGCTCTAGACGCTCCACTGACGCTAGACGCACCTGCACCTGCAGTGTTTCACACAGAGTTTGCAAAAGTGCGACAGGGGCAGTGTGCGAGACACGGCTGGGAGCTCTCAAGGCACCAGGCAGTGCAGAGTGCACGGCAGGGCATGGTGAACACTAAGGAGTGGCCAGGCAGTCTAGGTCCCGAGAACCGTAGCAGCCAGTAGAAACTGCAAAGCACAAACACGACGTGTGTCCTTCTCCTTCCTTCCAGCGCGTTCCTCATCACGTTCGGCTTTGCTGTTTCCAGCTACAGAGGCAGAAGCACATGAACCTCTGGGTAGACTGGCAAGACATCCCGAGGCATAGACGGCACCTCTCTGCTCAACCTCTGGGTAGACTGGCAAGACATCCCGAGGCATCTCGGTGTCACCCGTCCTCGTGGGTTCTCAGGAGGCACGAGGCGACTGAGCTGCAAAACTGCTGACTGCAGGGCAGGGGAGGTGCTGCCCGACACGGCAGGGCCCCACATGTCCAAGGTCCGCAGCACACGTGGGTGTCCCAGATGCCAAGCCTGCAGAGCGGAGGTGTGGGTGCTGAGCTGTCCACAGAGCCAGGCGGCCCTCACATTGCTTCTGTTGGTCCTCCCAGAGGGGATACGGGTCAAGTGGCCCTGTGCGCAAGGATGTCCAGGCCTCAGGGCCCCTGCAGCTCTTTGTAGGCACATGGTGCAGGGGAGGAGGTGTGTCTGGCTACTGTTGGCGAACGTGAGGCAGCCTTGTTCCATCTTCTTGGTCTCACTGTCTCAGGGTTCCCTGGCTGTAGGTCACGGGGTGTGTTGACTGTCTGCGGTGCTCTCTGCCCTCCGTCAGCCCTTGCAGAAGAGCTGTGCCTCTCTGGAAGGAAACAGCCCTCTTGTAAAGGGCAGGGAAATGCTGAGCACCGGCTGGGCTAAGCCCTCGGGGAATGCAGGGTAGCCTAGCCATCACAGGAGCTGTCTGCCACCTCGACGTGAACAGGGACCTCCACAGTCAGGAGCTGGGCACTTGGTTAGAGAAGGAAGGGAAAAATTCTGGATCCACTTCTACTCTTAAGACTAAATCCATAAACTCCCAGAAAGCAGGGGTAAGCTGTGGTGGGCAGAACTGGGTAACACTGGGACACTGGGCCAGCGGGGGCTCCCTGTCCTGACTACGCCAGGTGGCAGGAGTGGAGGCCAGGAGCCCTCAGCTCGCAGTGACAGAGCGGCACCCACGTCACCTTTTGAAAGGCCACTGTAGGATGGGCAGAGAGGGAAAGGCTGTAAATGGCTGCTCTCGACCCTGGCTTGTGTGGGTGAGTGGACGCTTCCAGCCCCATTCCTGCCCCAGGCAAATTCTCCTACACACCAGGTGGACCAGGGGCTGGGCAGAAGACCCATCCCCCTGACCAAACCCGAGTTTTGACAAAGGGGATGTGTATCCCAATAGCCTCTGCCCTAAGCTGGGGCTGAGCACTGACCCCAGGCCACCAGTGAGGACGCCCAGGAGGTGGAGCCTGGGCCATGCCCAGCGGCTTCTGCACTCCCGAGACCCGGGCAGGCAGAGGACCGACAGCCCCTGAAGAAGAGGGGGCCACACAGGCAAAACTTGGCCTGCAGGTGGGCTATGCGAGCCTGCCTTTCCAATTTCCTAGAGTGGACACCACACATGCCCTTGAGTGTGTTGTGCAGCACCTGGGAAGCCCTGGACAGCCTGGAAGGCACGGCCTCCTGTGCCTCCTGTGCTCCAGTGGGGCTGCACGTGGGCTGCCTCACACCAGGCACAGAGGGCCAACAGTCCTCAGGGCCCCGCAGAGAGCACTGGGAGAGTCCCAGAAGGGACCTGCACACCTCCGTGCCAAGCGTGGCCTCAAGCCCTGACTTGGAGTCACAGAGGACCTGGTGCCCACAACCTCTAGGTCCTGCCCGTGGGTGGGCTTAGTCGCCGCCCAGTAAGGCTGCTTCACTTGTACTCTGTGTGCCTCAGACGCCCACACAGGCAGGGGGTGGCAGGGGTGGGGACTCAGGAGGCCATGAGACGTCACTGTAAGCTTCTGATGGTGGCCTTGGGGGCAAGGGGTGTTGGCCATTTCCTTAAACATCTTAACTTCTCAAAGAGAAACACCATCCTGCTTGAGCAGACTCGAGGCTGCATGTATGATTGCTGTGATGCTTCACAAACCTCAGAATGCCCTGCGGCACAGGCACCACCGTGGGCTGGGGGCACGAGGGGCAGCTCTGTCAAGAGCATCGCTTGGACCTGCTCTGGGCACACCCACCACCTGGGGGCAGGCAGGCAGGGTGGACTGAGTATGGACAGACATGGCCTGCAGGAGAGCTGCACTAGGGCAGGAAGGCTGAAGCGCTTTTGGGAAACATCCTGGGCACGGCTCCCTGACTGGGAGCCGCCCATGGGGGTGAGTCCAGGGGCTCACGCTTGACTACAGGGGCAGCCCTGGGAGTTCTGCAGTCACAGCCCAGAGCCAGGTGCTGGCGCTCAGGGCAGCCAGGTGTGCAGAGGTGCAGGGGGGGCTCTGGCTCCAGGCAGGCGCAGTGTGCAGGGAAGAAGGGGACCAGTTCCCTGCTGGGTTCAGTGGTGGCCCGGCTGTGGGGGCGAGCCCCTACCATGCCACGCACGAGGTGTGGGCTGTGGGCCTGGTGCCTGCAGTCCAGCTCTGTCTTCAGGTGCATCCTGGTGGAAAAGTGACCAGCTGTCTCTTGGCTGTGTTGCTGGCTCCCAGCCACACCTGGCTGGGGGTGCAGATGTCTGCTGTGTCCTCAGACCCAGAGTCGTTTTCCATTTTGATTGGCATTTCGAGCAACAGTGCTGGACTGCATGGGGCCCCTGGGGACACCAGCAGGCCAGGCAACTTGGCATCCTCAGGGGAGTAGCCCCCAGCTGGGAAGCACTGCGCTCCCGGCACAGGGAGCCTGTTCTCTAGGCCGCTCGGCAGGGTGTGGCAGGGAGGGTGCCCCTGTTCCTGCTGGAGGTCCCGCAGGGGTCTGCTTGGCCTGCTGCAGTAGGCACTGGGGGGAGGGCCTGGCGGGCATGAGAGGGGTGAACTTCTGAAGGTAGTCCTGACACTGGCACCGAGCATGCCCTGGGCACCTGGGTAGGGCGTGCAGGAGATGTGGGACAGGCCGTGCGTGGACGGCAGCTCCCTTCTGCGGGGCTGCAGCTGTGGCTTGTCACGCTTTTCTGTCATCCAGCTGGGGTGCCTCGAGGGCGCTGCTGGCGCCCAGCAGCAGTTGTAGGCCTGTGTCTCCCGCCGGCCCCCGCCTGCTGCACAGCTGCTCAGCACTCTCTCCGGCTCTGCTTCTTCCCCATCCCTGCAGAACAAGACAGTGTGGGGGCCAGCCGCAGGGTGAAGGGCCTCTCCTGGGGCTGACCTCTCCAGAAGGGAGCTGAGGTGAATCTGCAAGGTCAGCCCCAGCTCAATCTGCAGGGGCAACTGCAGGCAAGGCCCCAGGCCATGTGGTCCCTGACAACCACCCAGCAGCCCGCAGGCCTGCCCCTCCTGTCCATCACCTCAGCTCTGGGGCCCCAAGCCCAGGCAGGCTCAGTGGGGCAGGCTGGGTGACAGGACCCCCTGCCTTCCACCCTGTGCCACAGGAGCCCTTCTCCAGGCCCCCTGCTTCCACCCTGTGCCATAGGAGCCCTTCTCTGGGGCATATGCCAGTCCAACAGCACCCACAGGTCAGGTCTGACACCAGGTGATGGCTGGCCACTTCTATGTCCAGGCCAGGTGTGACAGGGACCACACCTGCATCACAGGAGACTGGCTGAGGGTGACTCATGGTGGTCAGTCTGGGAAGGGAGACCTACTGGTCAGGGCAGAGTGGCAGGTAGGGGTAGTCAGGTGGTGTGGACGGGACATGGAATGCAGAGGGTTTCCAAGCAAAGCCCACTCCTCCCGACTGTCCCTGCATATGGACACCATCCAGGCTGGGAGGCTGTGTGGACAGCACCAACGGCAAGGCCTGGTGGGTCCTCTCCTAGCAGTCAAGGCCACCGTTGACCCCTCTCCACGCCCCTCTCTGTGGCCTCCATGGTGACAGGGGTGGGGTGGGGTGGTCTGCACTACTTACCCTGCAGCCCCTGTGGGATCCAGGATGAGTCCAGGGCCACCCCTGAGGCACAGGCACGGGGCCCTCGTGGGAGCCCGGGTCCAGTGGCCAGTGTCCGTCTGTGACCTGAACAGGGGAACGCAGTTTTCACCATTGCTGCTTCCTGCGGGGGTTCAGAGGGAAAGGCTGTCACTGGGTCCTGAAGTGCCCTGGTCTAGGTGCCATGTGGCCCCCACGTTCCTGAGACGTAGGACCAGAGCGACAGGGCATCTGTCCCTGTCGCCACCCCCGCCCTCAGAGTGGCATTTCCATGAATCCACATGGCTGAGGGGTGGCCAGCTCTCCAGGGGACGCACTGCGTTTCGCCCATGCGGGAAGGAGCTTCAAGAGGTACCTGCAGCGAAGCCGGGCTTTGCTCGTGGGTCTGGTCCACACAGAGCTGCAGTGGCCTGTGCCCTGTGGAGACAAGAGTGGAGTGGCATGAGTGTGCAGACAGGCAGGCACGTGGTGGCACTGTCGCCCGAGGAGGGGGCCAGAGCTCCTACCAGCTCACTCCCACAGACCACCAGCTCCTTCCTCAGTGACAGATTCCAGACAATTCTGAGGCATGTCACCTTTTGAGCCAGAAGAACGAATTTACTCCAGAAGGTGCATATGCCCATGCAATGCGTTTGATTTAGGGCGTGGATGTTTTTATGGAAGGCCCCAGGGAGAATAATGGACTCCAGGGACGAGATTCTCTGCTGTGAGAGTCACTACGAGTGAATTGAGACCACCAGCCACGGTTCTTGGGGAGGTGTGTGTGGTGACAGGGTCACAATCTCCTCCTAAGAGTCTGTTCTCTCTTTAGAGGAGGAGCTGCAGGCCTGAAGCTGACCACTAGCAGATACCAGAGGACTTCCAGCCCAGACCCAGCCATCTCCCTGCCTCTAGGGAGCCAAGGCCAGAGGGGCAGGGGTTCTGTGGGGAGCGTGCACTTCCTGAGAATCACATTTTCGTCACTGTGAATCTTTGGTCACAAAGTGCAGCAAGTGTCCACTCTGGGTCAGAATGAATATTAGTGAGGAAGAGAATTGTACAGTGGCTCCAGGGGTGAAGAGGGGCAACAGCCTGTCACCAAACCTGTCAGGAAAGGCTACGGGAGATGGCATCCCCATCTGTCCATAGGCCCGTCTGCCCCAGTGCAGCCTTCCAGGGGGAGTGTGGAAGATCTGTGTTCTCGGGGGGCTGCCCCTCCCCCTCCCGTGTTTTAACAAGGCTGTGAGGGGGGGCTCCCCTGAGGTGCCTCCCCTCGCCTGGTCATCTACCACAGGGCTGCTGCTGATGCCGGGGACCCCACACCTGCACCCTCCTGCTTAGGCTCCAGGGGACTAGGGTGCCGCTCTCCAGGTCAGCTCCAGAGGAGCCTATGCTGGGGGGGCTGTTTCATGGCTGAAAACAGGAGAGAGAAAGCGCGTCCTGAGTCCCTGAGCCAGCCCAGCTCGTCTCGGAAAGCAGAGAGAATGCGGTGTGTGCAGCTGGCGCCCCTCAGGACGAGCCCAGCAGGCACAAGGCTGCCCTCTGCCCTGTCCACCCGTGCAGAGCCGGGTTCTGGCCTAGCCTCATCACGGCCTTTGTACCTTCCCTGCTGTGGGGCGGCCCTCCCTGGGGCTCCCATCTTCCATCCTTAGCAGTGAGGACGGCACAGGCCTGCCAGACAGGGAGAACCGTGAGGGGACCCTGTGTGCCCAGGCTGGAGCACATCCTGGAAGCCACCCTCCATCAACCCCGCACACAGCAGACCGAGGACGCGGAACGCAGGACCCAGGCACGGAAGGAACTTACTGCTGCCACCAGATCTCCTCACTGAGGGCCTCCCCGAGGGACTGCAGGTGAGCGAGACCCTGCCGAGGGATGGAGCCTGGGCCTGGCCTGGCCTCAGCACCTGGCAGGCCACGTGGTGAGGCACCCATAGCTTCATGGGGTCCAGTGGGCCAACTCTGGCCAAGCTGAGTCCCATCTCCATGGGTAAGGACTGAGGGCAAGCAGTCGCCTGAGTTGCTGGGACAGGCGGGAGGTGCTGGTGCTGTGGAGTTCAAGGCCTGAACCTTGTGGGCTCTCAGGCCCATCTGGGCATGGATCTCAAGAATGGGATCTAATGCTAGTGAGAGTTGGGGAGCACAGGTAGGACCCCAAAGCCAGATGAGAAAGCACAGCATGGCAGGCGTGTCTGAGGAGCAAGGCCACCCAGTCTGCACCGCTGGGTTCCTGTGAATAGCCCAGCACACTGCCCCTGTCCAAGGGAGAGCTGGAGGACTTGCAGCTAGAGCGTGCGATGGGGCAGGATCTCCAGCAATGCCAGGGAGGACGGGGGCAGTTTCTCCTGAACTGCATGCTCGCTGTGTGTGACCAGAGCCCACAGCCTGGTCAGACGGACTCCTCCCGCGCAGGCGCACACCGACCAGTCAGTGTGCCACATTAGAGGTCTGCTAAGTCTCCTTCCTGCGACCTTCACCACCCTCAAAGTGGGGAACCACAGACAGAAATGCAGGTCCACAAGTGATTTCTGAGAGCAGCTGCAGGCTGAAGGGACAGGCCGAGGGCCAGGGTTTGAGCCAGTCTTCCAGCCCAGGCACAGTGGAGGCTGCCCTGCGGCAGAGACCAGGTCTCTGGCCTTCACCCAAGGACCTGCAGAACGGCCAGCCCAGTGCTGGCCCTTCAGCCCAGTGCTGCTAGGAGAGTCCAGTGGGAGGGGCAAGGAGGACACCCCTGAGGAGGACCAGGAGCACTGCCCACAGGCCTAACTGCCCTTAGAAAGGATAAGGCCTCCAGGAGGAGATGCCAGCCCCTTGTTCCTGGAGCTGGACCAACAGCAGGACAGCACCTGCCTGGGGGTGGCCAGGTGGCTTTGGCTAGAATTGGGGTGGCTACTGGAGACCGGGCTGGAGAGCCCCGCGCCTCGGGCCCCATTTCCTCCAAGCCACACTGGTTGTGGTGATTCACCATGGCCCTGGTGCTGGGTGGGCTCTGGGCGTATTCTGCAGCTCACTGAGACCAGAGGAGGGGCTGGGGACTGGGGCCTTCCAATACACAGCCCCCACACGGGATTCCAAGAAGGCATCTCCTGCACTCGGTGGGGGGGGTGTGGAGGTGAAAGTCAGACGTCCTGCCCGCATCTCGCCCAGAGGGGTCCATCTGCCAGGCGGAAACCCATTCCCATGCGCAGCATCTCAAGTCGCTCCCAGGAAACACAGGTGGGCCCGTTCTTTTTTTTTTTTAATATTTTTTTTAGTTGTAGGTGGACACAATACCTTTATTTACTTATGTGGTGCTGAGGATCAAACCCAGGGCCCCACACATGCGAGATGAGCGCTCTACCACCGAGCCATAGCCCCAGCCCCCTGGTGGGCCCATTCCAAGACACAGCAACATGTATCCCCCAGAAAACCTAGCCCTGGAAAACTGAGAAAGCCTGGCAGGACCAGGCTAGATGGACCAGGGCCCTGCAGCAGCACAGCCACTGACGCTGGAGGGGCCGCTGACGCGAGGTGTGCAAGGAGGAAGAGGGCCAGAGACGGCAGGCTGAGGCAGGGCCCTTGTGTTGAGTGGCTTTGTGGCAGGACAGCGTGGGCCAATCAGGAGGGGCAGGATTGGAAGCTAGTGTCTGCAAATGTGAGTCTGACACAGTTCTTCCTAATAGTTGTCACCTACATGGTGCACTAGCTTTAAAATTTCCAAACTCTCACCTACTACTTGACAGAAATGAACAAAGAAGATACCGGGCATGTGGTGTGTGCAGGTGTTTTGTGCTGCAACGATTCCTGCTCACCTGGGGTCCACCATGGCCGTGGTGTCCACCCTGTGCTTGGCCCTCAGAAATGCACTCTTCATTTTCACCTCTGCCAAGGCTGGCAGGAGGACTGGCACCACGGTGCAGAACAGGGAGAGCAGCGGGGGCAGGACGCTTCCTGACGGCGCCTTCTTCTTCTGTCCCAGCAGGAATTTTAGTTTCCCTTGAAACTGCATTGTCTGGTAGGTGAAAGCAGAAGGAAAAGTACATTCACGGCACAGAAGGACCAGGGCTCAGGGTGCAGGGCGACTGCAGTGCGGCTGGGAGGTGTGGAGGAAGCTCTGCCCACGTGCACATCTGCCTCCTGCAGACCAGCCCCACCCAGGCCTTCAGGGTGGCTTCGGTGTGTCTGTGACGGGTGTAGCCTTTCAGGGACAAGGGTATTCTTGCATGAGCACCCATTGGTGTGTGCGTGCATGTGCCAACCACACAGGTGGCACCAGTGCATCTGCTCGGGCTGCCATCAATGACAGCCTGAGCCACCAGCTGCGTGTCCGGTAGCAATTTGCGGGCCGTTCTCTGAGGGCTATTTCAGCTTAATGCTTCATCTCTATTTCTATTTCAGCTTCAATGCCTCACCCCACTCCCTTCCAGAGTCCATAGTCCAGGTGAGGAGAAGAGGTCCCCAGAGCCCACAGTCCAGATGGAGAGAGGGGAACCCCTAGAGCTCAGAGTCAGAAAGAAGAGACCCCCAGAGCCAAATGTCCAGGTGGGGAATGGGGAGATGGGATGCCCCAGAACCCACAGTCCAGAGATGCAGGACCCCCCCAGAGCCCAAGGAGGTGGGACCCCTTGCCCTCGGTCCTGTTAGACAGGGTGTGATATGCAGGGTCACAGGAGTCCATGGTCATGGTCCTGGCACAGGCCTGGAAGTTGGGCCCCAGGGTTCCGTCCAGCCTGTGGGTGCGGATTGGTGGCTGCTGGGGAGGAGGCAGGGCCCTGTGGTTTCCAGCACAGTGTGAGCCAGAGGAGTTGGCAGGTGCAGGGACCCAGGTGCAGGCTCTGCAGAGGTGAATGCTGGGGTCCTGCGAGGTAGGCATGGGCTGGGGGACCCTTGCTTGGCTATGTCCCAGGAGGATGATGCCTCCCTTTCAGCGAGGAGCTGGAAGAGGACATGATTGGATGGAGGAAACCCTAAGAGGGCCTCCAGTGCCTGGGTCCTGACAGACCCTGCTAAAGGCTGGGGTGTGGAATTCTCTCTCTCTCTCTCTCTCTTTTTTTTTTTTTTTTTTTGGTACTGGGGATTGCACTCAGGGGCACCTGACCACTGGGCCACATCCCCAGCCCTTTTCTTGTATTTTAATTAGAGACAGGGTTTCACTGAGTTGCTAAGTGCCTCGCCATTGCTGAGGCTGGCTTTGAACTCGTGATCCTCCTGCCTCAGCCTCCCAAGTGCTGGGGTTACAGGCATGAGCAACCATGCCCGGCGTGGAAAGGCACAATTCTCTTTGAATACAAAGTGACCCTCCATTTCAAGTGCTTTCCTGTGACCTGCAGTGGGTTCCACTTGCCCCCCTCACCCATCCTCCACACCTGGTGGTGTCAAGGGGGTGTGTGGAGCCTCTGGAGCCCCAACCAGGGCTCACCCTCTCTGTCCAGGGATGCCAGGTCCCTTCCACACCAGGGCAGGATGGACCCGATGTCAGGAAGCCCGAGCGGGCTGCAGGTCAAGTCCCGCCCAGGTCCCAGCCACTCACCAGAAAGCCAGAGGTGCTATCCAGCAGGCAGCGCATGCGGCAGATGAAGCATCGTGTCAGGAAGGCTGAGTACTCGGTGGGCGAGCCCGAGCCTCCTTCCTGTGCCCTGAGCAGCCTCCGCAGCACACTGTCATCCCCTGCAGGACAGCCCAGGGAGTGGGGGTGAGGCTGGGAGATGGTGGCCAAGAGAGAGCCACATGTGCCCAGATGGGCTTTTGCACTGTGTGGGAGCCACTCAGCCCTCCGAGTGGCCCTGGCTCTCTGCAGTCCTGGAGAGACGGCTGTGACGAGGGTCTGCCTTCACAGTCCCCTGCCTTTACCATATCTGTAAGACCTCACTGCTCTGGAGGCCTGGGCTTGGTGCTTTCATCAGCTCTGTAAGCTGGATCATGCTGCTGCCTGAGGCTGCACCGGAAACCTTTCCTGGCATTATAAGCCCATGCGTGCGTGTGTGTGAAAGAAGCAGGGAACTGGATCCGGGGGAGATGCTACCCCAAAGCCCCTTCCCTGTCCCTTCCAAGCCCACCATCACCTGTTCCCATTGGGTGAGGTGGGAGCCAGTTTACAGGGGGTCTCTGCACACAGGGCACCAGCCCCGAAGAGCCAACATTTCCGGGGGCTTTTTCAGATCTTGTAAACTGGGCCAAGAAACTTCCTGGCAGACAGGAGCCTGAGGGAGTTTGTGAAGCAAGAGCTCTGCAGCTCCAAGAGGTGGCAAGGACTGGGTCTCCAGCCTGCCAGGGTGCCTGCAGTCTGTGTCCCAAGTGTCCCAGGGCCACATGCCCGGGCCTCAGCTTGTGGTACCACTGGGAAGTGGCGCAGGTCTAAGAGCCGGGGCCTCGGTGTTAGTCACTGGTCATGTCCTTGAAGGGGACTGGGATGCCGGTCTCTCCCCATCTCTCACATCCCAGAAGGGGTTAGCAGTTTTGCTCCTCCAGCAGCCCCCACCATGATGTGCTGCCCCCGAGGTCTGGTGGCAGTGGTCCCACAACCATGATGAGGCACCAAGTCGGAGCAGAAATAAACCCTTCTTTACAAATCGGCGATCTCCAGCTTTTGCCATAGGGGTGAGGGGCAGCCACACAGGGAGTCCTAGGCCTGGCTACAGAGCACCGCGGAGTGGCTGGGGCACAACACCCTCAGGAGCCACTCATGGTGCCGCATGACAAGCCCACTGTAGGACAGCTGGATGGGGAGGACTCTAGGGAAGGCGCATCCAGTGTGGAGTCCCACGTGGTGGCAGAGGACAAGGAGGTGTCAGCAGTGTGCACAGTGCCAGAGCTGCCTGCCCACCTGCGTCCTGGTGCACAGAGCTGCCAGAGCTGCCTACCCCACCTGCGTCCTGGTGCACAGTGCCAGAGCTGCCTGTGCACAGTGCCTGCCACCTGAGCTGCCTGCCCACCTGCGTCCTGGTGCACAGTGCCAGAGCTGCCTGCCCACCTGTGTCCTGGTGCCACAGTGCCAGAGCTGCCTGCCCACCTGCGTCCTGGTGCACAGTGCCAGAGCTGCCTGCCCACCTGCGTCCTGGTGCACAGTGCCAGAGCTGCCTGCCCCCACCTGCGTCCTGGTGCATGGCACGAGAGCTGCCTGCCCACCTGTGTCCTGGTGCACAGATGCCAGAGCTGCCTACCCCACCTGCGTCCTGGTGCACAGTGCCAGAGCTGCCTACCCACCTGCGTCCTGGTGCACAGTGCCAGAGCTGCCTACCCACCTGCGTCCTGGTGCACAGTGCCAGAGCTGCCTACCCACCTGCGTCCTGGTGCACAGTGCCAGAGCTACCTGCCCACCTGCGTCCTGGTGCATGGCACGAGAGCTGCCTGCCCACCTGTGTCCTGGTGCACAGTGCCAGAGCTGCCTACCCACCTGCGTCCTGGTGCACAGTGCCAGAGCTGCCTACCCACCTGCGTCCTGGTGCACAGTGCCAGAGCTGCCTGCCCACCTGCGTCCTGGTGCACAGCGCCCTGAGCTGCCTGCCCACCTGCGTCCTGGTGCACAGCGCCCTGAGCTGCCTGCCCACCTGCGTCCTGGTGCATGGCACCAGAGTTGCCTGCCCACCTGCGTCCTGGTGCATGGCACCAGAGCTGCCTGCCCACCTGCGTCCTGGTGCATGGCACAAGAGGCTGCCTGCCCACCTGTGTCCTGGTGCATGGCACCAGAGCTGCCTGCCCACCTGTGTCCTGGTGCACAGTGCCAGAGCTGCCTACCCACCTGTGTCCTGGTGCACAGTGCCAGAGCTGCCTACCCACCTGCGTCCTGGTGCACAGTGCCAGAGCTGCCTACCCACCTGCGTCCCTGGTGCACAGTGCCAGAGCTGCCTACCCACCTGCGTCCTGGTGCACAGTGCCAGAGCTGGCCTACCCACCTGCGTCCTGGTGCACAGTGCCAGAGCTGCCTACCCACCTGCGTCCTGGTGCACAGTGCCAGAGCTGCCTACCCACCTGCGTCCTGGTGCACAGTGCCAGAGCTGCCTGCCCACCTGCGTCCTGGTGCATGGCACCAGAGCTGCCTGCCCACCTGCGTCCTGGTGCACAGTGCCAGAGCTGCCTACCCACCTGCGTCCTGGTGCACAGTGCCAGAGCTGCCTACCCACCTGCGTCCTGGTGCACAGTGCCAGAGCTGCCTGCCCACCTGCGTCCTGGTGCATGGCACAAGAGCTGCCTGCCCACCTGTGTCCTGGTGCATGGCACCAGAGCTGCCTGCCCACCTGTGTCCTGGTGCATGGCACCAGAGCTGCCTGCCCACCTGCGTCCTGGTGCACAGTGCCAGAGCTGCCTGCCCACCTGCATCCTGGTGCATGGCACCAGAGCTGTCTGCCCACCTGCGTCCTGGTGCACAGTGCCAGAGCTGCCTGCCCACCTGCATCCTGGTGCATGGCACCAGAGCTGTCCTGCCCACCTGCGTCCTGGTGCACAGTGCCAGAGCTGCCTGCCCACCTGCGTCCTGGTGCACAGTGCCCTAAGCTGCCTGCCCACCTGTGTCCTGGTGCATGGCACCAGAGCTGCCTGCCCACCTGCGTCCTGGTGCACAGTGCCCTGAGCTGCCTACCCACCTGCGTCCTGGTGCATGGCACCAGAGGTGCCTACCCACCTGCGTCCTGGTGCACAGTGCCAGAGCTGCCTACCCACCTGCGTCCTGGTGCATGGCACCAGAGCTGCCTACCCACCTGCGTCCTGGTGCACAGTGCCCTGAGCTGCCTGCCCACCTGCGTCCTGGTCACAGTGCCCTGAGCTGCCTGCCCACCTGCGTCCTGGTGCACAGTGCCCTGAGCTGCCTGCCCACCTGCGTCCTGGTGCACAGTGCCCTGAGCTGCCTGCCCACCTGCGTCCTGGTGCATGGCACCAGAGCTGCCTACCCACCTGCGTCCTGGTGCACAGTGCCAGAGCTGCCTACCCACCTGCGTCCTGGTGCACAGTGCCCTGAGCTGCCTGCCCACCTGTGTCCTGGTTGCACAGTGCCCTGAGCTGCCTACCCACCTGCGTCCTGGTGCACAGTGCCAGAGCTGCCTACCCACCTGCATCCTGGTGCATGGCACCAGAGCTGCCTACCCACCTGCATCCTGGTGCATGGCACCAGAGCTGCCTACCCACCTGCATCCTGGTGCATGGCACCAGAGCTGCCTACCCACCTGTGTCTTAGTGCACAGTGCCAGAGCTGCCTACCCACCTGTGTCCTGGTGCACAGTGCCAGAGCTGCCTACCCACTTGTGTCCTGGTGCATGGCACCAGAGCTGCCTACCCACCTGCGTCCTGGTGCACAGTGCCAGAGCTGCCTACTCACCTGTGTCTGGGCGCGGGGGCTGGCCAAGCCCCTGGGGAGGGTCCATGGCCCAGTGCAGCTGCCGGCAGAAGTCCGGGCGGTCCTCCACGTGGATGTAGTCATAAATGTTTTGGTGCATCACATCCGTCTGAAATGTGGAAACAGTTATGTCAGCCTTAACCTGAACTTGCACTTATCCCAGTGACTTTTATTCCAGTTGTTAGCCTGCAAAATCCCTAGGTCCACCTGTAAAAGCTAGCCACATCCATGAAGAGGAGGTCCTGTGGAAAGAAAAGCATTGTGTGCCCTGGAAGGAGGTCCTCTGTGGCCTGTATCGCCTAGCCCCCAGGCCAAGCTGGGGATGCCCAATGCCCACCGCCCACCTTCAGGGCTTGGAGATGGGGCCTTCTGGGGCATGGGCGCTCTGGGCACGGTGTCCACCTTCCTAGACTACGCCTCTGTTTCCATCACTGCGCACCATGGCCAGCAGTCTCCTGCTTCCTGGCACCTGGCTTCCGCCCGCCAACACCTGCGATGCCTTCAGGTGCTGGCCAGCTCACAGGCCTCTCTCTGATCCTCTGACTTCCCACCTGCTCAGCTGCAAATCTAAGCCCCAAGGTCAGGCCAACCCTTGCAGCCACGGGGCCCTTGTGGAAGCTGAGGCCTGCTGGACAGAGGCACAACCACAGGCCATGGAGACTGCCTCCCCTCCTGGGTGCGCCTGCGTGCAGTGGGGGGGAACACCCGCCTCCCCTCCTGGTGCGCTTGTGTGGAGAACACCTGCCGTGTGGCAAAGGCCTGACCGGGTCTCCTCTGCCCGCTGCCTGCTCCTGTCTGCACTCGGTACCTGCCCTGCCCTGCCCTGCCCTGCCCTGCCCTGCCGACCTCTGTGGGACAGGACTCTTGCAGAATGATCCTGCCTCTGAGCTTCTATCATTCCTATCATTTCACTGTAGAAACCAGAGGGTTCCCCCCAAAGGAAGGAAAAGCCTCTTGGGAATCAAGGCCTTAGAAAGTAGCTCCCTGTTACGAATGAAACTATGACCTCACCCAGAGCAGGTGAGCTCTGCCATCTCTTCCAGGAATCCAGCAGCTCTGTGGGTAAGACCTGCGGCCCTGAGCTGGAGGGGTGGGTGGCAAGGGCGCCTGCCGCAGCTGTAGCCATGACAGAGGTGGATTCAGTCGCCCTCGGGTGCAGGGTTTCGCAGAGAAGGGGCAGAGAGCAGCTCAGATGTGCCACTGTCCTCGATCAGTGTTATCCAGGTCAGGGCTGTGGAGAGGGAGCCTGGGGCCATGGGCAGAGACCCCTCATGGTGGAAGTGGCCCTGGGGCCTCCCTGCAGCAGCTAGTGGCTCTGTGCTTCTTCAGGAGCTCTGTGAACAAAGTCAGTGTGCAGGCTGGCGGGGCCACAGGCACAGGCAGCTCTAGGCTGGCAGAGGACTCCTGTGTGACCACCAGCTGAGGGGCAGGGCCAAGTGAGTGAACAGGGCCAGCTGAGGGGACAGGCCCAGGTGAAGGGACAGGGTCTGGCCTTTCGAGGCCCCTCTGCCCCAGCCGTGGTCTGTGCCCCACCTCAGTGTCTGCCGTCTTCTGTGGTGCAGCAGTGGGAAGCTGCATCCTCCTGCTCTGTCCTGTCCCCTGGCACCACTGAGGCTGGCTCAGGCGTGGTGGCAGGTCCTTGTTTTTGTGCTGTGCTCCGGCTGTGTGACAACACTGCAGCTGGGCTGTTTTCCTGCAGTGGACACTAGGTTGCTTCACACTGGCCAGTGCAAAGGATGCCGCAAGTCCATGGGGACAGCCACAGGTGGCCAGTGTGTCCCAGGGCAGAGGAGGTCTATGATAGAGGTGAGCAGGCTCCGGAGTGTTTGTGAAACACACTCCCTCAGTGACACCTGGAGCTCAGTCTGTCCCAGTGCAGCCACCGAGGTGGACAGGCCTCCTGTTCGCTGCAACTCGTGTGTCCACCAAGAGTAAGAGTGAGCGTCTTTGCAGGTACTTACTGGTCTTCATGCATGCTGTGTGCTGCATGTGGGTGTGTGTACACATGCACGTGTCTGCTGCCAGACTGCCCTTCTCACGGTCCCCACCCAAGTGGCCTGTTCTTCCTGTGCCTGGGCTGCGTGCCCTGACTGCACTACACTCAGACAGAATCTGCAGGGCATGCACAGGCTGAGTTCTGGCTTTTGGTCTTGCTTAAGAGATCTTTCCTCACAGATCTTCTGACTCTGCCCTGCTGTCTTCTGGAACGTCAGCCTCAGTATTCTGCATGTGGCGTAAGGAGGGGATGAGCTCCCTCTGCTTCCCATTGGGTCTGGATGGCCTGCATCTCTTCTGAACAGAGCGTCCTGCCCTCCTGCTAACAGCAGCAGTGGGCATTCACCACGAGTCCAGGCCCTCTGCCTCAGAATGCTGCTTCTTGTGGTCCGTCTGACCTAGTTTGATCCGTGTGGCCTATAGTCTGTGAGGTTGTGTCCCCAGGAGTGCAAGTCCCCAATAGTCATCCTCTCCTTCTCCCTTCTCCTCCTTCTTCTGGATAGTTTGGATATTCTTAACCTCTGCATTTCCATGGAAATTTTAGAATTAGTGTGTCAGTGCCCACCAAAAAGTTGTGAAGTTTTTGTTATAATTTCATCAACTCTGTAACTTGGTTTGTAGAAAAATGACATCTTAATAGCTATGTCATGCCCCCAATCCATGAATATGGTATAGCTCTTGTGGTACCTGCATTGGCCTGATGCTTTATATCTTCTTTATTTATATTTATTTTTTAATTGTAGTTGGACACAATACCTTTATTTATTTATTTTTACATGGCGCTGAGGATCGAACCCAGGGCCACGCACATGCTAGGTGAGCGCTCTACCGCTGAGCCACAACCCCAGCCCAGCTTTACATCTTTTGAGTGGAGGTACCATGTATTGTTGATGGGTTGTTCCTTGGAAGGTGGTGTTTTAAATCCTGTTGTAATGGTGGTTCCCTCTGGTTCTGATTGGAGGAAGTGGGGTGCTGACCCCAGCAGCAGGCAGGCGTGATGCAGGGCAGTGATAAGTGGGCCCATGACTCACACTGGACTCTCCCGCGCGTCCGTGGGTGACTCTGGGCTTCACAGAGCCGCTGGGGAGTACTCATCCCAGCACTCTCAGGCCTCCCCAGCCTCTCTTACCTTAGTGCCCAGTGAGTGTGCACACGAGGACACACAGCACCCCCGGGCTTGCAAGAGGAAGGAGCACAGCAGGATAAGGCCTGTGGTCACCAGGTCCCTCGGCTTGCAGGAGACTGGCCTTGGACTCAGGTGGCAGGAAGTTGAACTCAGAGGTGGCGGCAAGGAATCGCCACAGCTATTTCAGTTCTGGGAAACTATTTGAAGTTTAAGCTTTTCTTGGGAATTAGATAAAAGCCATGCTGGCCTCAGAGGCCTCAGGCAGACTTGGATTCTAACGTGTCAGGCCCCCACGCTCAGCTCCTGGCTTCTGCTGGCTGTGGCTCTGTGCAGGCCTGGCTTTCTGCCTGCCCACGGGGCGCTGGTCTTGATGACTCCAACACTGCCTGCCACCCCTCACGTCCCATGCTGGCAGAGGCGGGAGCCAGCCATCCTGCCCTGCAGGCTCAGCCAGGCAGCCCAGCCCCCAGGGGCTTCCTGTAGGGTGGCCCCCTGCAGAGGGGCCTGCTGCTGGCTAGCCCTCGGCCCTCGGTGCCCTCTGCCAACCTGGGCCAGGGCCTCTCAGTCAGGTGGGGTGTCCAGGAGCTGAGCCCTGGGGGGCTCTCTTCTCAGCTGCTGCTCCTGGGGGGACGCTGCAGCCTCCTTATGCAGAGCTGCTCCTCGGTCCTTTGCTACTGCAAGTGCGCTGACTTCCCAGCTGCCGAGGGGTGTTTTGTGTCCCAGGTTCTTCCCCTCCGTGCATGGCTTTCTCTGTTCCAGAACTGTGTCCCCACCCTCCAGAGCGGATGGACGTCTCTGGGGGGGTGGCCTGCTCCGTGCACTAAAGGGCCCAGGTCTGCTTCTGAGCACCCAGCAAGTCCACGGGGAAAATGTGGATTCTCTGCGTGACCTCTTGAGCTCCCATCGGACTTTTATTTCCCTCCAGAGTCCAAAAAACAAGCTCCCTGTCCTCTCTGGGCCTCCACGGCACCTTCTGTGCGGTGCCTTTCCTGGGATGTCACCCTCCAAGCTCGTGTTCCTGGACATTTGGCCCAGCCCAGCTCCCTGCCCACAGTCTGGAACCCCCAACCCAGGCTGCGAGGAGGCCTAGGAGAAGCCCCAGCAGCAGACCATGGCTGTAGAGCACCTGGAGCCTCCTGCAGACCGAGAGGGAGAGACACTCCTTGGCACAGTGCGTGGGACCCTCCTGCTCAAGGCGCGGCCGCGCGAGAGCTGTGCCGATCAGAGGTGACAGCCCAGCACCCAAAGGCGCGACTGCTGGCTTCACTTACCTGGTGGAAGCCCAGATAGTCCACGATCGTGGGCGACGCATAGAAGATCATCCCGTCGGCACTCACCACCAGGGCAAAGCCATTGAGAGACTGGAAAACACAAGAAAGCCCACGGCCACCTCAGGGGGAGAAAGGCTCCCGCGTGAGTTTCCACTCTCCCTCTGCTTCGCCTCCAAACCCATGCCTCCAGAAATGCCTTTGACCTTAGTGTGTCCCGCCAGGTCCCCAGCAGAGGCCAAGAGTCATTTCTCCTCTCTCTGCCGGGAGTCGAAGTGCTCTTGGAGATAGGGACGTCATCACAGGACCGGAGGGGGCTCCACAGACCCGGCAGAACAGGGCACGCCACTGCCCTCTGCCGGGCCGCCCCACGCTGCTGCCCGCTCGTGAGGAAGTTCCTGGCGTCTGAGCTTTCAACACGACAGACATGGAACTCCATCAAGTGTTTCCTGTATCTGCTGAAACAACCTGGGCTCTTCCGCATCTTCCTGACAGCCAGCCTGCGTTGACCCCCACAAGGCCGCGCCTCGCGTTCTGCAGGAGTGGTCTGTGCGGCAACACTGGACGGCACTTTCCCCTCAGTGTGGTGCCAAGCAGGGTGACCCCAAGAGGCCCCACCCTTGCTCTCGTCTCCCAGGCCACGCACGCAGACGAGGGCCCGTGTTCCTGGAGGGACTGGGTCTCCTCCCCTTCATCTGGCTTGGCTCCTGGGGCAGTGCTGGCGACCAGCGGTGCACGTCAACGCCACGCTGCTCTGTGCCACGTTTGTTAGAGTGTGCATGTTTTACTGCCCTCACATCCACTGTTTCCCAGGAACGCCACCATCCAGCTGGACCTCAAGTCACCCATGCTTATTATGCACAGCACTCCTGTGGCTGTTAGGTCTTGGGGTGCTCACGACCGTGGGTGTGGAAGGCACGTGGCTGTGCTGTGCTGGACTTCACAGCCTACCTCCACTCGCAGAGCAGGTCTCCCGCCCTGTCCTATGGGGGTTTCCCAGAGCCACAGCCAGTGAAGACGCACAAGACACCAGAGCCCCTAACAATGACCAGTGAGTGTTCTAGAGACCATCTGTCTGTCACCTACCTACCTACCCACCTGTGTACCTATCCACCACCCATCTGTGGTGTCTGCCATCTATCCTCCTGTCCTTCCTGCCTGCCTGTCTGTCATCTACATATCATCATCTACCATCTAGCTGTCACTTCTACCTATTATCTATCAGCTGTCCATCACATCTACCTGTTACCTATCATCTATCCATCATCTCTATTACCATCAGTCCACCACATCTATCTATTATCTATGTACTACCATCTATTCATCCATCATCTGTATTATTGTCGATCCATCACATCTACCTGTTATCTAGCATCTGGCATCCACCATCTCTACTGTCATCTACCATCTGTCCATCACATTTCCCTGTCTGTCTATGGCCTGTCATCTATCATCCACCATCTCTATTATCATTTACTATTTATCCTCCATCGGTCTTATCATCTATCGTCTATCAACTACCTATCATCTATCTTTACTTATTACCTATCATCCATTCATCCTACGTAGCATCTGTCCATCATCGCTATCACCTACTTGTCTATCCCAGCTATTCCTCTTTCATGAGAACATCTATCTTCATCTGTCATGATGATCATCTATCATCAATGTGTCTACCCATCTGTCCATCCCCTCCGTCGTCTGTCCATCACCTCCGTCGTCTGTCCATTACCTCTGTAGTCTGTCCATCACCTCCGTCGTCTGTCCATCACCTCTGTCATCTGTCCATCACCTCTGTCGTCTGTCCATCACCTCTGTTGTCGCTCAGGATGATCACATGTACATATCATCTGTCTGTCTGTCCATCACCTCTGTCGTCTTTCCATCACCTCTGTCGTCTGTCCATCACCTCTGTCATCAATCAGGATGATCACATGTACATATCACCTGTCTGTCTGTCCATCACCTCCGTCATCTGTCCATCACCTCTGTCGTCTGTCCATCACCTCTGTCGTCTGTCCATCACCTCTGTCATCAATCAGAATGATCACATGTACATATGACCTGTCTGTCTGTCCATCACCTCCGTCATCTGTCCATCACCTCCGTCGTCTGTCCATCACCTCTGTCATCTGTCCATCACCTCTGTCGTCTGTCCATCACCTCTGTCATCAATCAGGATGATCACATGTACATATCACCTGTCTGTCTGTCCATCACCTCCGTCATCTGTCCATCACCTCCGTCATCTGTCCATCACCTCCGTCGTCTGTCCATCACCTCTGTCATCTGTCCATCACCTCTGTCGTCTGTCCATCACCTCTGTCATCAATCAGAATGATCACATGTACATATCACCTGTCTGTCTGTCCATCACCTCCGTCATCTGTCCATCACCTCCGTCATCTGTCCATCACCTCCGTCGTCTGTCCATCACCTCTGTCGTCTGTCCATCACCTCCGTCGTCAATCAGGATGATCACATGTACATATCACCTGTCTGTCTGTCCATCACCTCCGTCATCTGTCCATCACCTCTGTCATCTGTCCATCACCTCCGTCGTCCGTCCATCACCTCTGTCATCTGTCCATCACCTCCGTCGTCTGTCCATTACCTCTGTCGTCTGCCCATCACCTCCCTCACCGATCAGGATGATACATGTATGTATCATCTGTCTGTCTGTCCATCACCTCTGTCGTCTGTCCATCACCTCTGCTGTCTGTCCATCACCTCCGTCACTGATCAGGATGATCACATGTACATATCGTCTGTCTGTCTGTCGTCCTGTCACGTATGACCTGCCTGTGCCATCATGTATCCACCTCTCCTCTGCCGTCAGCATGACGTCATCTCTGTCTCTCACATCTGCCCATCAGCATGCCCAGGGAGCCCTGGCGAGCACTGCCATGCTAAGTGGAAGATCTCTCAGTCTCACGTTGCCTTGTGCGTTTGGACCAGTCACCTGTCCACTTGGGCAGTGCGACAGCTGGGGCTCTGGCCCCCTGGATACACTGTTCACAGACGGCTCAGCTGTTTCTGTGAGACCCAGACCTTCAGAGCCTGCAGCATCCGCGAAGTCTCTGGCGACTGGCGGTACATCAAGATGCATTTCCCTTAGTTATTTCTTCCATGTTTTTTATGGGTGCACTATAGTTCAATCCCCTTCGTTCCTAAACATGCTAGCTACTTTTCCCCATTTTCTTTTGACCCTTGCCCATCTGCTAAGTGGAGACTCACGTCCCACCACGTTCCCCATCTTGGATCACTGACGAGATGAAAGCCTCTCCACATTCACGGGGTGCTTCTCTCGTGTGGTGACCTGCCTTTGTGGGTCATGTGCTGATCTTTCTGCTAGGGTTTTAGGTATCCGTTTCTAAGAGCTTGTGAAATATTGGTATTGAAGACCCGAAGATGGCCTGGGATAAGGGCTGCACCTACGTCCAAGTCCCGCTCACTATGGAAGACGAGGAAGGACAAGATGCAGGGACCCATCAGAGCACAGCAGACATCCAACCCACAGGCAGCGGTCAGAGCAAGGCCGGGAGAGCCAGGCATAGGTGCCACAGGGGAGAGTGCAGGGCCCTCAAGACCCATCAGGAGAAGAGCAGTTGCTCCACCCACGAAGGAGGAAGGAGAAGGACCAGGAGCAAGAAGCCAGCGGAAAGGCTCGAGCCGGCAGAGGTCACCGGCAAAGGAGGGCTTGTTCTTCACTATGCTTATTAATAAACTCTCAAGAAGAATCCCAATAAAAACACAAACCACACCAGGAATTCACAGCCCCTGCAAAAAGTCAAAGGGTCACGAGGGACTTCCTCCTCCCCTGTTCATTCACTCATCCATCAGCAGTGCTGGGCTGGAGCCCAGGAGCACGCCCACTGCTGCGCCACCCCAGCTCTGCCTGACACCACCGAACACGCTGGATTCTCAACACCTTCCCACAGCCCGAATCAGAAAACACAGATTACCTGGGGGCAGGCCTGAGAGATGCATGTGAGGCCTGCAAGGGGAAGCTGTGGACACTGCGGGAGGCCTCAGAGGCCAAGGGACACAGGTGTCCCCAGTGAGAGACACAACGGGCACCACCTCCCGAGCACCTCTGCAGACGCAGTGCGACCCGACACAGCCTCGGTGCACTGGTTCCTGTGGGAACGACAAGCTGGTTCTAAAATGTGTGTAGACACCCACGGGACCCAGGAGCTCTTCTCGAGGAAGAAGAGAGTGGCAGAACCTAGACAGCAGGTGCCAGGGCCAACCACAGTCCCCAGGAAACCCCGCATTGGGGAGAGGGCGAAGCTGACCTTCAAGTCATGGCATGGGGCTCCGTCCCACAGGGAAAGAGCGACAGATGGTCGTGGCTTGACAATGGTCCATTGTGCAGAAAAACCCGAGCCCGAGCCTGTCTCTTTCCATGCACCAACATTAATTCAAGACACACGGTGCAGCAGACGTCAACCAGAGCCGCGGAGCTCCAGAGGACACACAGGAAGCACTGCCATGAGCTCGAGGCAGGCAGATCTGGACAGTGCAGCAGGCACTGACCGGAGAAAAGCATCCAGAGCACACTGACGAAGGACTCTGTCCAGAATATACAAAGAGCCTCCAGAAACCAACAACAAAAGATGCACAACCCAATTTTGGAAAAATGGACAAAACATTTGAACAGATACTTTTCCAAAGGAAAAGAAATGAAAATGTGCTGTGCTGTCAGTCACTGGGGAGTGAAAACTAAAACCACATGAAGACGCCCTTTCACACACGGGGACAGTTCTCCAAGAGCACTGACAGTCAGCAGGGGCCGCGGGAGGTCGAGGAGCATAGTGGTGGGATGCGGGAGGAATGTGATGGTGGCTTGGGAAACTGTTCTCAATTCCTCATTAAAGTGGTTGTACATTACCAGGTGCCTGAAAATTCCACTCTGGTATTTGTTATAAATAACTTATTCCTCTTTTATTAAAAAATTTAAAAATGGCTTAGTAGCACTTTGTCCCATGACTATGCCCCCATCTTTTTTTTTTTTTAATGCTCATTCTAGTTCCTTGGTTTTGGGGAGGCACTTTAAGACATGGGTATGGGGGAGATTTTGGGGTGATATCCCCAAAGCATAGGCAACAAAAGCAAAAATGGGAGCCCATCAGACCAAGAAGTTCAGCTCGGTGTGGAGACGTCCGCAGCAGAGGAGCCCTGGGAGGGGTCTGCAGGCCACCCTCAGCAGAGGCCCCCCATCAGAACACACAGCGGCAAGGGCAAGAACACGATGGAAAAGGGCAGCTGGGCTGCGGAGACACTCCTGCCAGGAAGACAGGAAAATGCCAACTGCACCCAGAAACTCGGGGCGCGCAGCAACGGCAGGCCTGGCTAGTCAGAATCAAAGATGAGTGACAACCTCCCATCGACGGTGGTCTCCGTCAGAAAGACAAGCGCAGCAGTGCCGATGAGCACGCACAGGGAGGGCGCCTCATGCCCCGCTAGAGGGGTGCTACCCAGGGCCCCTGGAGCTGGAGGTCCCTGAGACCTGGACACCACGCCCATGCCAGGTTCGTCCCAGGGAAACGAAGCTGCTGAGGCAGGGCATCACCCCCGTGTCCATCGGCAGAGGGATGGGTAAAAAACATGGCTCATGTGCACACAGAGCCCCAGTCAGCCACAAGAGATAAGGAGACCCCACCATTTGCAGCAACATGGCGGAGCCGGCTGAGACCCTGGAGTAAAGACTGCCCGGCGACGGCACAGGCTCTCACATGTGATGGAAGCTGAGAAAGCCGGTTTCCTAGAAGTGGGGGAAGAGCAGAGGTCACTGGGTGGGGAGGCTGGGGGATGCAGGCACCAAACACAGCCAGGTAGTAGGGCGACAGTCGTCCAGAAAGCAGAAGCTCTGGTCCACCAGCTCTGGATGAGGAGTTCACATGTTCCCAATACCCAAACATGGGAGAGGTTTAAAGAATGGAGTGCTTATCACCCTAACTTATCACCATTGCATGAACACATCAGATTACCACACTGTGCCCCACATGTGAAATGTGCACGCTGGTTATGTCCATAAGGACCCACACTCAGTGCTGACCCAAGATAATGGGCATGTTCACAAAAATACTTGATCAAGGCTGTTGGTGGCAGCCATGTCCATCAAAATCGGAAACTGGAAATGACCAAGTGACCATCAACTGCAGGAAGAGTCATACCATGAAATATTATTACACAATAAGAAGCAGCTTTAAAATACTAGTGATTGTGCATAAGCACAGATGAATCTCAAAATCTCTATGTTAAGTAAAGGAAGCTGGACACAGAAGCACATGCATTCAGTCTGTTTGTAGGAAGTCCAAGAACAGGGCGAACTAATAGGCAGTGAGAAGTATCAGGAAGTGGTTCCCTGGGGCAGGCGGGTGGATTGAATAAGAGTGGAAGAAAGGTCTCTATACAAATAAATTTGAAAACCCAAATAAAGTATTTATTTTCCTAATAAAATATAATTTGACAACATTGACCCCATTAGAGATATAAGCTTAAAAGATCAATTTCTGTAGAAGAAATAGAGAAAGTTATCAAGGAACTAAGTACCCTATCCAAATGCACCAGATGGTTTTTACATGGAACTCTACCAAACTTTCAAAGATCAGATAACATCAATGCCCTATAACCTGTCTCAGAGCATAGAAAGTGAAGGGAAACTTCCAATCCTTTTAAGTATGGCACTGATACTTCACTTGGATATGGAAAATTATAGATCAACACCACCTTTGAACATGGTCATAAATGTGCTGAACAAAATACCAGCAGACTCTAATTTCACATGAATAAAACAATATACTGATGACCATTTGTTCCAGGAATGCAAGGTTGGTTCAATGTTAGGAATCCATTAATACAGTAAACCACATTATTGATCTAAGAAGCATCTTCATTGTTCTCCGTAGATGTGAAAAAGTCTTCAACAGAATTCAACACTCATTCCTGATAAAAGAAAAACACTGGAGAAACAGGAATTGTTAGTGCTGTCTTAATAGTATGTGTATGTGTCTTACTCCTGAGGTAACAACTTATTTGATAGAGAAACATTCAAGGTGTTTCCAGTAAGATAAGAAATGAGGCAAGGTGCCCCTGCCACCCACTCCAGCAGTGTGCAAACCGTCCATGCATGGCCATCACTGGGACACGCCACACCAGCTCTTAACTTTTGCCTGTAGTCGCACTGCTGTGGCCCAGCTGGGTAGTTGGGACAGACAGCACACCCACAAAACCCGAAGGAATTTCCATCTGGCCCTTAAGAGGTGCTGCTCTGTCCTGCAATACGTAGAGCTCATCAGAGGTGCTGACTGATGCAATCAGATGCAAGGGATCGACTGGGGCCTGAGAAATGGGAGACAGCACAGCTCCTCTCCCCGCTTCAGTGCATCCAGGAGCCCTGGCGAGTCGATGAGGATAGCCAATAAAGGGGTCAGCGAGGAACGAGCCACTTTACCAACGACCTCTATGCACTAGAAAACTGGCCAAACCAGAGGACACAACGGCGGATGAAACCCGTTTACAGAAACACCAAGGAAGCCAAGAACCTGCAAATAAACCTGACACAAAGGGTGCAAAACCCACATGAAGAGAGCTTCAGAGCGTCTCAAGAGTCACGAATTGTATCTGAACAAGTGGGAAAGATTCCCCAGCAGCAAGTGAGGTCAGTCAGTGCCGTGAAGCTGCCTTCCCTGGGGAACTTGGGAACACGCTGCAACACTGGTGTGATGGTCAGCTGCTCACGGCTGGGACAAAGTACCTGAGAAAATCTGCCAAGAGGAGGAAAGATTTGTGGTTTCAGAGGCCTCAGTCCACGGTCGGCTGGCTCCAGCATGGCCTGGGGCGAGGCAGAGCCCCGTGGTGGATGGCGTGCGGATCAGAGCTGCTCAGCTCCGGGGGCCAGGAAGCAGGAGGCAGGGAGGAGAGGGGGAGGGGGCATGTAGGGCAAGCGGCACCTCCAAAGGCCCACCCCAGGGACCCACCACCTCCCAAAAGCACCACCAGCCAAGGACCAAGCCCTCAGCAACAAGCCTTAGGGAACTTTCTGGAGCCAAACAGCATGGGACTCCCAAGGAGCTGGCCTTCCGTTCCACGTGGAGAGAGACAAGCAGGTGGCCATGAGGCACCGGGGACATGCAAGCCAGGAGGGGACAGCATCTGCAGCAGCATCCACAGCCTCCGCCCTGGTCTAGCCTGGGCAGGAGCCTGGTGTGTGGTACAGGTGCCCTCCAAGTCCAGGGCAGAGCTGGGCTCAGTGGTCTGTGGCTTTCAGCAGTGTGTTGAGAAGTCCACGAGAGGACTGGTCCCTCTGTTCCAGCACGGTCGCTCAGTGTCCAGGGGAGGCCACTGACTCTCCTGAGCTGTGGGGCAGGTCTGGGCCCCCAGGGTCCTGCACACCTCATGGATCCCATAGCTGGTGGTCTCCCCGCTCCATGCCGGGGTGGCTCACACAGATGGGGTCTTTTCTGTTTCTTGAAGGTTTCCCAGAGTCTGCCTCTAAACACCAGTGGCCCAGATCCCAGCCTCCCCGATCCTGACTTCCGGTTCTTCCTTCCAGCACCATGACGACTGTTCAGGTAACACCCTACTTAGTAGGTCCCCAACTCCCACACGGGACAGTCTGGTCACGAGGCAGAACTGGCGCAGGAATCCACTTCCTGACTGGGAGCCGCTGGGCCGTGCCCTGGCACTGTCCTGCAGGAAGCACAGACCAGAGGCAGGAAGAGCAGCGGGCGGTGGGAGGGACGAGGACCCCTCTGGGTGGAGGCCCTGCAGTGCCAGGCCCTTCTTCAGGGCGCCAAGTAGATCTGGGCCACACTGCAAAGGCCCCTTCCTCCACTGCCTGTCTCTGCGGTTTCTCCCTGATTCACCCCAATAACTCCGCGTGGACTTCCGGCCTCGTTGGACTACACGCAGGAGCCCCTGGCTTCCAGACACCCAGCATGCGAGCCCACCCGGCCGTGTTCCCTGCAGTGTTGCTCCCCAGGGTCAAGCACGACTTAACCAGGAAAGGTCCTGGTCCCACGCAGCCGGACATTCCTGGAGCTCAGGGGAGAGAAGCAGGGGACAAACCCGCGAGAGTGCTGGGGAGCCAGGCGTCGCAGGCGTGGGCACTGCAAGACCGAACTCCCGGACACCTCCAATGGCCCTGCCCTGCTCGGCCTAGAAGCACCAGCCACCCACACGCCTGCTGCCCTCTGGCTGTGGGCTGTGCAGCCTTGGTCCTCGCAGGAAGCCTGGCTCCCAGAGCACCTGTGCTTGATGAGGAGCCTCCAGCCGGCTCAGGATGGTGGGGTCTGGCATCAGGCCTTGGCCACATGGTCGGCCAAGCCCGTCGTCTTCCGTCCCTGAATGCCAACAGGCTTTCAAAGCATCCACAGCCCCTGGAAATTGGTAAGGAACTAATGCAGACAGGCTTGTGCATTTCCTTCCTGTGCAGCTGTGGGCCGTGCTGGCCAGGAGAGCATGTGGGGTCCCACATGGCCACCTTAGCATGGCCCACTCTCCCCCATGAGGCTCAGTCCTCCTTGGGGGACCTGGAACATTTGGGATCTGCTGATGTCACCAAATAGGAGGCCAAGTCTGCCTCACCACTGACCGGCAGGACACGGATCTTCCTCCTGGGGCTGGGCTGCAGCAGGAGGGTGCAAGGGGTCTCTCCTCAGGTCCTTCCACGTGGTCAGGGGCTTACTGGAGGGGGCCAGTGGCCAGAGCCTGCCTGCAGACAGGAGGTCTAGAGGAGGTCTCTCACCACCTCTGGGTCACTCCAGAGACACTCAACCTCAAGACCAAAGATCTCTTGCCCGTCCTCCTACAGCTCAGAGAAATGTTCCAGACGATTCTCCGAAAGCAACTTTAGTGTTCGCTCCTGTGACGAGGCTGCAACCCCCTGAAGCCAGACTGCTGTGTCCTCATGCCACTGGCCAAGGCAGAGTTTGCTTCCAACTCTTCAGAGATGTGATGAGATTCATGCACATGAGACCCACGGCTGTGACCACTTCTGAGTGCACAGCTCCGCGGCGTCCCGCACACTCACGGCCTGCAGCCAGCCCCAGAGAGCAGCTCTGCACCTGTGGGCACCACCCCAGCCAGCGCCCCTGGGGACCTCCATGCAAACTTGTAGTGCATCTGACCTCCTGTGGCTGGAGCGGCATGGCCCTCGTCCTCCTGTGGCCAGCCTGCTGCTCATGGCACAGTGTCTTTGAGGGCCATCCGTGCTGCAGTTTGTGCCATGTCCCTCCTTCTGTCCTGAGCTCTGCCTCTGCAGCTTCCATGTGAGTGACCATGCTGGCGTCACACAGCAGAGAGTCCCCCAGCTCCCTCTGTGCTGCTGCAAAGGCCCAGACTTACTCCTTTTTAAGGCTGAATAATCTACCTCTGTGCACACAAAGGACATAGCACATGTCCCTCACCCACTCACCAGCTCATGGGCATCTGTATGCATGTCTGACCTGTTGTGGACAGTGCCGCAGTGAGCTTGGGAGTGCAGATGGACCCTGCACTACTTTTGTTTTTAATATTTGAGCTTTCCATACCTTTCCCATAATGGTTGTGCCAACCCACATGCCCACCAACAGTGCGAAAGGCCCTCCTCTCCACATCCTTGTCAACAGTATTCTAGCTGCTGCCGTTCTTCCTAGGGGAGGTGCTGTCTCACTGTGGTTTTGATTGCTGACCCTGAAGATTAGTAAGGTTGAGCATATTTTTCGTGTGCCTGTGGACAATTTATGTTTTCTTTTGAAAAATGTCTTTCTAGATCTTCTGCTTTTTTTTTTTTTTTTTTTTGGTTCTGGGTATTGAACCCAGGGATGCTTAACCACTGAACCATATTCTCAGCCCTTTTTATTTTGACACAGGGTCTTGCTGAGTTGTTCAGAGCCTCGCTAAGTTGCTGAGGCTGGTTTAAACTTGTGATCCTCCTGCCTCAGCCTCCCCAGCCGCTGGGATCACAGGTACAGCCACTGCGCCTGGCTTTGCACACTCTTGCTCAGGCTGCCTCTGGTTGCAGTCATGTATCTGAGCTGCTACCCGCATCACAGGATGGTTCACACACGTCTCCTCCTGGGTTGGCCCTTTCCTCCTCTGTGTGGGAGGTGATCCCGCCCATCTGTCCTGCTCTTCTGTTCCCCTCTCATGGACACTGGTGGCTCCCTTGACAGGCCTGGTGAGTATGCTGGTGGGAACAGGTGTGTAGGTAGCTGGGACAGCTTCAAGAGGGCGTGAGGGTGAGGGCTCACCTGACAGGTGTCCCTGCAATCCCCGTGGGGGGAGGGAAGACTCAGGAGTGTGGACAGCTCAATACACCTGCTGCCCTGGAGCAGCGGCCGGCATGGTGGGCACAACTGTGACCCCAGTGACTTGGGAGGCTGAGACAGGAGGATGCCAGCTCAAGGCCAGCCTCAGAAACACTATAGTGAGACCCTGTCTCAAAATTAAAAGTAAAAATGGCTTAGCTGTAGCTCAGAGGTAGAACACCCTGGGTTCAACCCCCAGTACCAAAAAAGAAATAATAAAAGAGCATGGTGCCCACCATGCCACCTGTGTCCACGGCTGCTCAGGAATGTGGTGGCTTGAGGTGCTTCACCTGGGACTCCTGGTTCTGTCCTGCCTGCCTCTGATTCAGGGAAATGTCCTGGAGTCCATCGCCTGGTGTCCCTCACCTGCTGTCAGCAGGACCTGGGCATGGATGGGGCTATTGCAGACAGTGGTGGGGGCTGTGGGGCCATAGCAGAAGGACAGTCTGCCACCACCCTCCGAGCCTGACAGGAGCACGGCAGGACCACCTGGGAAGCCCAGCCCAGCACTGGCCCCACCTGTCTCACTGGATAGGCCCCATCCCCGCAGTGGCCGGCTTCAGTCAGGAGCCTGAGGCTGTGTCCCAGATGGAAAGACCCAGACCACTGAGGCGGGAGACACAGGTGGCCACCGAGCACCCACCATCAGGCCCTGGTAGCCCCTGCTTGGGGACTCAGGAGGAGATGGGTTGCCGGGGTGCCCCGAGGCAGGCAGGAAGCCAGGGGTCACTTTCAGTGACCACCTGTCACTCTGCCATCTGCTCCCATGAGAACCCAGGAGCCAGGAGTGCTAGTTAGCTAGAAGGGTGGTCAAAGGGCCCAGCACCACCCTGCAGGGCCACAGAGGCCTGGCTGAGCCAGGCAGGTGTCCTCAGTGTGGCACCCTCCAGGAGGCGTGAGAGCCCACGCTGTGCCCGTGCTGTGCCCACGCTGTGCCCGCCGGCCCCGCCAGCACTCTTCCAGGGCCCCTGCTGCACGTACTGACGGTGCCCTCCTAATAATAGTTAAAAGACCAAAGAAACTTTCAAGTCTTGAGTATATAAAATGTCTTCCTAAAAAAGATTTTATGAGATTAGTCACAAGAAAAAACAATCTTAATTTTAACTCACAAGGCAGAAATTTTTTTAAAAGACCATAAAATGCTGTTTGTGGAATCATATGGATTCAATATCAGACTGACTTTCTGGTCCAAACTCGTCACGCCAAATAGTTGCGCACATGTGGGACAATCTCCCAAATCGCCTGGTGAGCGTTTGTTTTCTTTCCCTCTCTCTTTTTAATCCTGCAAGAGATTTTTGGGTTTTTTAAACATGGTACATGGAAAATGAGGTCACTTTTCCAAGTGGAAAAAGTATTAGGCCCAAATGTTGCATTATTTTTAAGGGGAAAGTCACGCCTCTGCTCAATTACCAAAAGCCACGGCATCTGCACCTGCCGCTCAAGAAGGTGGTCAGCAGCAAGGCCCACTGGCCAGGGACACTGCAGGCAAAGAGGCCAGTGCCTCAAGCATCTGGACTTCCTTTGGCAAACTCTTGGAATATCCTGATTTCTTCCAGTCCCAGGCAAAAAAATAGCAAGTACTTCAAAGATTATTTTTGTCAAGGTCACGCAAAGGGAAAGGAGGAAAAAAGGAACAATTCTAACCAGCCCCCTGCGTGCTCCTCCTTGGCAGAGGGAAGCTGGGAGCCCGTCCTCCCCTGAGAGCTGTTGCCACGGCAATGGAGCAGCAACAGGCCAGCCAGTCACGCGAGCGGGCGGCACCGGCAGGCGGCGGGCAGCTGGCGCGGCCTCCTGGAGCCAGATCACTCGCGGGGCGCCACATGGGGCTTGCGTGCGTGTGAGCAGCATTCTTGCTGGGGAGGGGAATGCCTGGCTGTTTACAGACCCCACAAACGGTCAGCTTGGCCTTGAACCTCTTCCATGAAGCAGCCAAAGTCCTAGAAACAGACACAGAGGTGTGCTGTGGCCCCGCGCCCAGGCAGGTGGGGCCACAGGGAGCTGCTGGCTGGGCTGGCAGACCCAGCCCAGCTCACCTGCCTCGGTTTCTCCTCCAGGTGAGCAGCTGGCTGCAGCATGGGCGCTAGGGGGCAGAGGTGCTGGACAGGGACACCAGTGCAGGCTTCACTGACCTCAGCAGAAGGCTGCCTCCTACAAAGGCTGGGGCGGGAAGCTCAGGGGCTTGATGTCCCTTACAACGTGTGGCCCCCACACATGAAGCGACATCTCTGGCCTCACCACAGCAGGGCCACCTGTGAGGTCAGCTAAGTTGGCCCGGAGCACTGCACAGCAGAGCAGGCGCAGGACCCACATCCACCACCACCATCCTCAGGACAGGAGCTCTGTGCTGGCCTGCTGAGGCAACACCAGAGCCCAGCGCCGTCTCCTAGAGAACAAGCTCAGGAAAACCCAGCCTGAGCTGGACACAGTGACACACACCTGTAATCCCAGCCACTGCGGAGGCTGAGGCAGGAGGATGGCAAGTCCCAGGCCAGTTTGGGCAACTTAATGAGGTCCTAACTCAAAATTAAAATAAAGAGGGCTGGGAATGTGGCTCAGTGGTAGAGCTGGGTTCGATCCTCAGGACCAAACTAACCACCCTGGGCCCGTTCTTTGCATGCAGACACCTGCAGGAGGGAGGCTCAGCACCAAGAGCCCAGCTATGGACGGTGAGACTAGCAGTGCTGATGACAAAGGGTACCATGACCCTCTGTCCAGGACAAGGCCCTCCTGCTGAGGGTCCTGCAGCAGGGAGCTGCATCCTGCTGCCCCTGAAACCCAGGACCCCCTCTACAGGTGTGTCCTGTACAAGTGGCCTCAGCCTAGAAGAGTTCAGGGTCAGATCTGCCGCAGACAAGCTTCCAGGCCTTTCCCATGAGAGCCCAGGGCCATCCTGCTCCAGGTGCAGAGCCCAGGAAAAGGAGGTTTGGTTTGGGCCCTCCTGACAGAGCATGGCCATGAGGACAGGTTGCTTCCTCCTGGGAGCCTTACACATCAGGGCAAGGCGTCCAGCAGAGGCTGAGTCTGGGCTGGGACCAGCGGGAGCACAGGTGCCCAGCTCTGCATAGGGCATCCACCACTCTCCCTGGAGCGTGGGACTCACAGGACCCAAGGCTGGGGCAGAAGGGCCTTGAAAGGGCAGGCTCTCCTGGAGCCAATGGGGGTACAGCAGGACAACTCTGCTGTGTCCCCTCTGCATATGGCCAACTTAGAACCTGCCCCAGCAATGTGAGCCCAATGGACATGACACTCAGAACTAAGGGCCAGTGGCCAGGAGTTTGCAAGAGCAGGGCAGGGGCCAGGGGACCATCACTACCCGGTGAGTGCTGATGGTCAGAGGCTAATAATGGACAGTCAGGGGCTGCTGGTGGAGAGTCCTGGGGCTCTAAAAGTCACAGAGAGGCCAGCCCAGCCCCAGACACCTGAACTGCCCTCTGGGGTAGGGCTAGGAGCCAGGGGCTCTGCCCCGCTGGGAGGCTGCACAACCTCACTGGCATGTGTGAGAGGGCACTTCTGGCAGGCATTGCCCTGGGCAGGCCGGGACACTCCCGTGCATCTCTGGACCACCTGACACCTGGGCTGGCCTTAGCCACCACGTCACTCACAGGCCAGCTACCGGGCCAGTGCCGTCCCTCTGGCTGAAACCTCTGTTTACACACTTATCTGTGTCTGCTGAACCCTCGAGGGAAAGCCACTTCAAAGGCATTTTGGAACAATAGGCCCAGCAGTCATGACACATGGTAATAACATGGGCTTCTCCGGCCATGAAAATCCCAGAGGAAGCAGGAAGCCCTGGACCAGGAGATGGATGGCATGTCTGCAGCCTGCTCACTGGGGAGTCCTCAGAACTGAGAGGGAAGCAGGACTGGGGCAGCAGAGAGTCCTTTTCAGGGGAGTTGGGCAGGAGCCAGGGTCCCCCAGAAAAACAGATCCAGCCAAGCCCGATGCCAGCTCCTGGTCCCCAGCCCTGGGACTTCATTCCCTACCCTCAACCCTACAAGTCAGGGGCAGAGGTGATGGGGTGTTCCCTCTGTCCAGTGGCTCCCATACTGGTGACTCTGCCAGGCCCTGTGCCCCCGACTGAGCCCAAAGACACCAGGCTGGGATGCTGGCGAAGCCCACTCCTGTTGCGGCCCTGGCCAGAAGGACAGGCCTCATCTCAGGGCCCTGTGTCCCAGTCTCAGCCCTGCCAGGCAGCAGGTCCCCTGCTTCTGGCTGCAAGGCCCCTGATCCTGATGGTACTACTTTGCCTTCTTGAGCCAGTTCTCAGAGTCCCTGGCTCTGTGCCCGCAGCCCTGAGTGCTGGTGGCGAGAGCTCTGGGGTGTCAGGCTTCCTCCTCCTGGCCTGAGGTTCTGGAGGACACGAGGCCTCCTGACCTCGTACCAAACCACCTGATGTCCCTGGAGTGAAGGGGCAGGAGGGAGGCCCCTGCTGCTCCAGCCCACAGCCCGAACGGCCCATCTTCTTCCCAGGCCAGCACGATGACCCCCACACAAAGCGTGGCCAGGTGTCAGTCTAGCTACTGAGGCTCCGGGCAGCTCCCTGCCTGTGAGGTCCCATCTGGGAAGGTGAGTTTCCAGGTCTCTCTTTAGACCAGCCTGTCAACAAACACAGCCCCACTCTGCACTGGGGAGCACGTGGCTCCTGGGAACTGGGCAGGAACCACGGGGGGTTTTCTGAGACCACACAAGAGCAACAGAGCGGCTCGGTGACTGTCTGCTCCTACGTGTCCAGATGGCCAGACTCCAACATGCAGGTCATCCTCAAGGCTGTCCCCCTGGGCCTGTGGGTGCCACTGGCAGAAGGAGCTGGAAGGAGCAGGTGACCCTGGCTGCACTGTCCACTGAAACTGAGTGTGCTGCTTTCAGAGAACTGGAGAAATTCCCTCCATCTGCGAGGTGACTCAGCAAATCATCCTGTTTACAACCTGCCTCACCCCACAGGACTCTGGTGGAGAGCAAGCTGTGCCCTGCTCTGCGTAGCATCATAGTGTATAAAACAGCAGTCCCCAGGCTGCGCCTGCCCTGGTGACTCCATGGTGTGTGGGACAGCAGCCCCCAGGCTGCGCCTGCCCTCGTGACTCCATGGTGTGTGGGACAGCAGTCCTCAGGTTGTCCCTGCTCCAAGTGACTCTACCTTGTAAAGCAGGGGTCTTCCCTAAGTTACCCATTTCAGTTTGCGTGGTGGGTGGAAGGACTCCACATGTCGTCTGTACAAGTCAACACCTCCGTCAGCCTGGCACCACAATAAAGCACAAACTGGTAAGTAAATTAATTGTGCTAATAAGAATGACCACCTGTGGGCTTGCTGAATTAATCAGAAGAACAGGGATGCATGTGTGTGCCACACCCACATGGGAAAATGCATGCCTGTGGACTCATGGAACACAGCAGACCCCCCCACATGATGCAGCCCCTCCCCTAAGACCCTGAGCACCCGGAGACAGGACATGGCGGCATGCTGACCCAACACCTGGTCACTTGTCATGATCCTTGCCCTGGAAAATTGCCAATGCAATGAGCCTCTGACTCTGTCCTGGGGCTTCAGCAGAGCAGGTTTCTCCTGCAGAGGAGCAGGCCCAGCCGACTCCATGCTGACATCTCCAGCTGACCCTCTGTCTGGACTTGGACCTAGAATAGTTCCTGTGCTTGAACAGCTCTGTCCCTGAAGCCCTGTCTGACTGCCTGCAGTGACTGCATTCCTACCTGCTTTTGCTCCTGGTGCAGCCTCCTGAGCCATGTGGCAGCCTTCACCCTTTCCTAGCCCTTCTGTAATACGTCACTGTGTCGTGTGTGACCTGAGTGTCATAGGTACCATTAATTAAGACTAGAATAGCAGAACTGTGACTGCTGGCTTATGACTACCCAGTGACCCTGTGACCCACCTGGGCAGCCATGTGTAGGGAAGTGAGGCTGGATCTCCACTCTGCTCCTGTTCCTCTCTAGGCACAGGGGACTGTCCCTGCCTGGTGTGACCAGTGACATAGGGCTGGGGGGGCCAGGGGCCAGACTGAGGTAGGGAAGCTGGCGTGCTGAGCTGCCACCCTGGAGCACATGCTCCTCCTGTGCAAACTCCCACACACAAGGTGCAGTACCACCTCCATGTGAGGCCCCTTGGTAGAGTGGACCTCAGCATGGAGGCCGGCTCTCCCTTCAGCAAAACAAGGCCAGCCCTGCCACCCTGGGCCCCATGCCTGTCAGAACAACTGTGTCTGGTGCCCCAAGCAGGAGCCCAGGGCCACAGAGACACCATATGGGGTAGCACCAGATCAGACCAGTGTGGTTAGATATGAGGTGCCCAAAGCTCCTGTGTGAGAGATGCAAGAAGGCCCAGGGAGATGTGAACAGGCTGCGAGAGGTGTAGCCTGATCCACGGGTTAATCCCTGCCTGTGGCGGGCTGTGGCAGGTGGGCTGTGGCAGGTGGAGGTGGGCTCCTTGGAGAGTGCCTTTGGATTTATGTTTTGTGTCTGGTGAGTGGAGCTCTCTGCTTCCTGGTGCCATGTCCTGAGCTGCTTTCCTTCACCACGCCCTTCTGCCATGATGTCTAGCCTCACCTCAGGCCCAGAGCTATGGAGTGGGCTGACCCCCCACTGAAGATGAGAGCCAAATAGACTTTCCCTCCTCATGCTGTTCTCGTCAGGTCTTTGGTCACAGTGACACAGAAGCTGACTGACACTGAGACCAACAGGCCAACACAACATGCCTCTAAATAAATATGCATCTAGATAAATAGACCTCAGGAAATGAGGAGGTATCAGCAAGACAGGGACAGGAGTCACCGGGCAGATTACAGGACCCAGCGGCACAAGCTGTGGTGCCATGGATGGCCCACGTAGGACAGCCAGAGGAGGCAGAACCCAGGAGGAACATGGAGGGACAATGACTGGACCATTCTGGCTCCCCAAAATAAGGACAACAAGGAGGGATGAGGGCTACAAGCCTCTAGAGCTGAGGGTGAGCGACCTTGGCAGGAGGCACTTCAGACACCCATCTGGGAAGGGGCTCGCAGTGGAGGCAGAGCACCAAGGCACAAGACAGTCGGCGCAGAGCTGCCCCTGAGCGAGTGCCCACACGCAGCAGGGGGGTCGGGCCGCCAGCACCTCAGCAGCACACAGTGCTGGAACAGCCAGCCAGGTTCTGGAAACTGCAGGAGAAAGCACCTACCTCGAGCTCCACAACAGCCATGTCCTTATCCCAGGTGAGGTACCCAGTGCCCTCCAGCTGGTGCAGGACTCCGGGAGACCTGGTGGAGGATGCACTGGGAGGGAGGCAGCAGCCCAGGGTCCCTTCGGCCCCAGCCCTATGGGGCACTTAGGAAGAGAGCACAGGGATGAGGACAAGGGCCTGCCATGCCCAGGGTCAACCTGCACACAAAAGCAGCAGATGCCTGTGTCTAGGGACACAGGGCCCCCGCTGCAGGAGCAGCACACGTGCCAGGCACACCTGCATAGGGGGCTCGTCTCCACTCAGAGGCCTGGAGGGATGAGAAAGAAGTGCAGCCGGAGGAGGACGCATCCACCAGAAACCAGCCCCCAAATGAGAGCAACTGCCAGAAGTCAGAGGGCAGCCACCACCAAGGGAGAGCGCGGGTCCCTCAGCGCAGTCTGCAAGGGGCCCTGCAGACCTGGGGCAGCAGCAGCAGCCTGACAGAGTGAGCCCCAGGCAGGAGAGCCAGAGCCACACCTGCAAGGCCCGGAAGCCCACGCACAGCTGAGGGGCTGCCGGGGAGCACTCTCCTGCCTCCCTGGGCCAGCGTCCTGCCCTCTGAGCCAGGGCTGCATCCAGGTGTCCCTCCACTTGCTGGGGCTCAGGGTGTGCCACCAGCTGGCTGCCCCTGGCCCCCAGGACTCAGACACTGGACACTGCCCACTGGCCCCAGCCCAGTACTCCTGGCTATTGGCAGGCTCTTCCTGCAGTCAGGCAGGGCATGCCTGGCCCTCAGCTCCCGGAATACCCTGTGTGCCTGGAGCTCCCTTCATCCAGTGCCAATTCCCCTGCTGCTCTGGGCGGTCTCCACCAGAACACGTTAAACAACTCCACTGTGAAGTGCTGAGAGGGACAGGAGGGGCCCAGGAGATGCAGGGCCGTGGGCTCTGCCCTCTCAGTGGCAAATCCTGTCCAAAGGCCGAACCTTGAGGCTGTGTCTGTCACAAAGCCAGCCTGGCTGGCTGTGGCATGTGCCCTTCACCACGTGGGCCATACATGGCTCAGGACTGCAGAGTCCCTCAGCAGGACTCTGACCTCGGACTGTGGCCTGCTGACCTGCAGCTGGAGCTGAATGAACCTCTATTCCTGATGACTTACCCCACCTGTGGCATTCAGTTCATCCACAGAATGGACCCATGCATCCCAGTCTCCTGCGTTGACCCAAGCTCTCTGAGGGTGGGTAGGCATCTCCCAGGGCATCTCCCGGCTGCTGGTGGCCCTGCCTCTACCTCCTCTTGGCTGTCCTCAGACTCCAGGTCCAGACCTGCCTCTTCCACATCCTGGTTCTGGAGGAGAAATCTTCCATGGGCTTCCTGAGGCACCACGGGGAGGATGAATCGAGGGAGGGCACCAGCCCCAGGTGGGCACAGCCTTCCTCTGACATCTTGGGTCCAGACGTCTGATTCCTGATTCTGGTCTGCCTGGGAGCATCAGCATCCTCTTGTCTCCAAGGAGGAATTTTTTTTTTTTTTTTTTTTTTTTTTGGTACCGGGGATTGAACTCAGGGCACTTAACCACTGGGCCACATCCCCAGCCCATTTTTGTATTTTATTAGAGACAGGGTCTCACTGAGTTGCTAAGTGCCTCGCCATTGCTGAGGCTGGCTTTGATCTTGCAATCCTCCTGCCTCTGCCTCCCAAGTGCTGCGATTACAGGCGTGCGCCACCGCGTCCGGCTCCAAGGAGGAATTTCAGAGATCCCGGGACCCTGAGATTGGAAGTTCTTCCTCTGCCCTGGGAGGCTGCTGGGTTTGGACGTCTGATGTGGCACCTGGGGCTGGGGACCTCTGGCTCCTCTCCACACTTCCCTCTCCCTCCCTCCTGGAAAGACTTCCCAACTGGACCTCAGCTCCTCCTCAGGACCTTGAGGTCTTCTCTGACCTTCATCTTCACCTTCACCTTCACCTTCTCTGAAGCCTCCCGCAGCAGCCTGCTGCGTTTTGGCATCCTGTGCCCTTTTTCTGGGTGGAGAAACTCCCCACAGCACAGCTCAGAGCTCTGGCTCTCAGGGTCCAGCACTCCGCTGACCACGGGGTCAGGTCCCACCCAGCAGCGGCACAGCCCTCACCCTCCTTGGCAGAGTGGTGGGCCTGGTGACTGTTTGCAGCAGTGTCTGACCCAAGCTCCCAGTGCCCAGAATTGACTGAGGCTCTCAGGCAGTGGGTTCCTGGTGTTGCTTGGTGATAGCTTCCTTTGAGGACCCAGTGCCTGGGGCCACCATGCCTAGTGACTCCTGTGACTTTCTCTGTGGCCAAGGACCATGTGTAAAAGCCATGGAGAACATGGAATGTACAACTTCCTCCCTTAAAGGGATCTCCTTGGCCTGGTCTGCTGGTGACCCACCTGCCACCTGCTCACCCACCCTTAACCCCCCATGTCTACCTCGGCTGCGCCCCGATGTCCACCTCAGCTGGCCCCCCCAGGTTCCTCTGTCACTGCCTTTCCAGCACTGTCAGCTGTCCCAGTGTCCCCTGTGAGCAAAGACATCCCAGACCAGCAGTTGCTGCCTACGGGACCATGTGACTCGTGGTGTATCCTGCCCCTGTGGTACCGCAGGAGGACCCCAGATGTGGGCAGTGCAGCCTGCCTTCCATTTATGCCATAGGTACTGGGGCTCCTTGGCCCTTGGGCCTCTGACCTGCCTCCACTTGTGAGACCAGGGTCCCACAGTCCCCTCCAAGAACATGCTCAGAATGACCTAAGAACCTCCCAACAGTGTCACCTGGGAACCAAGCCCTCAAACACAAGGGATCCTTGGGGGACATAACTGAACAATAGCCACATTCATGCCACAGCACTGGGCTAGAATCAGGTGCCAACAGGTGGCCGTCCTCTGGAGGCTGCAGGAGACCCACTTCCTTGCCTTTTGGTTTCTTGGGGCCACCCACGTTCCCTGTGTCACTCCTTCTTCTTGCACCTGCTAAGTCAGCAGGGTGACATCTCTGACCCTTCTTCTGTTTGTGAAGGGTGAAGGTGAGAAAGGTTCTTCCCCGCTCAGACTCTTGTGGGTACACTGAGGCCCGAGGAGCACCCAGGACCGGCGTCTCCCCCTCGAAGTCTTCCCTCTGACTGTAAGCTGCCTGTTGTGGCCAGCCACGGTGCCGCGGGAAAATTCTCGGAGGCAGAGTTAAGCTTTTACTACTTTTACTTCTACTTTCTTAGAGAGAGCTTCTTCTGTCTTCTGTCTTCCTCGGGAGCCTCGGCCTTACTCTGACCAGTCCTCTGGAGCCTCGGCCTAACTCTGGCCAGTCATTACTTCTTCTATCTGGTTTCTCTTCTGTAACCGCTCTGCCTACGTTCTGGCCGCTCTGATTCTTCTGACCGACCGACGAGTGACTGCCCGGCTAACTGAATTCTCCGTTCTCCTAACTCGGACCGCTTTCACCCGGTTATATACCTTCAGCTTTGCGGGTGCCTACAGGTGCGTCACATACATATCAGGTGGAACTTATGGCTTCCAGCTAGCTACAACAGCCCTTCCTAATTAGGGCTCCTTCATATTCCTTCCCTTTAGTTTAAAAAGGTGCTTTAATTTTCTTGTCCCTACCTAGCTTTTCACCTTTTATTTTTGAAAGGGTGGATATTTGAGCCCTAATTGGGAAGGGCTGTTGTAGCTAGCTGGAAGCCATGGGTTCCACCTGATATGTATGTGACGCACTGTAGGCACCCGCAAACCTGAAGGTATATAACCGGGTGGTGAAAGGTCCGAGTTAGGAGAACGGAGAATTCAGTCAGCCGGGCAGTCACTCGGTCGGTCAGAAGAATCAGAGCGGCCAGAACGTAGGCAGAGCGGTTACAGAAGAGAAACCAGATAGAATGACTGGTCAGAGTTAGGCCGAGGCTCCCAGGAAGACAGAAGACAGAAGAAAGAAGAAGGAAGAAAGAAGAGAGAAGAAAGAAGCTCTAATCTTTCTCTAAGCTAAGCTCTATCTTCTATCTTTCTAACTAAGGTCTAAGAAGCTCTAAGAAAGTCTTTCCTAAGCTAAGCTCTATCTTTCTATCTTTCTAACTAAGACTCTAAGCTAAGATCTTTCTTTCCCTCTCTAAGCTCTAAGAAAGTGAGAAGTAAAAGTAGTAAAAGCTTAACTCTGCCTCCGAAGTTTTTTATCCCGGTTTTCGGTACCAGGTAGCTTACAAATGGTGGCCCGTCCGGGGCTCGGCAGGCAGAGAAGAAAAGCTAAGAAATAAGGAGAGCAACGAAAAAGCATAGCCTCAGACTCAGTTGAGACCAGCAAAAAGAGTAGTAAACAAGAGAGCATAGCCTCTGACTCAGTTGAGGCCAGTTAAGAATTAAGCTGAAGCAGAGTAGCCGGCCAAAAGCCATAAAAAATATAGAGAAAAAGCCTTGAGCTTTAGTATAAAGAAAAAAAGCCATGAGCTTAAAAGAAAATAGAGAATCATGGTAAAAACCATGCAGAAAAAAAAAAAAGCCACTGAGCTTTGGCAAGAAAGCCATAAAGAAAAATAGAGGAGAAAAAAAAAAAAAAAGTCAAGCCGCTTATGCAATTGTGCTTAACTAGGTGCGTTAGCTGCTCCTCAGCATTAGGCTTCCTTAAAGCCACAGCACCTTCTCAAAAAGGGCAAGGGATCCTTCTCCCTCTCTAAAAAGGCTAAAAGTGTAAATAACTCTGCCTAGGGACAAGAAAATAAAAGAAAATAGAGAAAATAAAATAGAGAAAATAGAACAAAAGCACCTTTTTAAACTAAAGGGACATAGGAAGGGCTGAAGCAATAAGTTCCACCTGATATGTATGTGACGCACCTGCACCCGCAAACCTGAAGCCGGTGTGAAAGCTGGGTTAGGAGAACGGAGAATTCAGTCAGCCGGGCAGTCACTCGGTCGGTCAGAAGAATCAGAGCGGCCAGAACGTAGGCAGAGCGGTTACAGAAGAGAAACTAGAATGACTGGAGTTAGGCCGAGGCTCCCAAGGAAGACAGAAGACAGAAGAAAGAAGAAGGAAGAAAGAAGAGAGAAGAAAGAAGCTCTAATCTTTCTCTAAGCTAAGCTCTATCTTTCTTTTTCTAACTAAGACTCTAAGAAGCTTAAGAAAGTAGAATCTTTCTCTAAGCTAAGCTCTATCTTTCTATCTTTCTAACTAAGACTCTAAGCTAAGATCTTTCTTTCCCTCTCTAAGCTCTAAGAAAGTAGAAGTAAAAGTAGTAAAAGCTTACTCTGCCTCCGAGAGTTTTTTATCCCGTTTTCGGTACCAGGTAGCTTACAAATGGTGGCCCGTCCGGGGCTCGGCAGGCAGAGAAGAAAAGCTAAGAAATAAGGAGAGCAACGAAAAAGCATAGCCTCAGACAGTTGAGACCAGCAAAAAGAGTAGTAAACAAGAGAGCATAGCCTCTGACTCAGTTGAGGCCAGTTAAGAATTAAGCTGAAGCAGAGTAGCCGGCCAAAAGCCATAAAAAATATAGACCCTTGAGCTTTAGTATAAAGAAAAAAGCCATGAGCTTAAAAGAAAATAGAGAATTAAATAGCATGGTAAAAACCATGCAGAAAAAAAAAAAAGCCACTGAGCTTTGGCAAGAAAGCCATAAAGAAAAATAGAGGAAAAAAAAAAAAAAAAGTCAAAGCCGCTTATGCAATTGTGCTTAACTAGGTGCGTTAGCTGCTCCTCAGCATTAGGCTTCTTAAAGCCACAGCACCTTCTCAAAAAGGGCTCAAAATATCCACCCTTTCAAAAATAAAAGGTGAAAAGCTAGGTAGGGACAAGAAAATAAAAGAAAATAGAGAAAATAAAATAGAGAAAATAGAACAAAAGCACCTTTTTAAACTAAAGGGAGGAATATGAAGGAGCCCTAATTAGGAAGGGCTGTTGTAGCTAGCTGGAAGCCATAAGTTCCACCTGATATGTATGTGACGCACCTGTAGGCACCCCAAACCTGAAGGTATATAACCGGGTGAAGTCGGTCCGAGTTAGGAGAACGGAGAATTCAGTCAGCCGGCAGTCACTCGACCACACGTAGCAGAGCGGTTACAGAAGAGAAACCAGATCCCCCGAGGCTCCAGAGGAGCAGAGTAAGGCATCCCGAGGATCAATAAGCCAAGCAAGGCTCTAAGCTAAGAAGAAATGGAAGCTCTAAATCTTTCTCTAAGAAGACGACTCTAAGCTGGACCCTTTGGGGAAGTAAAAGTGAAAAGTTAACTACCTACACAGCAATCCACACAGCAATTGGAGCACATGACAATGCCACAGGCTCTATACTGGACCCTTTGGGGATGTGAACCTACACACAATCCAGTAGACTATAAGGCACTCAGGGGAAAGGACAATAGGCAGATGCTGACTCTGAAGCGACACAAAGGTGGGATTATCAGGTAAGAATTCTAAAATAACACATATCATCACAAGGTAAAGGTGAATATTCTTGAGACAAATAGAAAAAAATTAAGTCTCAACAGAGAAACAGACTGTAAAAAAGAATCAAATTACAATTTTAGAACTCATAAAACATATGAAATAAACATTTCACTAGATGAGCTCAATAACAGAATGAAGGTGAGAGAGAAAAGAATCTATAAAGCTAAAAACAATTCAATAGAAAGTATCCATTCTGAGAAAGAAAATATTATAGAAAAAGAACAGAGCCTGAGGAACCCATGAGAAAATACAGAAAGAGTCAACATCTGTTTCAGCTGAGTTCCTGAAATGGAAGACAAAGAGATAGCGTTGTGATTTTTTTTGAAGACAAAGAGCTGAAAATTCCACAAATTTGGTGAAAGAAATAAATTTACAGGTTCAAAAAGATCAGGGAATCTAAAACAGAACAATCTCTAATATCCAAGCATAGATGCATCATAACTAAGCATTAAAATTAAAACCAAAGAGAAGGAAATAGCTCTAATGGCAACTAGAGAAAAATGATACATTATATACCGGGGACAATAATCTGAATAACTGTATTTCCCATCAGAAACCATGGAGATCAAAAGAGAATGGACATTTTTAAAGTGCTGAGAGAAAAGAACTACCTGACCAGAGTTCTATACCCAACAAAACTAACAAAGAGATAACAAAGAGCTTATCACCAGCAAACTTACACTATAATAAGTGCTGCATGGAGTTTTTCAGGATGAAGGGAAACGAACCTAGATGGAAACTCAAGGCCTCAGAATGAGGGCGTGTTGCCGCCTGAAGCGATGGCCACGTGGAGCAACGGAGCCGCGGGAAGAAGTTTAGAGGCAAACTGGAGACAAACAGCTTTTTATTCTGATAACTTTTCTCTCTGGTTCTAACAACGACTAACACACGCCACACACACCACCAAAATGGCGCTGACCCGTTCAGCAACTTCGGCCAAGTCACTCGAGATCCCGGGACAAGTCCCATGAGACTACGGAAGGCGACAATGCCCAAATCTCCATGGCTCATAGTCAACCGCAATTCAAGCCATCTCCCCAAACAGGGCTCCTGCAAGGGCGAGCATCAGACATGGTGAATATCTGGGGCAGCAGGATAGCTTGTCTCGCCTCTTAAGTTTCTTAAAATATGACTACAGAAAGTAAGATTTGTAGGGCTGGGTCTGTGGCTCAGTGGTAGAGGACTCGTCTCGCATGTGTGAGGCCCTGGGTTCCATCCTCAGCACCACATAAATAAAATAAAAGTATTGTGTCCACCTACAACTAAAAAAATATTTTAAAAAAAGAAAACAAAAATTGTATTGTCTGAAGGTTTTTATGTATGTAGATGTGATGCATATGACAAATATCACATAAAGGAAAGGGGAAAAGGGTTTACATGGCACAAAGTGTTCAGGTTTGACTTGAAGTACTAGAATCTTACCTCTAAATGTTGACATGTAGCCATATATTATAATCCTTAGAGCACATACGAAATAATAAAATAAAATATACACTCAAAAGCCACTAGATAAAGTGGAACACTAATAAATATTCCCATCATCAAAAGGGGGCATAGGGCTGGGGTTGTGGCTCTGCGGCAGAGCGCTTGCCTTGCACGTGCACTGCCTGGGTCGATGCTCAGCACCACGTAAACATAAATGCATTGCATTGTGTACAACTAAAGTAAATAAATAAATATTTAAAAAAAGGGGGCATAAATGGTGAAATTGGGAAACCAAAAATAAAATACAGTCTGAAGTCCAATAATATCAATGGCCATTCTAATAAAAATGCTCTGAATGTAACAATTAAAAGATAGAGATTGGGGCTGGGGTTGTGGCTCAGTGGTAGAGCGCTCGCCTAGCACGTGCACAGCCCGGGTTCGATCCTCAGCACCACGTAAACATAAATGCATTGCATTGTGTACAACTAAAGCAAATAAATAAATTTTTTTTTAAAAAAAGATAGAGATTGTATTTCTGGATGCTAGCAATGAGTGACTGAAACTTAAAATTTAAAAACAGTCCCATTAATAGTAGCAAAAAAGATGCCAAACACTCAGGTGTAAAGCTAACATAAACACACAGGCTTTTGTGCTGAAAACCAGAGAACCCTGGTGAGGGCTGAGGAGTAGCTTAGTGGTACAGCACTTTCCTAGCCAAGGCAGACCCTGGGTTCCAAGCCTAGTGCCACAAAACCAACCAACCACCACAAATCTACCAGAGCCAAGTGGTCATGGCAGCCCCTGGCCCTCGACTCTGGCCAAACAGCCCTGGGTTGCCCAGAACAGAACTGAGAACCATGGCCCTGACCACAGGGGCTCACGGGGCTTATGGAGCTCAGGCCCTGCCCTTCCCATCCTATGTCCCTCCCAATCTCCCTCCTCTGCCGGTCCACACTCAGCACCTGTGTCAAGGTGCACACTGGGGAGGCCTCTGGAGCTGTCCTCGAAGGAGCCCAGGACTTGGGCTCAAGAGCTTGAAGAACGGGGACCAAATGGCCAGGCCAGGCCCCGCCCATGGAACCCTGGACAGGCTGAGGGACCTGCTGCTGAGCCTCGATCTTAAATCGGGGGCTCTTCACACTGTCCCTGCCAGCTAGGCAGCTTGGAGTCATGACCCCAGCCAGGACCCCTCCTTCCCCAGTGTCCTGCGGTGGCGGAGGGTCGGGTGGATAAGCTGATGTTGGTGTCCTTGTTGCTTCATTCACTTACTTTGCTGTTTGGGAATAGTCTTAAATTTCCGAAAGCACCTCTGGCCCCAACATTTGAGGGTCCCTGCCCTATAAATGGGAGGAGGAGGACACCCACCCAATGCCAGTCAGAGCAAACTTCCAGAAACAGAGACTCAGAGACATGGACCAAGATGCTAGAATTGGAACTTGTTCCCTGGCTTCTCTGGTAACCATTCAATTGCTTTCTGCAAAGCAGAGTGGGGGAACTGGTTCTGACCTGGCTGGTGACAAGAGGGTGGGTGGGCTCCAGAGGACCCTGGGGAGCAAGGAGCAGGTGGCAGTGGACGCTGACCTCCAGCCCGGGGGCCCCTTCCACAGCTTTCCTCTGAAAATCGCACCCAGAGGGAGGCTCCAAGAATGCCCTCAGGCTGCTGGGCACAGAAGCCAGCGAGGTCCGCCTCCCCTACCTCCAGGCATGGGGTGGGGTGTCAGGTAGGGAAACAGAGACAGAGGCAGAGAGGGCGGCAATGCCCTCCTTCAGAGGGTGGGCAGCGGCAGAAGAGCCCCTCAGTGGGTCCGCGGGAGAAGCCATGGGTCAGACTTGAGCTCAGTACAGAAGTTCACAAAGGACTTTATGGTTATCAATTTTGAAAAAATATAAGAACAAGGGCAACCCCAGTTATTTCTACCAGGAATGCACCTCACACTCGAGCAAGTTTCAGCTGTGATTTTGCCACCAGTAAAGAAAGAGAAGAGTAATAAAGGACCAATAGTTAAAATCCCTAAGAATTGGCTGACTATGGTGGGTGAGGTCTGGACCTCACTTCTGCACTGACAGGACAGGGCTGCCGGACGGACGCTCAGAACCAGAGTGGCTGTGCTTCCACAGGCGCCCACAGGGCTGGAGGGATCCTGGAGACCGTGAGGACGCAGCTCCTTCATGTGCTTGGCGTTGAAGAGGACGTGATATGCAAGTCCATCGATTCTCATCAGAGGGTCCCCTTGGCAGAGTCCAGAGACCTCAGAGAAGCTGCCACCCCATACCTCAGACCCACCTCTGGGCCCTCTGTGTTCTGGGCACCCCTTGGCACTGGGGAAGGGCAAGAAACTACAGACACAGGGCAGAGGGCTCCAAATGCACCTCTCAGGCGAGACTTGAAGGGGCAGGGCTGGTACAGTCGTGAGGGCACCTGAGCAGGGACACAGGCTGACCCTCACCAAGCCTGAGACTGGCACCTGGCCCTCCACAGCCCTCTCCTCTCTGCTTTGTGCAAGTTTCAAACTTCAAGAAAAGCCATGAGTGAAGGAGGCCAGTGGGTGAGCCTCGCCTGCGGGTGCTGGCCTATCTGTGGGTGGCTACGAAGACCTAGCTTCTCCCTCAGGGCACTAGAGGACAGGGTAGACCCAACGCCCAGGCACTGGTGACGGGTGATCAGATGGCCAGTGCCTTCCCACAGTCCACACCCCCAGATCCAGCCACAGAGTGTGCAGGGAGCTCCAGAGGGTGCGGGAGGGCAGCAGAGCCCACAAGGAGCCCCCCACCGAGATGGGAAAGCTTGGACCTGCCCATACCTGCCATCTGCACAGTCAGCTTGGGGCACAGCATAGGCTGGCCTAGTGAATGTGGGGGACAGAAGGACACTGCCCATTGGCCCCGAGGCTGCCCCACTGCTCCACGTCAGACCCCAGCTCCCTCCTGCCGGCTCCTGCAGGAGCCTGTGGCGGGCCTTGGCCCCACAGGCTGCTCTCTCCTGCTCCCCAAAGGTGTCACAGACCCGACAGGACTGGCCCAGGGAGAGCCAGCACCCAGGGCTCAGCACTCCCTCCAGGAAGAGTTAAGCCCAACTCCTGGTGAAAAAGAACGGCCCCGCCTGGCTCTGCTGCCAGCGCAGGTGGAACCCACACGGAGAAGCTTGGAGCTGACTTTTCTGGATCCTTAACTTGGAAAATAAATGGCTTAATTTTTTATTAGGGCCTGTCTCAGTGACAAGTGACCAGACGAGGAAGAACGAGGAATTGTCCTGATGTAGCAGGTGGGCCATGCGGCCAGGGGGGGCTCTGTTCCAGCCTGGGGGCCTCACCCCGAGAAGCTGCCCACCACCTGCAGACCCCAGCCTAAGCCATCTGGGGACAGTCTCAGGCGCTGTGCATGAGTGAATGTTGGGGACTTCAGCTCCTTGTTACCCAGAGGGCCTCCTGCACACCCAGGCTGCACAGGGTCACAGTTCAGTGGGCACTCACCTCCAGCAGCAGCCGTCCCTCCTGCACAGAGGACCCTCCAGGTGGACCGTCTCCAGGTGAGGGGGCCCCAGCAGGCTGGCTGCACACGTGTCTCCTGCACCGCTGTGGGAGAAAAGCAGACAGTAAGCCCTTGGTGAGGCCCCAGGCCAGCAGTGGCTCTTCTTAGGCCATGCTTTCTGGTTTCCCAGCATTCACCCCATGGATCTTGCTGGACGTCCAGTCTGGGCTGTGCTGCCACCCTGTAGGACACACAGTCATCCTGCAGCTCCGGGAAGCCCTACAGCTCTGTGGGGTGGGGGAAGGAGCTGGGACCAGGCCCCAGGCAGCATGAGGGGCGGAGCCCAGATGGGAAGTGGGCTATGCCTCAGGACCACCCTGCTAGCTCTGCTCTCCAGAAGCTGCTCTCGGTCTGCCCTGAGCCTGCCACCTGGATGAAGTCCCGTGTCTGTTAGGTCCTGTCTACAACCCAGCTCACAGAGGTCCACAGCTCCCTGAGACTCGAGCCTTAGTAGACCCCAACATGGCACTGTTGGTCACTCTCTGAGAGCAAGCCCCTCCCACGGTCCCCTCCCAGGCTGGGCAAAGCCCCTGTGTCCCCTGGTCCCCAGTGCCCTGCATACTCTCTCTTCCCCTCACCTGGCATGAGCAGGCCAAAGGCACAGGCCAGACCAGAGACCTCACATGGTGGAAAGGAAGGGGCAGAGCAGTCTGGGGTGTCCCTATCGCTTTGGGGTGAAGACTAAGGGGGCTCAGACAGACTCCTTCACAGTCCAGTTGACCAAGTGCTGGTCCTGGGACCCTGCTCTGGCTTCTGACTCCACAGCAAGCACTTCACTGCAATCAGGAGCTTCCACCTGGCTTCCGAGAGGACAGAGGGGCCCGAGGGGCCCAGCAAGGAGCTGGCCCAGGTGCTCAGAGGGCTGCTCACAGGTGGCACCACTGTTGGCCTTGTAGGAAGGCTGGGATGGGGAAGCAGCCTCTTTTGCCCCTCAGACTTGAGGAGAGCTGCACCCCATTCCAGGGGCCCTGTCCACTCAGGCAGATGTGACCCCAGGCACCTGTTCTGACCTTGAGGTAAAATAAACTGCTAACATGGGCACCTGAATCATGTTCCTTTTCCAAAAGTGCAAGTAGGGAATCTTCCACTTCTGGTGTCACTCCCGTCAGATCTGCCCACTCCTGCTTGTCAGGGACATCACAGAGCTCTGATGCCAAAGCAGCCCCCCAAGCCCTCTGCTCCTGCATGGACCAGGTTTCCATGAAGGCGGCTGCTGGCTGACTCCACTCTCACTACCAGGGAGCCAGCCAAAACAAAAACAAGCCTCGAGGGCCCGGGCACCCTCAGAAGAGGCCCGCTGCCTGACCATTGTCCACTCGTTGTGGAGAGGCTGCAGGGCTACGCTGCTGCTAAGAAATGAAAGTGGTGCTCGAGTCAAGCTTGCCTCACCTCTCAGGCTGGCTGGGCTTCTCCCCCGTACCAGAACAAGTGGGGTTCTGCCCCTTGCCCAGTGTTCTGGAACATCCGTGGCCTGAACCTCACTGTGACCCATGCCCCCCACTCCCAGGTGATTCCCCCCAGACCTCTGTCCACTTGTCTGTGTGGAACCACTGACCATCTCCCTTGGGCTCTCAGCACTCTGGTGTCCAAGGACCAGCACACGGCATGCTCTGAGCTAGTTAGAAGCACAGGTCCAGTCCCAGGCCCACCTGCACACTCTGGGTGGGCTCCAGCTGCTGTTTGACACGCCTCCCCATTAGATCTGAGCCTGCTCCCCAGGACAGGCTGGAGCCACTGAGGACACTGACCCACACTCTGCCTCAACTGGGCCGGCAACCTCCACTCCCCGCTGGAAGCCACGCTGTGCCAGGTGCATGGGTGTGGACAGGGACCGAGAACCCCATCAAGGTGCGGCCGTCCCCGGCCGAGCCCAGGAGATGGTGACATGGTGGCTGCACTGTAGCCTCTGTGACCCTCCCTTTCTCAGAAGCCACGGCCCCAGCGCCCGGGTCTCCCAGGGCTAATAAGCACTGCACTAGTACACAGCAACTTTACTTTTAATCCCTAACAAGCCACAAGCTTTTTCTCCCTCGGCGCGGAGTAGGCAGAAGGGGCACTGGAAGGCGGCCGAGGTCCCCACGCCGCTTCCCCAGGTGCCTGAGAAGCAGGCGACGCGCGCCACAGGACTGACTCCGGCGGCCGAGGCGCGGGGCCCGGGGTGCCCCGAGGGGGCCGGGGCGGGGCCTGGGGCCGGGGCGGGGCCAGCTCCGCCGCAGGCCGCGCACCCGGAGCAGCGGCCGCCCACGCCCTGGCGCCACCGCCCATCGCGTGCCCCGGGCGCCGCCGCTTCCTCCTGCGGCCACGGCCGCGTCACGCGAGGGCGGCTGATCGCGTGCGAGCCGAGCGCGGAGCTGCCGGGGCCGGACGCGGCACCGCCCAGCGAGCCCGGCCTGCGCTGGCGGCGCCCAAGAGCAGGTGTCCCCTCTGGGAGCCGCGAAGGTGCCGAGGGTCTCCTCCGTCCCAGGTCAGGCGGCGGAGCACCTGCAGCCGCAGCCAACCGCTTCTTCCCACTGCCATCCTCGCTGTCCGTGGATCCCGGGCAGGGCCGCAGGGACAGGATGGCCTCGTGGGCCACCGCAATGAAAGGGTGGGCAACCCCGTCTCTGAGCCCCAAGGCTGCATTCCCAGGCAAGAGAGGCGCAGCCAGAGCCGGCCCCGGAAACAAGCAGGATTCCCGTGTCCGCTGGGTGCTCAGCAAGGCCTGAATGCCAGCCCACACCCTCTCCACTCTGAAACGCAGCGGGCTGGGCCTGCCAACCACAGACCCCAGGAACTTCAGCCGCGCTGGAGATTCGCAGGGCCACCCCAAGCAGCCCTGCAGCTGGTGCAGAATCAACTGGAACCAGTTTCTCAGTAGGTTGATTTTTTTTGCATCCCAAAGAGGCTCATTTGGAATAGCCAGAATTTGAGGAGTTATCATGGAGACAGTTGAAACAGCTGAACCTGCAGCAAGGCAGGGAGGGTTGTGACCTGGACTGGGCCACCCAGCCCTGCAGGTGTCCCAACCTTCCTATTTCCTTGCTATGAGATCTTTTCTCCACACCCAGGAGACACACAAGGACACTGTGCCATGGATCATCCCCCACCAGTGGCTACAGAGGGGTCCTGTGCCTCAGCCTGGCCAGTGTTCTTGGTGAAGGAAAACTGTACAGACAGGGCCATCTCCGCTTCAGCATTTGTGATGCCTGAAAAGTGGCAGCCTCCTTGCTCCAAGCTCCAGTGAAGCCAGCTCCTTGACCTCAGAGCAGTGTGGGCAGACAATCCTGTGGTCACCCTTCTCCTGTGGTCACCCTTCGCCATGGTCACGGATAGGGCTGGACAAGCCAGCTGGGGCAGAGATGTTCCAGATTGGCGGCTGAAGTTTCCTGATTGTTTATAGGACTGAATGATGTTTATTTTACATCTTCTATAGATAGAGAGGCGGGCCCAGGCAGAGCAGGGGGTCCTGAAAAAGAAGGTAGGAAAAGAGACAGCCGCAAAGAGAGGCAGACAGACCCAGAACAGGAATGATTTGCACTGGAGACTCCTGCATGAGCTGGCCTCTCCTCCATCTGCACCAGGGAGGGTCCTGGCTGGAACTTCAGGCAGGCTGCAGGCTGCTCATCCACAGAGGCTCTGCACACAGCTGCACAACGCCCTGTGCAGGAGAGGGGGATGGACCCACTGCCCAGGTCTGGGGACGAGGGCAGGCGAACAGCGTTTGGGGTGTGTGTGAGGGTGTGTGAGGGTGTGTGTACCTGTGAGCATTGTGTGAGGGTGTGAGGGTGTGTGTGCACTTGTGAGCATTGTGTGAGGGTGTGTGTACACCTGTGAGCACAGTGTATGAGGGTATGTGGACAGTTGGTGTAAGCAGTGTGAGCATGTGTGTGTTTGAGTGCAAATACGTGTTGGGTGCATGTGAACATGGCGAGGGTGTGTGTGAACTCTGTTGGGTGTAAGAATGAATGGGGAGGGAGGGTCCAAGGAGGGTGAGCACGGTTGTGGGCATGGCTGACTCAGCGCCAGGCACGTGTGGTAGCACGAGAGTGTGTGGAGGTGCCTGCAGGGAAGGGGAGCACGGTACAGGTGATCCCAGCAGCTGCGCCAGGAGGGAAAAGGCACGAGGCCTTCCAGGACCCCGAGCTACACGTTGTGGGGAAGATACCCTCGTTAGAAGGGGTATCGCAAGCCTGGTTTCTCTGAGGCAAGAGAAGCACCCGGAATGTAAACGCACACATTCCTCCACGCAAGCGCGATGCCTAGAAGACAGGAGCACAGGCCGAGATGGGCACTGCATCAAGCTGCTGCGTTTTCTGTAGCAACAAGTTCCAGATTTTTCAAAATGCACCAGTGAGCTTTAGAGATTTCTCACTTTCATACAGATCAAAAAGAACCACAAAAGATGCACTTCCTCTGAGGCACCGAGGACCGAGGTGCAGCAGCCTGCAGTGCCCACACCATCTCCTGTTAACCACTTTCTGAGGTCACACAAGCCAGAGCTGCAGGGCATCCTGCAGCAGAAATGCACCCTTGCTGTAAGCCCTGAGACATCCTGAAAGATGCAACCAAAAATAGCTCTCTGGGGGTAAAAGAGCATTATGTGTATACAGTGTGGACCCATGTTTCTTCCTGATGCGAAACATCTGTTATAAGCTGATCATTTGGTCATTCTTGTTAAGTTTTAAAAGAAATGCAAGTTCCAGCAAGACATATCAAGGGAAAGTACATCAGGGCCAGTAAAAGTCAAGAGAAGTTTTGTAAAACAAAACATGACAAAACAAAAATAGTGCTTGCTGAAATCAGATCTTTCAAAATCCAATACTTATTCCCTTAATAAAGCACAGAGCTCAAGTGTGAAGAGGAGCGTGCCTGGGCACTGCCCCCGGCGGAGAGCCGTCCTGAGGCTTCCACAGGACAGAGCCTCGCCTCACAGCGAGGTCATTCTGCAGGCGAGGACACCAGCCCACCTTGCATGTGTAGGTGCGACCCTGCCCCACCTGTGAACTTTCACGACCATGACAACGGTCCAGCTCAGGGCCAGAGAGAGCAACTGATTTCTTTTTAATGAACCTATGAGTGAATTCACAAACTTATATAACCATAAACTTTCCAATAACACTGAGGTAGAGTCAGCCTGCTGTGATCACCCAGGCCTTCGGCTTCCTCCCATGAACCTCCCGTCATCACGTGTCACTGTGGGCCTCCAGCTGCCATCAGAGCCTCACAATGTCACCATCGGGAGATACAGCCCAATGGAGTAGGTCCTGAGGCCCGATGCTGCCAGTGCCTGGACTCCTAGGGACATGGCCACTCACCCACCCAGGCCTGGCTGGCTTCCTCAGCATCATGGCCCGCCCCATCTTGGGATGAGCAGGGAATGAGGTGCACAGGTCAGTGGAGAGCCCCAGCAGACGCCTGCACCACGGCCTCAGCACCCGGGCTACAGGAGAGCTCCGGGGTTGTCATGAGCCCAGGCCTCGACTGGGAGCTGCCTGGAGCATGCAGAGCAGCTCCGCCTCACAGGAGCTTGCCCAAGGTGCCACGGCGCGGCTCGAGAACAGAGCTCTGTCGCGGGCTCCACAGTGGCTCGGGGACAGCCTCTTCAGAAAGTGGGAAAATGGGATATACATACCAGAAGAAAGGAACACAAGCAAGGAGCAAGCACAGGAAAGCAATCAAACTCACTGGCTAAGCACAGATGCAAATGACAAAGGAAAACAAGAACCAGACCTCACCACTGCAGAAAACCACAAATATAAACGACAAGAGATGCTAAGGAACAAAGAATGTAAAAAAAAAAACAGAAAACAACAGCAGGAGTGAATTCTTATCACTAAAACCTTGAACTTGAACAGGTGAAATTCCCTAATCAAAAGATGGAGAGTGTGTGAATACATTAAGACCCAGCTATATGCTGCCTACAGGACCCTCACTGCAGTAGTAAAGACACACAGAGACAGAAACTGAAGGGCTGGAAAGGATATCCCAAGTAGATGATCACCAAAAGCAAGCAGGAACAGCTGCTTGTGTCAGATAAAATAGACTTCAAGTCAAAAACTGTAAAAAGAGAAAAGGAAGGCCACTACATGAAGATAAAGGTATCAATTCAACAAGAGGAAATCACAATCATAAACACATATACACCCATTCTGAGACTCCAAACTATAGAAAGCAAACATTAAGGGAGAAAAAGGCTCCAAAGTTGTCGTGGTTGTATGACTTCTCGCTTTCGTCAGTGGACAGACTATCCAGATTGATGAAACGGAAAAACAAAACACAGCAGAAACTAGACCACGGGCCAAATGGACCTGACACACATTCACAGCGCCCTTCACCCCACAGCTGCAGAACACACACTCTTCCCCTCAGCGCCTGGAACACTCTGCAGGATAGATCATATGTTAGGCCACAAAACAAGCCTCAGATTTAAAAAAATAATAAAAATTATATCATGTTATCTTCTCTGACCACAATGGAGTAAAACTAGAACTCAAGAGGAACTTCATAAATTGCCTGAATACATGGAAATTAAACAGCATGCTATGGGATGACTGGTGAATGCATAGAGAAATTCTAAAATCTCTTGAAACAGTAAAAAGGAAACTCAGCATACCCAAACCTATGGAAAACAGCAAACGCAGCACTACAAGGACAGTCTACAGTGAGGAGCGCTCATGAAAGAAGCAGAAAAGTCTCAGATAAACAGCCTAACAGTCAGCACAAGGAACTAGAGAAGAAAGAACAAATCAAACCCTCAACAAATTAGGTACGGAAGGGACACCTCAACGTGACAAAGCTGCAAATGACAGACCCACAGCCACCACACACTATGTGTCATACATGGGGAAAAGCTGAAAGCATTTCCTCTAAGATCTGGAACAAAACAAGGATGTCCACTCACCAGTCCCACCCAACACAGTTCTAGAAGTCTGAGCAGAGCCATCAAGCAAGAGAGGGGAAGAGCGCATCCACGCCAGGAGGGGGAAGTCAGATCATCCGCACTGCAGTGACACGAGCTCAGGCATGAGAACCCTAAGCACTCCACCAAAAGCCAATGAGCAAATAAAGCTGCAGGGTACAAAGTCAGCACGCAAGAAACAACAGCATTTTCAATAACAAACTGGCTGAAAGAAAAATCTAAAATTAATCCCTTTCACAATATCTACAAAATAAATAAAACACCTAGGAAGGAATTTTGCTAAGGAAGTAAAAGACCTCAACAGTGAAAATTAGTAAGCACCAATTTTAAAAAATTAGAAAACAAAAAATGGGAGGATCCCATTCTGAATTGGAAGAATTAACATTGTTATTTTTTATACACAACCAAAAGCAATCTGCAGATTCAATTCCCATCAAAGTACCAAAGACATTCATCACAAATTTCATGTGGACCTACAAGACCCAGAGTAGCCAAGGCAATCCCAAGAGAGGAGAACAAAGCTGGAACACAATACCTGACTTCAAACACTCTTGTTATGGCTGGGTCTGGAAGGTCCCCCTAAAGGTTCACGTGGGGAAGACCTGGTCCCCGTGAAGGAATACACAGAGCTGGGACTTTGGAGAGCTTACTGGATCACCAGGACCCTGACCCCAGCAGTGGCTCAATCCACTGATAGCTGCATGGACAACTGGGAGGTGGTGGAAACTCTAAGTGTGGAGCATGGCTGAAAAAAGTAGGAAGGGTGTTTCTTGTCCTGGCCCCTTTCCCACCTAACTCTGCTTCCCAAATGCCAGGAGCCAGCAGCCTTCCTCCACCAAGACCTTCTGCCATGATGTTCTGCTTCACCTTGGTCCCAAAGCAATGGAGCCTGCTGACCATGGGCTGAACCCTCTGAAATTATGAGCCCAAACAAATCTTGTCCTCCTTTAAGTAGTTATGTCCAGGGGTGTGGTCAGAGTGATGAACAGCTGACTATCCCAGTACTACAAAGCTTCAAGAACCAGCATAGCACGGTGCTGGCATAAAAATAAGACACAGACCAATGAAGCAAAATAGAAAATTCACAGATCACTCCACATGTTTACATGTGGGCCGATGATCCATGCAGACATTTCTCAAGAGAAGACATATAAAGGCCAAAAGCACATGAAAAAAATGTGCAGCATCATTGGAACAGGGAAATGCAAGTCAAGTCCCCGGAGCCATCCCCCCGCCCAGTGAGGAGGCATTGCCAAAAAGGCAGAAATGACCTGTGCAAGGAGTGAAGGGCTCTCTGGCCCCTGCTGGTGGGAGTGCAGAGTAACGCCCACCATGGAGACAGAGGGGGCTCCCACAGCACTGCACGGGGCCACCCACCCTGGCGTGCTTGCAGAGGGTGCCACCCACTACAGCAAAGACCGGAATGACATGGCAGAGACAGCTGCCGAGGGTGACGACATGGAGAAGACGCAGCCCGTGAATTCAAGGGCACGCTACCCAGCCTCAAACAGGGCACCACCTGTCACTTGTGCAGAACCAGAGGGTGCGAGCACCGAGTACCAGATGCCACGTGTTCTCTTCCACGTGTGGAAGCTGAAAACACTGCCCTCTAGGACAGAGGCATGGGTGGGGAGCGTGGCAGAGAGCAGGCAGACCACAGGGCCGCGGGAGGTGGCTGCTGGCAGTGCAGCGGGGGTGGGGGGACAAAGACAGACACCGTCCTCTGCACTCAGACAACCAGAGAGGATTCTGGAGAAGCTGGAGCCCTGTGGCTCTGACTGCATGCCAGACATCACACTCCTGCAGGCAGGTGTCCTGGTGCCCACCAACAGGACAGACCTTGCGTGCTCAGCAGGCACCAGAGGCCTGAAGAAGGCCGGGTAGGGCAGGAGAGTCAAGGGCCCTCTCATCAGCACACAACCCCCAGGTCCTGGAGAGCCTCCTCATGCCCCACCCAGCCTGCTCCTGCTGACCCCACATCCCCCCTCAGGACACATGTGCATGCCACGGTCTCAGAGACCAAGCTCTCTGTGCCCTCGCTGCTCCCTGGGGACGGCCTCGTCCCCTTAGGTCAGGCTGGCTGTCACCACAGTGGAGGACCCTGGTGGACTTCCTCACAACTTCTCAGGCTTAGCTTTTGCTCCTCCATTTGCTTATTTTAAATTGAGACAGCACCAAGTTACAAGAACAGTACAAAGCACCCAAACACCTTTCCCAGACACACCATGGGCGCTTTACAGCCATGCCAACATCCTTGAGCAAAGGCTGGGGTTGCACTGGCCCGCTGTGCTGGCCCTGCCCCTCCTCCCTCCGCCCATCGCTCCCAGATGCCTTGGACTCCAGGACACTCACTCTGCAGACTGTAGGGATCGCCCCAGGAAGGTCACGCACTGGCACAGTGTGGACGTCCACTCTGGCAGGTGAAATGAGACCCCAGAACAACCAATGCTGTTTCTCCACTCCTGGGTTTCCCCTTGGTAATTAAGGTGATTGACAGACAGTTTGCTCATGACTACAAAAATCTCATTTCTCACCCACTTTCACCACTAATCTCAGCACCTGTGCATGTTTTTGCCTAAGTTTGACTGCAGTAGTCAACAAGTGACCAGCTTAGATCACCTCTCCTCTCCAATGTCATCTCTCCTGGCTTTGTCCACTAGCAGTTCATCATGAGGAAGAGCTCCCGGTCATTTCACATTTAGCTCCCGGTCATTTCACATTTGTTCATACCCTTCTTATCACTGTGGCCTGACAGAGTCCCAGCTTGTTCACTGGGTCGCCAGCCAAGGGGCTACTGTGAATCGTCGTATTTCCGGAGTCCCCACTGACATGACAGTGGCCCCTTCATGGTGACACGTCTCTACCACCCTGAGTGCCACCTTACCTTCTGGTGCATGAACTTCTGAGGTTATCTTGTATTTCCCTAATCCAGCTTTGGTAGGAACCCAGACGCCCTTGTTGCTTTTAGTAGTGTGGGGTATTCAGAAAGGAAGATCTGCATGTGTGTGAGTCAGCTTTTGTTGCTGTGATCAAAAGTCTGAACAAAAACGACTTAGAAGAGGAAAAGTTTATTGTGGCTCACGGTTTCAGAGGTTCAGTCCATGGTCGGCCACCTCCATAGCAGAACATCATGGTGGAAGGGTATGGTGAAGTCAGGACATGGCAGCCAGGAAGCAGAGAGAGAAAGAGAGAGACAGTGAGAGAGAGAGATGTGCCAAGGACAAAATATAAGCCCCAAAGGCATGCCCCCAGTGACCTACTTCCTCCAGCCACACCCTACCTGCCTTTAGTTATCACCCAGTTAATCCATTCCAGTGGATTAATCCACTGATTAAGTTATAGCTCTCATAATCTAGTCATTTCATTTTTGAATATTCCTGCATTATCTCTCACATGAGCTTCTGGGGGACACTTCATATCCAAGTCATAACAGGATATAAGGTGTGTGTGCTCACTGCTCCTGGGGTGTCACTGTCCCCTCGGTAGACAGATGTAAATCATACACTCTTTATATACATATTTATGTCTCCATCTCTCTGTATACACTGAGAATCCTGAATTCACACCAATACCTCCAATTCCAATTCAAAACCACAGATTCAGTATACAGTGACATTATATTCCCTTCTATATTGTGTGGAAATTTCTCTGGGAAGACTTAAACTACTGACTCACTTTCTTTAATGGTATCATGACTATTCAGGTTTTCTATTTCTTCTTGAGTCAGATTCATCTGCCTTCAAACATTTCAGCATCTATTTGTTCCTAACAGCCTGAAATTATCTTTTAAATCTATATAGCATATATGTATATTCCTAATGCTGTATATATATTCCTTTATATATTATTGTGTGTGTGTGTGTGTGCGTGTGTATTCCTTTATGTTCCTAATACTGGTTTTTTTTTTTTTTTTTTTGTTTTGTTTTTTGTGTGTGTGTGTGGTACGGGGGATCAAACCCAGGGCCTTTGTGCATGCGAGGCAAGCACTCTACCAACTGAGCTATATCCCCAGCCCCCTAATACTGGTTACTTTTTTCCTTGATCAATCTCACCAGAATTTATAAAGTTGATCATTTTAAAAGAACTCCTTTCAATGTTTTTCTATTTCATCAACATATTATATTTTATTATTATTTCCTTTCTTTGGCTCTATTTTTGTTTATCATACTGTTCCTTATCAAAACTAATTGAGCTGAGTGTTGTGGCACAATCCTGTAATCCCAGTGATCAGGCGGCTGAGGCAGGAGGATTGCAAATTATTACCAGCTTCAGCAACTTAGCCAGGCCCTACGCAACTTAGTGTCTCAAAATAAAAATTAAAAAGGCCTGGGGATGCGGCTCAGTGGTAAAGTGCCCCTGAGTTCAATCCCTGGTGCCCTCTCCCAAAATCAAATGCAAATAAACTGGGATTACAGGGGTGTGCCATGGAGCACAGCTTGACTATGACTTTTGAGATTTATTGAGACTTGTTTTATTGACCAAAATGGTTTCAATGCACTTAGAAAATTCATGTAGGCTTGAAAGATATGGATTCTGTAGTTTTGTTTTGGGATATAGCCATTATATTTTTTGCATTTGTCAAATCTATAATTCTTGTTCTTTATTTGTCCTACTAAATATGAGTTATTTGTAACCTTTCTAATGATGAATTTATGTATTCCTTTTTATACTTCTGTCAATGTTTGCTTTATACATTTTGAGATATTAGAAGTGTACCAATTTAAAATTATTCTATCCACTTGATGAGATTAACTGTTTAATAATCATGTTGAAAATCTTCCCTCCAGCTCTATCTCCAATAAAGATTCTACACCAAAATCGATGTTCTGACAGAAACATACACGCATCAGACTTCTTGCAGCACCCTCCCTGTCATTCACTTCTGCCCTTCCTGCACTTTCAGTACCAGATGTGCTGTCTGTGAGCAGTGTGTGTGGTCTACTCCAACGGTCTCTACCTTTTACGTGGCAGGCTCAGTCCATTCACGTTTATTGTGGTGCTACCTATCTGTTCCACCCCTGTCGTGTTTTCCCCTACTTTCTTGTCTTTTTCCACAGGCATGAAGAGGAAGGGGCTCTTTCAGTATGAGTCTTAGCAGAGGCCCCAGGACAATAGGTACCACTGTTCCCATGTCCCAAAGAAAGTTGGACAGAGGAGGCACTGGGGAGAGAGGTCCAGAGTGAAAAGGAGGGTATCCTCAGAGGATCCCGTGAGCCCCTCACCCTCCAGCAGGGGCTTCTCCTCAGGCCCCAGAGAGAAGGCCTTGCAAGACCCTCAGTGGTCTGTCTGCTGGGGTTGGTGAGGGCCCTGAGGCCACCATCCCTCTGGTATTAATCCAAGGCGAAAATGTGCCTGAAGCCCTCCATGGGCAATGGGCTGCAGGTGGGCATACTGCCACCATGGCAGCTGGGTGGCACATCCCATGGACCTGGTGGGCCAGCCTGCCTACCCCCCAGGCTGGGGCTCCAGATGCTGCCCAATGTGCCTGGGGATGATACCAAGGGCCAGGCTAAGGAAGGAGATGCCAGGGACCAGCTGCAGGGGTGTCACCCACACCAGGCTGTGCAAGGATGCATCAGGGCATTGTGGTCTCCCATGAGCCCCAGGACACCTTAGAGCCCCCTGGGTCCCAGCTCACAGCCACACCAGCCTCATGGGAGGGTTCCTGGCCCGTTTCCTCTCCTGCTGCTGCCACCCAGGAATTACAGCTACCAGTGCATGGGACAAGGGAGAAGAAGTCTACCTGGCCTCCAGCCTCCTACCCATCACAGCCTCAGGTGAGGCCACCTGAGGCAGCTCAATTTTTAACATGTCACTAAACTGACCCTAACAATCAAGCAGCCTGCTGGGAGAGCTGCTGAGCTGATGGAGGAAGGTAATGCCTGGGCTGTCTGCACCCTCCAGGGCAGAGAGAACCAGCCACAAAGCAGAGCTGCCGGGGCAGTGCCAGGAAAGCACAGAGCTGAGGCCAGCTCCTCCCTGGGTCCTGGGGAGACTTGGCTCCACAGGGAGGGAGGAAAGAAGTCTCTCTGTTCACGGCCAGGTTCACCTCCTGAAAGCAGCTGAGAGGAAGGAAAACAAGACCAGCCCATGAGACCACCAAGAGTGCCCCATGACGACCGCGGTGCACGTCCACCCCAGGAGCTGCCAACCCTCGCCTCCCTCCAGCACCCACTCCAGTCCAAGCTGAGCATCGTCTCAACGTCAGCTTAGATGAGATGCGAGGGGGCTCCCGCCAGCATCCCTCCCTTCAGCTGAGAGCCGAGCAGGGGAATCACGGGCTGCAGGAGGCCAGGCGTGCCTGGGCGTGGGAGAACTCCCCTACGTGCACCGAAGACCCAGTGGCCAGCCTCAGCCCTGCTCCCCAGAGCTGCAGGGAGCACCTGAGTCCTGTCGTCCATCCCGCTCCTGCTCCACGCAGGCAGCGTCTGCTGGTGCAGCTAGCTCTCCCTTGGATTCCGCTGGGACAGTTAGGGCTGTGGTCCACACCCCAGGGCCCTTAGCAAACGGCTGAGTGTGAATAGGCCAGGACTTTCCAAATCTTCAAGGTCTGGTTCCTTTTAGCAACGTGTCCGATGTATCTCTGAGGCACCAGGTCCCCTGAAGCCTTGCTTAGGAAGCTCAGCTGAAGAGGCAGCCTCATCATGTGCAGGTTCTACTGCTCAATCACTAACACCATGAGCAAATTCTCTGTCACTTTCTGAGGAGGGTCCCCTTCCCTCTGGTCCCCAGCAACGTGCCCATTCTGAGTCCTCACCAGAATCACGACTGATGCTGTCTCCCTCCACGCCGTGCAGAAGGTAGGAGTGCTCCAGCACTGTGGAGGCCTGGCCGCGACTGCCCGGACCTGCCCCAGAGCCACACTCCCACCACAGCCCCGACAGCCTCCCAGGTTGCCCCGGCACACGCCTGGTGCTCCTGCGGCCACCAGGAGTTCAGTGCCCGAATCTCGGACAGCACAGGCTGCTTGTAACAGAATACCACCGCGAGACCCAGGGCTCGTCTCCTCACACCCGGGGCTGAGGCACGGCAGAGGCGCCCTGATCTGGGTGCTCGCGCCGGCTGCCTCCAGGTGTGCTGCCCACCTTTTCGCTGCTCCGCTGCGGCCCTCCTCCTGTGCCCGCCTGGCAAGCCTCGGCTGTGTCTCCTCTAGTGGGGTGAAAATCCCCCTCGGGCCTTGTTTGATCTGAACTGCTTCCTTAGAGACCTCATTCCCAAATGCCACCAGCTGCTGCAGAACATGAGCTGGGGACCCAGCTTGCAATCGTGATGAGGATCGATCGTCAGAGGGTGACTGCTACAGTGAGATGAGTGTCACTGTGCTGCCCCGGCTGCTCTGGAACTCCTGGGCTCAAGGGATCCCCCCCTCAGCCTCCCATGCAGCAGGAAGCACCACCACACTGGTGAGAAGGACAGTCCTGTGAAAGCTAAGAATCAGTGTCTTAGCTTAAAAACTGCCCGCTTCTGTTCACAGCTCGAAGCTCATGCTGGTCTCAAGTGCTTGTTCAGGCACGTCCCTGAGCTTGGGGCCCCGGACACACCTCCCGGTGTCAGGGACCTTCTGTCCTTCTGTCCCAGGGTGGGGGTGCAGCAGACATGCCCGCATAGCCCAGGTGAGCGCAGACCTGGGGGACCCCAGGCAGGAGCTCCAGAAGGGGCCCAGGCACGGGTGCCACAGGCTGCACACACGGCCCAGGAGCAGCAGCCCCAGGGCCGGAGGGCCAGTCTCCCTACAGTCTCCAGGTCCTCCAGGGGGCCGGCTGAGCCTCCCCCTTCCCTTCTGCTTGCTGTTCCGCGCGGCTCTCTCTGGCCCTTATCTCCACAAGAATGCACATCTGCCCATCTGATCAACGCTCCTGTCCTCGCGAGTCATCTAGAGGACAGCATCCACACGGCAGGCCTGGGGCCTCCTGGACCCTCCCAGTCAGTGCCCAGGGCCACAGGTCCATCTCCAGCTCAGGCCTGGAAGAGGCCCAGCTCTGCTCCCTGCCCCAGGACAGGATGTGACTGCCTCCTCCACATCACCTCCCCCACTGTTCTCTTCACCCTGAATTTCCCCTTCTGTGGATGATGCAGTTTACAAGGGTGGAAAATCCCAGCACTGACAGTTGCCCACAGAAGGCGGTAGCAGCAGAGGGTTGTGCAACTTGAAAGTGCTCTATAAGAAACCAAGTAAATAAAAATAAAAGCCCTCAGCCTGTACCCACGCGTTGTCAGATCTCCAGGTTGTCTTCACCCTCCAAGGTTGGAACTTTCCGGTTCATGTCCTTATGTCCTTCCCAAAGGTGACTTTTCACGTCTTCATGAAATTAGCTTGTCCATTTCTGAGTCAGGGAGCACAGATGAAGACCCAATCTCTGCAGCTTGACTCTCTTCTAAGCACACACTGCACATGAATTCAGGAAAGTCTCAAAATTCACCAGTCCCCTTCGGGTCTGCCCTTCAGAGCTGTTCTCAGGGGAACGCCCTTTTCATTGATGAACCACGTGCAGCCTGAGGAGACCAGGCGGTGCAGGGTCCTTGGTGGAGAGCAGTGATGGGGGAGTCACGGCGGGCACCAACTGAGATGATGGTAAGAGCAAGAAGGCTCCCGTCACGCCTGCGTCTGTGAGGGTTGGCTTTCCCGGCACAGCACAGGCACAGCGACCCGGGGGCCCGCAGTTCATATCATGAGCTCTGGAGCTGGGTGTAAGCCGGGAATTCACTTTGCCTGTTGGTTCAGTGTGGAGGTTCGGGGGGCACGGTTGTTGGAACCAGCCAGAAGCAGCAGAACTGGGGCTTTTCTGACCGGTCCAGAGAGGAAGCAGCCCAGGCCTCCCTCCCAATCTGACCCAGATGTTGGGTCTGTGTGTCAGTGCCAGGAAGGTGGAGTGACCACACCTCAAGCTACCAGACACGGAGGCTGCCCCTCCTGTCCTTGAGGCTTGCTAGCGTCCCCCTGGCAGCTGGGACCCACTTTGCCCGCTTGGCTTGTTTGTTTTCCTAAATACATTTTTTGCACTTCTGTGGAATGAACCCAGGGGTGCTCCACCTCTGGCCTACACACCCAGCTCTTTTTATTTCATTTTGAGACAGGGTCTCACTAAATTTCCTAGGCTGGCCTTGTCCTTGCAGCCCTCCTGCCTCAGCCTCCTGAGTCTCTGGGATCACAGGTGTGAACTGTGCCCAGCTCACATGGTTCATTAGTAAAAAGGATGCTCCAAGGAGAGCAGATCTGGAGGGCAGACGTGATCCCAGCTGCCCACGGGGCGGGCAAGGTCGGATGACACACACCCTTCTGCACATGCAGACCCTGCTGGAGAAGACGTGCAACATGTTGGCACGAGCCCGGCCGCAGGCAGCCCAGGCGGAGCCAGGTGGGAGGGACCTGACCTGGGCAGAGAATACGCAAAGCCACAGCATTTCCATAAGAAACTGGACACCCAGAGAAGAACCACAGTGTGCCATCACCTCTCCACTTGGGGCAAGCTCTGAGTGGCTGTGGGACTCAGTTCCCATGGGGGTTAGGGTAGGAGGACTGGGCAGAGGACCACAGAAGACTAGGGCAGGACGGCCGCCTCAGATGTCATCGCTGAGCCTCCCTCTCCATGCCCCAGGGGCACCAGGGCCAGGGGTGGTACACACGTGGAGACGGGTCCCCTTCTGCTTCAGGACATGCAGGGGCCCTGAGAGTCTGGCAGCCTCCCACAGGGGCAGACCTGCGGAGGCCTGCCCACTGCACCATGCCCACCCACCCTGCCTAATCCAAACCTGTAGGTACACAGAACAGAAGTCAGAGTCTCCCCAGACCCTCCAGCAGCGCAAAGCCCCCAGTCCACGTGTAGACTTCTTGAGCCCATCTGAGACCCATGGCACCAGAACCATCCAGAGCTGGAAGTCTAAGAAAGCAGGAGGGCAAGGCAGGACCTGGCCTGCCGCCTGCATCTCATGCTAATGAGAAATTAGGTACAGTTCTGAGCATGACTGGGACAGAAAGTAGAAGCCTGGTGGACAGAGATTGACAGGACAAAGGCCCAACATGCTGGGGAAGGGCACAAACCCTGCTGCCCAGGGTGCCTGAAGAAGCCAGTGCAGCTGGGAAGGGCAGAACCCCTTGACCCCAGAGCCCAGGGCGAGGGCTGGAGGTCCCAGACACAGGGAGTCCCTGGACTTCAGCAGACAGTCACAAGGAGCAGCTGGTCTAGGGAGGGGACTGTCCTGGAGTGTGAGTGGGTGGGGGTACACCCCAGTAGCTACACACCCAAAATCCCTGGGGCAGGGGCCTGACCTGGAGTGTAGACAGGGGGGGTGTACCCCAGTAGCCGCACACCCATAATCCCTGGGGCAGGGACCTGACCCGGAGTGTAGACAGGGGGTGTGTACCCCAGTCGCTGCACACTCACAATCCCTGGTCAGGGGCCTGACCAGAAGTGTAGACAGGGGGTACACCCCAGTAGCTGCACACTCACAATCCCTGGGCAGGGGGCCTGACCTGGAGTGTAGACAGGGGGTACACCCCAGTAGCCACACACCCACAATCCCTGGGGCAGGGGCCTAACATGAAGTGTAGACAGGGGGTACACCCCAGTCGCTGCACACCCACAATCCCTGGGGCAGGGGGCCTGACCTGGAGTGTAGACAGGGGGTACACCCCAGTAGCCACACACTCACAATCCCTGGGGCAGGGGCCTAACATGAAGTGTAGACAGGGGGTACACCCCAGTCGCTGCACACCCACAATCCCTGGGGCAGGGGCCTGACATGAAGTGTAGACAGGGGGTACACCCCAGTAGCCACACACCCACAATCCCTGGGGCAGGGGCCTGACCTGAAGTGTAGACAGGGGGTACACCCCAGTAGCTGCACACCCATAATCCCTGGGGCAGGGGCCTGACCTGGAGTGTAGACAGGGGGTACACCCCAGTAGCCGCACACCCATAATCCCTGGGCAAGGGCCTGACCTGGAGTGTAGACAGGGGGTGTGTACCCCAGCAGCTGCACACCCACAATCCCTGGGGCAGGGGCCTGACCTGGAGTGTAGAAAGGGGGTGTGTACCCCAGCAGCTGCACACCCACAATCCCTGGGGCAGGGGCCTGACCTGGAGTGTAGACAGGGGGTGTGTACCCCAGCAGCTGCACACCCACAATCCCTGGGGCAGGGGCCTGACCTGGAGTGTAGACAGGGGGTGTGTACCCCAGCAGCTGCATACCCACAATCCCTGGGGCAGGGGCCTGACCTGGAGTGTAGACAGGGGGTACACCCCAGTAGCCACACACTCACAATCCCTGGGGCAGAGGCCTGACATGAAGTGTAGACAGGGGGTGTGTACCCCAGTAGCCGCACACCCACAATCCCTGGGGCAAGGGCCTGACCTGGAGTGTAGACAGGGGGTACACCCCAGTAGCCGCACACCCATAATCCCTGGGCAAGGGCCTGACCTGGAGTGTACACAGGGGGTATGTACCCCAGCAGCTGCACACCCACAATCCCTGGGGCAGGGGCCTGACCTGGAGTGTAGACAGGGGGTACACCCCAGTAGCTGCACACCCACAATCCCTGGGGCAGGGGCCTGACCTGGAGTGTAGACAGGGGGTGTGTACCCCAGCAGCCGCACACCCACAATCCCTGGGGCAGGGGCCTGACCTGGAGTGTAGACAGGGGGTGTGTACCCCAGCAGCTGCACACCCACAATCCCTGGGGCAGGGGCCTGACCTGGAGTGTAGACAGGGGGTGTGTACCCCAGCAGCTGCACACCCACAATCCCTGGGGCAGGGGCCTGATCTGGAGTGTAGACAGGGGGTGTGTACCCCAGCAGCTGCACACCCACAATCCCTGGGGCAGGGGCCTGACCTGGAGTGTAGACAGGGGGTACACCCCAGCAGCTGCACACCCACAATCCCTGGGGCAGGGGCCTGACCTGGAGTGTAGACAGGGGGTACACCCCAGCAGCTGCACACCCACAATCCCTGGGGCAGGGGCCTGACCTGGAGTGTAGACAGGGGGTACACCCCAGCAGCTGCACACCCATGGTGCCCGGGCAGGTCACACAGCTAGCAGTGGATGCCTGCCTCTGGCCATGGCTGGGCTTTTTCCTTCACAAAGCAGACTCCTTGCTCCTCTGGAGTCCCTGGTGTGCGAGCCCTGGGGAGGCTGAGCAGAGGCAGGGCCACCCAGGCCTCCCTAGATCTGCCCCAGCTTCCATACTCAGTGCACCCAGGGGCATCCTAGCAAGGTGGGTGGAAAGCCCCCGCCCAGGAGTGTGGAGGAGCAGCCAGGGCCTGCAACCTGGCCCCAGAGAAAGCCCGTGGCCAGAGCACAGGCTGAGTAAGGCAGTCTGGGCCGGCGGGAGGAGATGCACAGGCCCGTACACCACACTACCCTGGTCACAGTGGGACCCAGGCAAGACCCATTGCACTCAGGCGGACACAGGTGGGAACAGGTGAGGTCCAGGGGGCTGCGGGTGAGTCCTACCTTGGAAGAAGCTCTTCACCCTCAGGTAGCTCACGCTGAGGCGCAGGACAGAGAGCTTATCCAGCTTGGCGGTGACGTCGGCAGGAAACGGCAGCAGGCCGGCCAGGTGGTCCAGCTCTGCGTTCAGGCGGTCCCGGTGCCTCTTGGAAGGGTTTGACTTCTCGGCCCCCAGGGCAGGCCTCCTGTGGGGAAAAGACCGCATCAGGCCGGAGCCTCGCCCAGGGAGCTGGCAGCCTGGTCTGGAGTCGCAGTGCACTGATGAGAACTGAAACCCCTTCCTGAAGACGCACAGGAAGCAAGTGCCCGTCGCCTCAGGCTGCAGCTTGGGGACAAAGACCAGCTACAGGGCCGGGGTTGTAGCTCAGTGGCAGAGCGCTTGCCTCACATGTGTGAGGCACTGGGTTCGATCCTCAGTACCACATGAAAAGTGAATAAATAAAATAAAGGTATCATGTCCATCTACAATTAAAAATATTAAAAAAAAAAAAAAAAAAACCAGCTGCAGAGGACAGGCGGGCGGGGAGGGCACGTGCTCCTCACCTCCCTGAGCCCCGGTCCAGCCAGACAAGGATACCTGGCCCAGGCTGTCTGGGCAGAGATGGTGCATGGAAAACCTGTGTTCACACTGCCTCCTGCAGTGGTCCCTGGTGCCTGAAGAGGTTGCTGCATTCCAGGAGACAGGGAGTCCCAGCCCGTGAGCCCAGACCCGCGCCTGGACTCTCCAACCACCCGGGCCGCTCTCCCGGGTCGCATTAGGTGTCTGTGTTCACAGGGACTGCCCACCTGGGAGCAGCCAGAGCACACACACTCCTGGGACAGCCATGCGACCAGACTCACTGGCAGTCAGAGGAGGTGCCTGGGGACGCAGAGACGGCGGTCTCACACCCACCGCACCAGCAAAGGAGCCCAACATACAGCACACACGATCCCGTCTGCACAAAATGCCAGGAAATGCAAAGTCACCCACAGCAGCAGGAAGCAGAGCAGAGGCTGCTGGGGACAGAGATGGAGGGGTCCCCAAGGGGCTCCAGGACAACTGGAGTGACAGGAACGTCTGTGACCTTGATTTGGCAATGGTCTCGTTAGAAAGGTGTGATCAGCCCATTGACTTCACGGCTGAACTGAAACAGGTGTTTCAGTCACATCCCAAGAAAGAGAACGTGCCACAGCTTCCAGGCTGCTCTGAGCTGCAGACACCGTCCCTGGCGAGGCTCTGCCACCCCGGAGGACAAGACGTGGGGTGTGCAGCATGCTGCCGGCTGCTCCGGGCATTTCACCTCTGGAGAAAGTCACAACACCCAAGTGCTGGCGCTCACTGCACCTGTGTCCTGAGGGTGCCCAGGAGCTGCTGGGGCCCAGGGCCAGTGCTCAGGAGTCTCCACAAGCCCCTCCGTGGCTGTGTGCCGGCCCGACTCGCCACACCACCACCTTCGGCCTTCAGGGAGAAGAGAGGCACAGGCAGATCTGAGCCCACCCACCTACACACCAGAAGGTGAGGCACTGCCGAGCCGCAGCCCGCGGTCCTGGCAAGGCGGCCAGAGCCCCAGCGGCTGTGGGCAACCAGCACCAGCGGGGGTACAGGAGGGGCTTTCTGGATGCCAACAACAGCGCCAATTCCAGCTGTTTCCCAGAACATGTCTCCCACAGGATGGACACGGCCGCCTTCACAGGGACACCCATCCTGGACAAGCTGGCCTCAGCCTCCTTGCTGCACAACAGCTGGCAAGCGCGTGAGCATGAGCAGCTGCGGAGCTCTGCTGGGGTCCAGAGCCCCAGATCCCCCTGCTGGAGGCGTGGTCCCCAGTGAGGCGCTGTGCCACAATGTGGGACCTCGGGGCCGGGCAGGAGGTCCTCAGGGTGCTACCCTCGAAAGGGCTTGATGGAGTCCACCTTAACACTGACCTCCCCCTCTCACACATACCTCCACCATGACCCATGCTGCAAGGCAGCATAGGGGCCTTGCAGAGCCAGGACCATGCCTTGAACTTCCAGCCTCAAGGTGTGAGCTGCACAACCTTCGTTCTCTATACATTACCCAGCCGAGGCACTTTGTAAAAGAAAGCAGACTAACACAGTGACTGTCCACATCACCCCTCAAACCACAATTCCACATTGCCCAGTACCCCCTCAGGTCAGTGTGGAAAACTCGCTAGTCAGTAAAGCTGTTCAGGGAGAGACCACACCAGGAAAGCTTCCAACTGCTCAAAGGTTTAATTTTTTTTTTAAAGTGTGTGTGTGTGTGTGTGTGTGTGTGTGTGTGTTTGTGTGTGTTAGAAGATAAAACAGGAAAATCCTCTTAACTGTAAGAACAGAAGCTCTTTGTAATCATGATGTAAAGTTTAGTCACCCACAAAGGAAAGATGATAAACTCAGCTCCACAGAACTTCAAGTTTTCTGCATGGCAAAGATTCCACTAGTGAAGTGGGAACTGCGGAAAGTATCTAACACTTCTAGAGAGGACAGGAGGGTCCCCAGTGCCCAGCAGGCTCCCACAGTAAGAAGCACAAAAAACATGAATCGTCCCTCAGGAAAATGAGCACAGGTTTCCACTCAGAGTTCATGGCAGAGGAGACACAGCCACTCTAGGCCTGGCCAGGGAGGAGACGCAGCAGCGCTAGGCCTGGCCAGGGAGGAGACACAGCCACTCTAGGTCTGGCCAGGGAGGAGACGCAGCAGCGCTAGGCCTGGCCAGGGAGGAGATGCGGGGCTCTAGGCCTGGCCAGGGAGGAGACGCGGGGCTCTAGGCCTGGCCAGGGAGAAGACGCAGCAGCGCTAGGCCTGGCCAGGGAGGTGCTGGGTGTGGGGCACCTGAACTGCACCAGCTCTGAAGCTGGCGGGGGTGACACCATCAGTCAGTTCCAGGCCCCTGACGCTGAGCAGAAACCCCACAAGCCCCCACTTGGGCGTCAGTCTGCAGGCCCATACTGAGTCTGGGTGGCAAATGTGGGCAGAAGACCCTCCTGCAACAGAGCCCTTGAGCTTGTGGCAGGGTGAGCAGCAGCAGCTGGTGTGTCCTTCACCCACGTTCCCGTCCCACAGGGCACAGGGGAGGCTGGACGGCACCACTTGCAGAGTGGACCTGCGCTGCAGCCCAGGAACCCGGAGCCTGGAGACTCGCAAGCTGGTGGCAGAGCAGCGGCTGGCGGGACGCGGTGCCATTCGGCCACACACCAGATGGCGCGGCCGCAGCACCCACTCATAGGAAAGGAGAAGCCTGGTACCAGTTGACCCTCAGCACATCTCAGGGGGGTTCACAAGAGCAAGTAGAAGGGATGCCTGCGGCTCACGCTTGCCTGACAGGCAGGGAGCTCGCTCTGTTGCCCCGGACTGCCCACCGGAGTGCGGCACTTCAGCCAGGTGGCCGTCATGCTCCTTCTGCCCCACACTCAGGAGCACACTGCCATACCCCAGCTCCTCCTCAGTGCGTCCAGCTCAGCCCCAGGACCTGCCCCTATCCACAGACCCCACCCAGCCCTCTCCAGTCCTGCAGCCCAGGAGGTCCCAGCTCCACATGCCACCAGGGAGAAGCCACCTCCCAAAGTCCAGCCTGCAGCCGATCAGCCGCAGCTTCGCCAGCCTCGGTGTAGGCAGGGCTTGGACCTGCTGTGACTTCACACAGGGTCCTGCTCTGCAGCAGGAGGGCTGCTCCATCACAGAGGCCACACAGGGACAGAGCTGCAGGGAAGCCTCCACCACAGCCTCACACGCATCCCACACACTGGACCACGGTCCACACTGCCACACAGCGCCCTGGCTGGCTGTGCACACACGGCTCTGCAGGAGTCGCAGGCAGCCCGGGTGTCCTGCGGAGGTATGCCCCCCAGCCCTCCTGGCAGGTGGCCCAACCAAACCACACACCACATTTCTTGCTTCAGGTCCCTCCAAGTGGGCGGAGGGGCCAGGACAGAGGTGTCTGTGTCCCTGGGTGCAAAAGTCCCAGGCCCCGTTCAGTGCTAGCTACATCCCCCACACCCTCGGGCAGGAAAAGCCAGGCAGTCCCTCACCATGGAGGTACCACCTGCAAGGTGGCTCTGGGCATCCTCCCCACAGGGTCTCTCCAATGTTGAAGGGCGTGAGGTTCTAGAACCCTGACCTGTCCTTCTGGCACCCTCTGGCCAGCAGCAGAGGCGCCCTGCACATGCCCACCAGCAGGCACAGCTCCGCTGCACCTATCCTCTTCCTGAATTCCCTTCTCAGGGAAAGCACAGCATGCCCCGGGCACCCGCAGGGCAGAGTACGTGACACTCACTGCTTCTGAACCGGCTTCCTCCTCTTCCTGCCCGCGTAGGTGCACTCCCCCGGTGGGATCATCATCTCTGGGCCTGAAAACGAAAGAGGGCAAATCAAGTTGGTGGTACCAGAGGACCCCAGGTGACACTCCAGGGTCCACCATGACGTCCCAAAGCTACCAGCAGCAGGAAGGTCAGCTGAGGCCACTCTGCTCTGGGAGTCCACACTGTCCTGACCCCAGTGCAGGTCAGCCAGGCACAGTTTCTGGCACTGCAGCACAGTCCAGGACAAGGGCCACTCGCCCGCCCCAACTCTGAGCAAAGCTCCTCACAGGTGCCGGGGAGGAGAGCCGAGGCCTCTGAGCACCTCCAGAGCTGCGCTGTGAAGGGTCTCTCCTGCCGCCTCTCAGGGCTTCTGCTTGGGCCAGCCGCTCCCCTCCGCTATGAGAAGCCTCTAGGCTCTGTGTCCTGGCCTCCACTCCTGCCGCCTCTCAGGGCTTCTGCTTGGGCCAGCTGCTCCCCTCCGCTACGAGAAGCCTCTAGGCTCTGTGTCCTGGCCTCCACTTTGGCCTCCAGCTAGGCTGCCCAGCTCTCCTGCCCCACCTGAGGGACACAACCCCATTCTACTAGAGGGTCTTGATTTTCCAAACAGTTAGGGTATCGCCCTCATCTGACCTCAGGCACATGCTGTCTGGAGGAAGAGGCAGACACACACACAACTGCCCTGGGAGTGGTCACGAAAACACCAGAAACGTGTGCTGGAGCCCTTGGAACTGAAGGCACAGGTAAGCTGAGTAAATGCACAGAAGGGCCACCCCAGATGCAGGTCGAAGGCTCCTGCAGCTACGTGAGGTCCAGCTCAGGTGGCCTTCAGAACAAGGGGCATCACCAGGGACAAAGCAGCATGGCACAGTGGTCGCATCTCCAACAAGAGGACATGGCACCCTAAATGTGTGCAGACCCAGCAGCAGGGCTTCCGCACACACGAAACCAAGCTGCCTAAACTGAAGGGATGCTCATTGGAGACGTGGCCATGCCTCTCTCAGTGGTCAGCAGAACAAGGACAGTGGACATCAGCAAGGGTGCAGATGTACAAACAGCAGCAGACTGGAGCTCACAGAACGTGCAGAACATGCTGTCCGATGACAGCAGGGTATGTGCTCCTCACTAAGAACACGCGCCAGGACAGATGGTGTTCCTGGACATTAGCAATTGCACGAAGCACATTCTCCAGACCACAGAACTAAACTAGAAAGGTAGCTGGGAAAATACCAAGTACCTGGAAAGCAGCACACTTCAGAATAACAATGGGCCAAAGAGAAGGCATCAAAGAAATTTTAGGAATACTCTTAACGGAACAAAAACAAAAATGTAAGTGCATCCAGTGCCCCAGGACCCAGTTATGAGCACCAACATGAACCTATGCATCAAATGCTCACTGTAAAAACAAACCATCTCACAACAATCTAAGCTTCAAACATAAGCAACTGGAAGAGAGAATGGACCCCAATCCAGCAGAAGAATGGAAACAATGAAGAGGAGTCAGTGGGACTTGCAGGCTAATGGTAAAGGACAGAGACCTCAAGGAGTTCCTTGAAACAATCAGCAAAACTGAAGAACCTCTTGCCAGATACATCAAAGAAATGAGGTCCTGATTTGCAGGAAAGAAAGAAAAACATCACTACAGATCCCATGACACCAAATGAATGTAAGAGAATAGTGTCCCCCCAAATTCCTGTGCTGCAGCCCTAACCCTTCCCAGGACAGTACTGGGGCCAGGGCCTAAGATGACAGGCTCACACAGGTTACTGGGTGGAGCCTTACTTCCATAGGGCTTGCACCGCAGGGAGGGGAGAAACATCTGAGCTCCTGTCCTACCCTGTGAGGACACAAGAGAACAAGGCCACCTGCCAACCTGGAGGATGCCCACCCCAAACCAAGTCCTGCTGTAGCCTAGTCCTCAACTGTCCTCCTGAAGAATCCTGGGAAAGTTCCTTGTGAAAAGCATTCAGTCTGTAGTGTTTTGTTACGGCACCCAGCAATCAACACAGACACTCTTCATGATTCAGACATTTAGGTGAAATAGAGAGGCTGCAAGAGAGACACAAAACCCACAAATCACTCAATAAAAAATATAGATATGCCAGAGAGTCCTCCGTCTACTCCAACAGATCGAAGATACCCCAGAGAGTCCTCCATCTACTCCAACACACCATGGGTACCCCAGAGAGTCCTCCATCTACTCCAACACACCATGGGTACCCCAGAGAGTCCTCCGTCTACTCCATCACACCATGGACACCCCAGAGAGTCCTCCGTCTACTCCATCACACCATGGACACCCCAGAGAGTCCTCCGTCTACTCCATCACACCATGGACACCCCAGAGAGTCCTCCGTCTACTCCAACACACCATGGGTACCCCAGAGAGTCCTCCGTCTACTCCATCACACCATGGGTACCCCAGAGAGAGTCCTCCGTCTACTCCATCACACCATGGACACCCCAGAGAGTCCTCCGTCTACTCCAACACACCATGGACACCCCAGAGAGTCCTCCGTCTACTCCAACACACCATGGGTACCCCAGAGAGTCCTCCGTCTACTCCAACACACCATGGGTACCCCAGAGAGTCCTCCGTCTACTCCAACACACCATGGGTACCCCAGAGAGTCCTCCGTCTACTCCAACACACCATGGGTACCCCAGAGAGTCCTCCGTCTACTCCAACACACCATGGACACCCCAGAGAGTCCTCCGTCTACTCCAACAAGGACATAGATAACCCGGGTATTACTCTGTCTATTCCAAAAAGAAACAGATAACCCAGAGAGTACTCCATTGATTCCCACAAAGAAACATATAACCTGGATAGTACTCTGTCTATTCCAAGAAGGCAAATCCTGGCCAAATGGCTTCACTGGTATATTTTGCCAATTTCAAGAAGTAGCAATTCCAATTCTCTACCATCTTTGGCAGAAAACCAATGAAACATTTATACATTTAACTCATGTATGAATTCATCATTACCCTCATTTTAAATGAAGATATTCTAGGAAAAGGAAATTACAGGTCTAAATTACTCATAAACACAGACATAAAAATCCTCAATGAGGGGCCATGGTTGTAGTTCAATGGTAGAGCACTTGCCTCATATGTGTGAGGCACCAGGTTCAATCCTCAGCACCACAAAAATAAATATAACGAAGGTATTGTGTCTATCTACAACTAAAATAGTTTTAAAAAATCCTCAATGAAATGTTAGCACATGGACCTATCAATATGTAAAGAAGACCATACAATCCACCTATGTGGGGTCATAAAGGAATCCAGGGTTGCTGCAATACCCAAGAACCCATCGCTGCATTCACTCTATTTACAAACTAAAGAAAAGAGATATGATCATTTTAATACATGCAGAAAAATCATTTGACAAAATTCAAATCCATATGCTAATTTAAAACCTTGCATCAAGGGGGGCTGGGGTTGTGGCTCAGCAGTAGAGTGCTTTCCTAGCATGTGTGAGGCTCTGGGTTCGATCCTCAACACCACATATAAATAAATAAAATAAAGATATTGTGTCCACCTATAACTAAAACCAAAACAAAACAAAACCCTTATATCAAATTGGGAATAGAAGGGAATAGAATTGACTTGATAAAGGACGTCTACAAACAGCCTGCAGCCAGCATCTCACCTAGCAGTGAAGAGTGGAGCTTGCTCTGAGGCCTTGAATGAGGCAAAGATGCCCCAGTGCATGGCAATCATTGCATCTGTGTATCTGCCAGAGTAATAAGGTGAGAAAAAATGAACAGAAATCATGAAACTAGTTAAGTAAGACGCCAAACATTACATGTCTGAAAAAAAACCAAACATGATTGTACACGTAGAAAATTCCAAAAATTTGACTTAAAAATCTCCTATAACTAATTGTTGCACTGAACAAAGTCACAGGGTAAAACAACAATATACAAAAGTTAACTGTATTTCTACAAACTAGCAATGAAGCCCTGGAACTCAGAGTTTAAACACCAGTACCATTTAAAATGGCACCCCCCCAAAAAAAAAAAAAAAAAACATAATACTTACTTTTCCAGAGACCTAATGTGTGTAAGCAGGCCCTTAAAGGACAGGAGGAAAAGGCATAACAGGAAAATTAAGAAATAATAGCAGAAAATTTTCCAAATGTAATGAAGGCTGGTAACCTGCAGATCCAAGAAGCCCAAGGAACCCCAAGCACAAGAACCCAAGGAAGAGTGCAAGAAGACACATGTAACCAGACAGTGGCAAGCAGAATGGCCTCAAAGCCAGAGGATGGATGGGTACAGAGAAGCAAAAACCAGGACAGCAGGTTCCTTGTCAGAGACAACGCAGGGGAAAGAGCAAATCCATGTTTTTAACATGCTGGAAGAAAAACACCTGGACCCCAGAATTCTACATCCTGTGGAAACACCCTTCACAAGTAAATGAGGACATTTTCAGATGCACGAAGGCTGAGGATCCTTGAAGGGGCTGTGGCAGTATTAAAGGAAGGCTTTGGCCAAAGGAAACAGTTCCAGGGGCAAGAGGAGCCTGCCAAAGACGGGCAGAAAGCACAGAGGAAGGCAGCAGCGTGGTGAGACTTCCATTTTCCACAGATCTTTAGAGGATGGTTGACTGTCCCGTGGGGTTTGTGACCTGCATGGACACCAAAGGCCAGCAGGGGAGGTGCTGTGCAGCACTGAGACTGTCACCCTCCACATCACCCTTCCTTGCCTGTTCTGCAGGAGGGAGATGGGCCCTGTGAGCCGCTCTCCTAGCGTGAGCACGACTTCCACCTGCCAGGAGAGGGCACTGGGAAAGCTAGCAGAAAGGAGGTCCCTTAGGTCCTGCTCAGCACTGGAGAGGCTGGAGGCTCAGTGAACCAACCCCTCGTCATCTAAGGGCTGTATCGCCCTTCTCCAGCAAGGCCTGGCCCCAGCTTCCAGCGGCTCCCTCAGCCCTGGGAGCTCCCTTCTGCCTGCCTTGGTAGCAGTCACTCCACTACAGTAGTTGTATTTCTTGATACTGAAGTTTCTCAATTCAAATTAAAAACTTAGATTAAATGGGAAATTCTGGTTAAGGTCCATATTTTAGACATACACACTAAAACGTGTAGGAAGAAAATGGTGAGCCAGGGATTCATTCAGACACAGAGTGGGAAGGTGGTGGAGCTAAGTGGCCTGGGTGGCAGAGCCAGGTTCAGGCGGGCCTGGTCAGCGAGTGATCACTGACTACCTGTGCTCACTGGCAAATTAACTGAGCTCATTGTACCCTCTCTCTACTTGTGTGGACTATTTGAAAATTTCCTTCATTTGAAAGTACAGTTTGGGAGTGATAGAGTACTTGCCTCACATGCACAAGGCCCTGGGTTCAATCCCCAGCACCACACAAACACATACACACACACACACACACACACACACACACACAAAAAAAAAAAAAAAGCATTAAAATGAGAAAATGTGGCACAAGCGTAGCCATGAATAGCCAACTGATTCTCCACCAGAATTCCCAGGCTACTCACCGGGAAGAGCAGTGCTTCAACCGACAGCACAGAGATAACAGGATATCTGCATGCCGCAGAACAAAGGTGACCCTTCCCTCATGCAAGATGAGAAAGTAACTGGATGTTGACAGAGACCTAAATGTAAGAGCTAAAACTAAACACAAGGATAAATCCTCATTGTCAGTCTTAGATCGGACAATGATTAAAACTGGCATCAAAAACACAGTAACAAAAGAAAAATCTGGATAAACTGGACTGTATCAAAATCAAAAACTATACTTCATAGCACCCTATCAAGAAAGAGAAGCTAGGTTAGGGACATGCATGTGGGAGGCGGAGGAGGCAGAACCAGCCTGGGCAGCACGGTGAGACTCTGATTTAGAAGGGAAACAAAACATGAAGTGAAAGACAACCCACAGAATGGGAGCGGTGTTGTTGGAGGTGAGGTGCCCCCAAGAGCTCACGTGTGGGACAATGCAAGAAGGTTTGAAGAGAAATAACTGGGTTGTGAGAGCCTTGCCCAATCAGTGAGCTGACCCCTGACAGGACTAACGGAGTGGTGACTGAAAGCGGGCGGGGCGTGCTGGAGGAGGTGGGTCCCTGGGTGTATATTCCGTATCTGGAGAGTGGACTCTCTCTCTCTGCTTCCTGGTAATCACATGAGCTGCTTCCCCCCACCACACTCTTCTGCCGTGATGTCCTGCCTCCCCTTGATCCCTGAGGAATGGAGCTGCTGTCTATGGACTGAGACCTCTGAAACTGTGAGCCCCTAAATAAACTTTTCCTCCCCTAAAATTGTTCTTGTCTGGTCTTTAGTCACAGCAGTGAAAAGGCTGCCTAAAATAAGCAGAAATTGACAGCTCACGTCTGATAGGGCCTAAAATCCAGAACAGACAGAATTCTTGCAGCTCAACAACAAAAAGATACGAAAACAATTAAAATATGGGCAAAGGCCTTGAGCTTCTCCTCAAAGGCCACATGAGTGGTCGGCACATGGAGACCCCATGAGATGAGTCCCAGCACTCACACCAACGGGAGGGCGGCAATCACGCAAGAAGGGGTGGGGATGGAAACAGGATGTCACAGAGCCGCCACAGTGCATGGCAGAGTCCTGCACAGGCCAGCAAGGCCACTCTGGGGGACGTCATGAGCTGAAAGTCCATGTTCCAGCAGCACCTGCACCAGAGTGCACATCTCTGTTCGTACAGCCAGGAAGGGCACGCGGCCCGCGTGTCCACCACAGACAGGTAAGACATGGCCTGTGCACATGGTGGCAGAGCCACAGGAAGGGACAGGGCTGTGACGCAGCAGCATGCTGAGCCCGGAGGGAGGGCACTGAGGGAGGCCAGATGAGGGTCACCCGATTCCACGTACACAAGCACCCAGAACCCAGAGCAGGGTGACGGGCAGTAGGAGTGGCTGCTGAATGGCTAAGGCTACTCAGTGATGACGATGCTGGGAACCAGACAGAGTACGAGTCACACACCTCCGCATGTGCCAAGCACCACAGCACTCGCGCGTGCACGGTCAGCTGCAGTTGATGTGCACTATACTTCAATAAAAAGATGTAAATTAAACATTTACATACATATGTAAACACAGCTTCCAGAGTGTTCCGGAGGACCCTGAGGGCAGGAGAGACCTGGGCTCCCTGGGCTGAGCACAGATGGGTCTCTGGAGGGGCACAGGGAGGGTTGGGAGCTGAAGGGCCTGAGGGAGTCAAGCCAACAGGATGGCTCCCAGAGAAGGAGGCGTCCGGGGTTCTGGATGACAGGAGGGTGGGCGATGGTAGGGCACGGTGGCTGTGTGGGGTAGAGGGGCATGAGTGTGGGGCTGGCCTTCAGAAGGGGCGGCCTTCCTGGGGTGGTGTGGGGCTCCCGCCTCACCCTCGGAGGAGCCCAGGGCTGACCAGTACACTTCCTCCAAGAAGCCAGAGTGGGCATGTGGAGGCAAGAGGCCAGTGTGCAAGGCCACCCCAGCTGGACGGCAAGGTCTTCCAACCCAGACAGGAAACTCCCAAGCCGCACCCAGGCCTGGCCCAGCCTGGGGAGAATAGGCCAGGGACATTTCCCGACACCCTGAGAGGGCCAGGCTCACAGCAAACCCCGGACCACCCTCCAAGTCAGAAACAGTGAAGGGGACGGGCTAACCACACATCCCCAGAGACCCCAACCCTGGCACTGCCACCCTGACCAACCCTCATGCCAAAATGAGCCCTGATCCTCAGAGCAGAAAGGGTTTGGGTGCTGTGGAAGAGGGTGACAGCAGGAAGATGGAGGTGGGCAGCTGCTGCTGGGAGGCCAGCGCAGACGGTCCTCACTCACCTACATGCCAGACTCCCTCCAAGCAGCAGGAACCCAGACAGGAGCCCAGATGGGAGCCAAGATGCCCTTCCCAGCCTTACCCACCACTCACTGGTGACCACTGTGGCTGCCACATGCCCCAAAGCCACCTTCTCCTGGATGTCCAACTCGGCGCTGTCAGCTGCCTAAAATGCAGGTGCTGACACAGAACACCCAAGTGACAGCGCTGGTCCAGAAGACCCTACACCCAACACTGCTGGGCTTCCCCCTCCCCCACTGCCTGCCAAGGGTCCTGGGCAAAGGTGGTGGTGTCACTGCATAGATGCCCCTCCCACTGGGTGCTGTGTACCCTCCTCTGTCCCTCGAGCCAGACCCCCAGCAGGACCCCTCCTCGGGGGCTGTGTTGGCTGCCAGTCACAGCCTTTTTCCCTGCAGGCAGGGACGCCTCACAGAAGTGAGGGGAGGACCTTGGTGGCCTGCGCCAGGATCCTTCCCAGTGACAGACCCCTAAGTGCCCCTCACAGGTAAGCCTGCACTGTCCAGTGGGGCCTGCCATGGGCAGCCTCCTGTCCATTAAATGGTTGAATCTGCTTCTCCAGGAAATCTGAACGTGTACAAGAGACCATAGCAGCACGCATTCGTTTTAGAAACAAGCAGAAGAGAAATGAAGAGCACCCTCAGGCAGCCATCTATGCCGTCCATGTTGGGTGTGCCCCAAGCTCATCCACCTGCCTTTTCAACAGCCCTGGGACCATGAGGAGTTAGCACCTTGCTGGGGATGGGTAGCCACACTTGGTCAGAGCCCTAGGTGCCACCTTGACATCATCTGTGGATGGGTGACAACTGTCAACTTACAGGGCTGTCATGGGGCTGAGTGAGGGCCGCTTAGCTGTTCCCCTGACCAAATCCCTGCAGGGGCTTAGCCCACTGTCACAGACCTCCACCCTCAGGGGTCTCAGACCTGGAAGTCTGCAGAGTGAGGCAGGAGGCCCCAGTGGAGGGCATGGGCAGAGAGGTGGGCCCATCCTCTGTGACCTGGAGCATCCTCTGCTTGGATCTCCTGGCTAAGCCAGGAGAAGACATCACACACTGTCCAGTACCCACAACTCTGGGGGCCAGACATTGCAGAGCACGTGCATACACACATGTGTGGGCACACACCCTCTGCAGGACCCTCATGGCCTGCTGTGGTCACACAGTCCAGAGGAGGCAAGCCCCCTCTTTCCTCATAACAGCTGGGGTGGCCACCCCAGACTGACCGGCTCGACCCAAACCCTGGAACCAACCAGGAAACAGGCTTGTGAGGTTACACACAGGAGCCGGAACTGTCAAGGCCTGGGCCCTGGCCGGGCAGAGCCCTGAGGGGCCAGTCACAGCTAGGATGGCCCTTCCCAGCAAGCTGCACAGTCCCCCGCCCCTCCCCAGGGTCTGTGCACTCAGCTTCCAGTAACAACGGGCTTCCCAGTCCCTCGTCCTTCTCTGGAAGTATCACAATCTGGGGTTTTCGGCCACTGCAGACCCTAGAGCAAATTCCTGGAACCCTGGAATTCCCTCCCCAGCATGAGCCCTGCCTGGCAACGTCTTACCCCAATCGAGAGCCCCACTTGGCCACCCTCACCAGGCTCTGCCCACTGCGTCACTGGCCCCTGGCAGGGCTCAGGTGACCTGGAGGGAGCCCCCTGCCAGAGTGTGACCAAAACGCTTCTGAAAGAACTTGCTCGGAGAGCAAAGGGCAAATTAGCTCTGCTCCCCAACAACACAGGAAGGCCCACCAGCAGCACGGGGAAGGGAGTGGGGTTCGAAATATTCCCGGACTAGGAAAACTGAGGACCCGGGACGGTGGAGGTGGACTGCCTTCCCTCAAAGGTCTGGGTGCTAAGTGAGAAACCCCCACTGACTCCAGCAGCCCCGGGGCCTGGAGAAGCAAGGATGGGTAGGAGGAGAGGTCCCAAGCGTCCCGGGCAGCCACGGCAGCCCAGGTGGGGAGGCGGGGAAGCTGGCAGAGCCCGCTGAGGGCACTTACCCGGGGCCGGCGGGGCGCGGAGGCTCAGGCGGTACCACGCGGGGAGCCGCCCTGGCCCGGCGCTGTGGCCGTGCTGCTGTCGGCGCTCGCATCTCGGGGACCAGGCGGCAGGGCGGGCGCAAAAGGACGGCCCCACCCCGGCACGCGAGCCGCCCCGCCCCGGAGCGGCCGGAGGGGGAGGCGGCAGGGGGCGCGCGCGGGCATCCTCATCCCGGCCGGTGCCGCCGAGCACTCCGGTCCCTGCAGGCTTCGGGTCCCCTCCACCCCCCGGCGTCTTCGTGCCCGGGCATGGTGACGCTCGCGCCCTTCGAGGGCCCGCGGTACCCCCAGGTCTGCGCGTGCTGGGGTCGGATAGATCCCTGCGCCCCGAGGTCCTCCAGTGTCTGCGTGCCTGGGCGGGATCGCGCCCTGCCGCTCGCTGAGTGCGCCCCACCGGAGCCCCAGAACCTCCGCCTCCAGCGCCACTCACCGCTCGCACCTGCGCCTGGGGAGGCGGAACTGGCGGCTGTGCCGGGGCGAGGAGGCCCGGACTCCTTTCACCCGCCGACCAGCCCGGGGCCAGACCCTGCGCTTCCGAATAGGTAATGTGGGTAGCGTGTGCGCCCTTGCTGTTTCCAGAATCAAAAGGTTTTAGCAAAGTATAAAATACCAATATGATACTTTTGTGAATTTTTAACCCTGAACTTCCTAGGAATGAGATCTGCATCAAGCATGTTAGTGTCTTACTGAGATGTCCTCGCCTCAATGATTCAGGGTCCTTACAGGATGGACGTGCGCTGCCCGGTTCTCTCTGGACATCCCCACTCTGCGCTGCCCAGCGCGGGTCTTCCCCAACGGTTCCCCGGAACCCAGGCCCCTGCGCCTTCCGAATCTTCCCAGGTGCTCGGGTACGTCCCCAGGTCGCCCAGTGCCTCGTGCTGCGCCTTCTCTTCTTCCCATTCCAGGTGGTTTTCGGCACCCTCCCTCTCCCCCAACCCAGAGGCCCATCCTGATTTTGACACCATTTTCCCTGGGTCGCGGGTCTGAACGGGTGTGCAGTTCTGGCCCCCTGGGAACCCTCTCATGTCTCTGCCTAGCGCCTAAAGGACCTCCAAGGTTCCTGGCCTGCCCTTCTCATGCCACCTCCCTCCCTGGGGCCTCGTGGGATAGTCCCTTGGTGGCGCCTCGCCTGCTCCTCCATATCGGCCCAGGTCTACATCCAAGCCCCCATAGACAGCCGGCCCCCACGGTTGTTGCCCTGCCCGCAGCCAAGGTGCGGCTCCTGGCTCCCAGAGCGAGCGCGGAGGAAGAGCCTGTTTTCTGGCTGGTCACATCCCCCTTCTCCCACGGTGCTCTGATACACAGGTTTGTGCGCCGCGGACCTTTGCACTTGCCGCCGCTGTGGGCGCTCTTCCCCAGTACTCTGGGCGGCTGTTCCTGGCCCTCAGAAGATGCCCTGGCCCTCCTCCCTTCAGAACGCACAGCCCCGAAATACAGTGCCCGTCTCTTACTGCTTGTGGGTCTCTCAGGTGAGTCCGAAGAGCTGCTCAGTCCCACTTTACCCTGGCGAAAGCTCTGTCTGATGGACAGCAGAGGCTCAACAATGCTTGGAGGCAAAGGCAGGAAGATCCCGAGTTCAAAGCCAGCCTTAGCAAAAGCGAGGCGCTAAACAACTCAGTGAGACCCTGTCTCTAAATAAAATACAAAAATAGGGCTGGGGATGTGGCTCAGTGGTTGGGTGCCCTGAGTTCAATCCCTGCTACAAAAAAAAAAAAAAAAAAAAAAAAAAAAAAAAATCTGATTGTTTTATGTGGTTTTTAAAAAATATTTTTAAGTTGTTGATAGACCTTTATTTTATTTATTTATTTGCGGTGCTGAGAATCGAACCCAGTACCTCAGACATTTCAGGCAAGTGCACTACCGCTGAGCCATAGTCCCACTCCTTATGTGGCTTTTGATATGAAACAATATTACTGAATTTAAAAAATCATTAGTTGTATCTTTTTTTAAAATTAGTTATACATGACAGTAGAATGCATTTATGCACTGTGATAATCATACATAGATGGGATATATTTTCTCATTTTTCTAAGTGTACATGTTGCAGAGTCATACTGGTCATGTAGTCACATATACACATACATTAATGATGTCTGTTTCATTCCACTATATTTCCCATCCCCACATCCCCTCCCTCCCCTCCCATCACTTCCCTCTACCTAATCTAAGGTAATGCTATTCTTCCCTAGTGTCCCCCGCCTTATTGTGAATTAGCATCTGCATGTTAGAGAAAACATTTGGCCTTTGGTTTTGTGGGATTGGCATATTTTGCTTAGCATAATATTCTCCAACTCCAACCATTTACTGGCAAATGCCATAACTTCACTCTTCTTTAAAGCTGAGCAATATTCCATTGAGTATATATACCACATTTTCTTTATCCATTCATCTATTGAGGGACACCTAGTTTGGTTCCATAGACTAGCTATTGTGAATTGAGCTGCTATAAACATTGATGTGGCTGTGTCACTATAGCATGCTGATTTTAAGTCCTTTTGGTTATAACCCGAGGAGTGGGATAGCTGGGTCAAAAGGTGGTTCCATTCCCAGTTTTCTGAGGAATCTCCATACTGTCCATAGTGGTTGCACCAATTTGCAGTCCTACCAGCAATGTATGAGTGTACCTTTTCCCCCACATCCTCGCCAATATTTATTGTTGCCTGTATTCTTGATGATTGGCATTCTGACAGGAGTGAGATGAAATCTTAGAGTAGTTTTGATTTGCATTTCTCCAATTGCTAAAGATGTTGAACACTTTCATATATTTGTTCATCAATAGTATTTCTTCTGTGACGTGCCTGTTCAGTTCCTTAGCCCATTTATTTATTGGGTAATTTGTTTTTTTGGTGTTAAGTTTTGAGCTCTTTACATATCCTAAGATTAATGTTTTATCAGAGGTGCATGTGGTAAAGATTTTCTCCCAATCTGTAGGTTCTCTTCTCATGTTATTAATTGTTTCCTTTGGTGAGAAGAAGCTTCTTAATTTTAATCCATCCCATTTATTGATTCTTGATTTTACTTCTTATGCTTTAGAAGTCTTGTTAAGGAAGTCAGATCCTAGGCCAATGTGGTGAAGATTTGGGCCTATTTTTTTTTTTTTTTTTTTTTTTTTTTTTTTGTGGTACCAGGGATTGAACTCAGGGGCACTCGACCACTGGGTCACATCCCCAGACCTTTTTTGTATTTTATTTAGAGACAGGGTCTCACTGAGTTGCTAAGTGCCTCACCATTGCTGAGGCTGGCTTTGAACTCGCGATCCTCCTGCCTCAGCCTCCCAAAGTGCTGGGATTACAGGCGTGTGCCACCGCGCCCGGCTTGGGCCTATTTTTCCTTCTATTAAGTGCAGAGTCTCTGTTCTAGTGTGTAAGTCTTTGATCCACTTTGAGTTGATTTTTGTGCAGGGTGAGAGATAGAGGTTTGATTTCATTTTGCTACATATGGATTTCCAGTTTTGCCAGCACCACTTGTTGAATAGGCTATCTTTTCTCTAGTGAATGTTTTTGGCACCCTTGTCTAGTACGAGATAATTATATTTATGTGGGTTTGTCTCTGTGTCCTCTATTCTGTATCCATAGGTCTACAAGTCTGTTTTGATGCCAATACCATGCCATTTTTGTTACTATAGCTCTGTAGTATAGTTTAAGGTCTGGTATTGTGATGCCTCCTGCTTCACTTTTCTTGCTAAGGATTGCTTTAGCTATTCAGGATCTCTTATTTTTCCAAATAAATTTTATTAGTTGTATCTTGATCCAATTTTTATAAAGTGAACTATTCATGAAAGAAATTGGAAATCTCTGAGGTAACCAGTTGACTTTATTTTCTTTTTACTTTTCACAATGTCTATAATTCATGTACGTTTTTGTAAGAAGCATGGTGCACTTTTGTGAACTGCTGTAGAACACAGGACCATAGGCATAATGTGGTGGTGCCTGCAGTGCCAGAGAGGAGGAGTATGCTGTGCCAAGGCTGGTGCCTTGAGAATCTCTCCTGAAACCTTTGGAGCGTCCTAGATAGAGATAGCACTTGCCCTAGGTGGAAGACAGCCCCCACAAGTCACACTCCCCAGACAGAACCAGTGGAAGGAGGGACTTTACTGCTGCTCTTGGGGGTGCAAGGCGGAAGCTGCCTACTACGTAGGTGCAGCAGGAAACCCAGTCCCTGCCCCTCCTCCCCTCAAACTGCCCTCAAGGGGCACAGGCCCCTCATCCCCACAGTCCTTAGGTCTCTACCAAAGGAGGCATGACCCTTAAGGCCCTGGGGCTCCATGTGGGGAACTGACTCTCTGGGCCATAGCCAGGGAGCTCTTGCTCTCCCAGGCAGAGTCCCCAGGCACAGGACCCATCTGCCTCCGTGACTTCCGGCTCAGACAGGTGTGGGGCCTTGTGTTCTGTCATGACCTCCTGTCCCCACAGGTCCCAGTGCAGCTGACCCCCACCCATGGCATCCGCTTTCTGCCTTGAGGTGCAGGGTCTGTTGGGGGCCCTCCCCAGCAGTCTCCCTGTCCCCGCCCTCCATCAGGACACCCAGCTGGAATCAGAGCACTGTGCTCCTGAACACTCCCCACCCAGACCTCCGCCAGCTGGCACTGATCCTTTCCTTGGGGCCACTTGGTCCTCCCAGGACTCTGCATGTGAGATGTGGGGATGGCAGCTTGGGAAAGACAGGGAGCCCCAGATGCCATGCCCAGTGCAGGGCATGCCACATTCCAGGAATGTGGCCATTCCAGCAAGCTCTTGTGGCAGTACCTGAATGGTAGCCTTGCAGGTGCCCAAGGGGCTTTCAGCCCCACCCCTCCCAAAGAGGCCCAAGTCGGCCTCCCTGAAGTGTGGAAGGGCCAAGTTGCTCTCTGTACCGAGCATGGGGAGGTGGTGCCCCCCACTGCTCCTGGCTCTGCCTCCTCCCTCTCCTTTCCACATCCTTTTGAGAACTGGGCAAGAGCTTCCAGGCCTCTCCTCAGGGCAGCAGGGCTAAGTGGACTCCTCTGGTGCAGGCTGTTCCCCACAAGCTATGTTGCGCAGCACCAGTGCCTCACAGCATTTACCCCTCAGTTATGGCTGTTTTCTGGCCCCACACTCTCTCTCTCAGAGGACAGAAGGGTCTGGACGTTTTGCCAAAAGCCACTTGTGAGCTCCCACCATTCAGTCACTGTGACGTCTGTCCTGCTGGCTGGTCCAATGGCATCAGGTACCTTCTCCCACCTGGGAGTGCAGATGCTGTGGCTCTTGGGTGGCAGCAAGGTGAGGAAAGGAATGTTTGGGCTGGACACACCTTCATGCCTCATCTGCACAGGTAGCTGAGGGTAGCAGAGCAGGAGGGTCAAACAACTAGGGTTCCAGATGCCATCTGTCGATCCTCAGGAAGCCCACCCAGCAGGCAGGAAGGAGCAGCAGCCATTATGGAGGCACAGGGGTGGCCAGTGGGGCTAAACTGCGTTCAGTTCATGTGCTATAAGGGGCCCAAACAGGAAATAGACCAGGGGATCCACTGACCAAGGACACCTGAATCAGCAAGATGCAGATTAGGGTCCTTCCTGAGACCTGAACCTTGACCAGAGCAGCCACTGACATGGCCCTCCTCTGATGGTGCCTCGCCTGCTGCTCCCTGGGGCTTCTGCCTGGCAGGTCTTCCCTTCACACCGGCCTGTCTCCACTCCTTAGTGTAAAAGCCCAGCCACTGGCCTCCCTCACCACCTGATCTGGGGTTTGCCTCCAGCCCCAGGGCAGGAGCCTTGTGCACTCTGCTCCTCACTTCAGCCCAAAGCCCAGAATGCCTGGTGGGTGGAGGGAGGATGGTGGAAGCCAGGGAGGGGAGGGCCAATTCACTGCTGTTTTCTCTCCTGTGCCGCCCCAGACTGAAGTGGCTCGCTTGCTTGGTGTTCTGAGTGGACCTTCATCTTCCCACGCCCTCTCACAGTTGTGCGGGCACCTCACGAATCTCCAGGGTCCCAGGTCCTTTCTCCCTTGGAGCCTTTGCCCCAGCGCTACCCTAACCTGTGCTCTTCCTGGGTCTCAGGCCTTCCTCCTCTGGTGTGTGTACTTGCTTTTGCTGGGTACACCCTCAGAGTTTCCCAGGCCAGGGAACACAGGTGGTCTCTGAAAAAGTCTACAGTTCAGCTGGTGGACCACCTGGCCAAAGACAGGGCCGGAGTGCAAGATAGCTGCTCCCACAGCCCCAGGTGGCCCCGGGTGGGTGCTGGACAGCATCACTGCCCACATCCTGGTCTCCTGGAACTTGGCTGCCCAGGGAGCCTCTGCACAGCCTTCTCTGCACCCCACACTCTGTGGCCCTTCCCCACCAGCCTCAAACCCTATTCTGGAAAATTCTCCCCCCTTTTGTTTTGGAAACTTCCTAGTAATTTCCTCTGCTTCTTAACCTTTCCCTTTGCAGGTAGTGCATGTTTAACTCCTGAGTCAATGATTTGTAGAGGACCCTATTCCTTTCTAAGTGACTGTGCTCATCTCTCTTGAGGTGCCCGTTATAGACTCTAGGGCTTTGGGAGTGCCTTCAGGGCCCCTTGATTGCCTTTCTTACAGGGTGAAGTGCACTTTGCTGCAGTCTGTATTTAGGAGCCAGGGTCTGCCTGACCAGTGCACTGAGGGGTGACTTGTGGTGGTGGGCTGCCCTCTGCTCCCTCTGTGGGCTCCTCAAGGTGGTTGGTTTCTCCAGGGGCTCCTCCAACCTCCTGCTTGGGGCTGGCAGGGTCTCACCCCAAGCCTGCCAGGCTCCTGGGGATTCTGGGCTATCATCTCACAGCATAGGAGCAGGTACTCGCTGCTGTCCAGGGGAGCACAGGTGTTCTGACCTATTGGCAGCCCATTTGAATTTACTTAAAGCAGGATGAGGCTCAGCCTTGCTGGCCTGGCTGTCATCTGGGGGAGGAGAGGACAGCTCAGAGGTGCCCTCTCCCTGCAGGCCTGCTTATCCAAATCCCAGGCTGACCACCACTTACCTCATGATTTACTCCTCTACTTAATAAAGCAGGTAAACACACATCTGTGAACACAGCAGAAAGCCCAGAAACAGGATCTCACATTGATACCACCGGTTATCAGTGACAAGTTCTGCTTCCTCAAATGTTGAAGTCTGAACATTAGAGAAGCAGCCAAAGCAAGCGTACAATGCGAGTTTTATTTTAGAAAGTATTTAGAAAACAGAATTCTCCCAGGAGGGAGAAGGGGGCCATGGCTGGTATCTTGGTATCCCAAGAAGTGAGAGTGTCCTTGATAGATAGGCTTGGGTGATGGGCCACCTCCCCCATGGAAATTTCCATGAGAAGCAACCTGGTTTCATTTTCCCCGGGAAGGAGCCAATCAGCTTAAAGGTCGCTCTGTTCCCTGGGGAAAGAGCCAATAGCGTTAAAGGGCGCTCTGGTACACCCCCCCACCAGAAATCCCTACTTAAAGCTCCTGCCTGCCCCAGCTGAGACACAATAGCTGGTCCCTGCTGAGAGGAGGCAGCCACTGCGACAGCTCCAGACCCACCTTCTCCAGCCCAACTGCAGCTGCCCCAGCCGACAGCTCCAGCCTCTAGCCCGACGGCAGCTGCCTTAGCCGACAGCTCCAGAGACCACAGCCAGCACAACCAGGCACCCACCTTCTGTTCAGAGCTCGCATACTCCCTTCTCCCTGACTCCTCTCTCCCTGTACTCTTTCCCTGTACTTTCTCCCACCATAGCTTGCACACTCCCCTCTCCCTGACTCCTCTCTCTGTACTGCTACCTCTGACCAGCCATAAAGGCTGGTGAATAAGTCTCTTGGCTGCACGGTTGTCTCTGGTGTGATTTTTGCCCTTCAGTCCTGCCCCTTTTCTACATTTTAGGTTTTCTTTGTTCTCCCGCCCTCTTCCCCCTTATCTCTCTCCTTGCTGCTTATGTGACTAGGCCCAGGAGATGCCTGTGGGTGGAATGGCCAAAAGGTGAGAAGCAGGTGGGATGGAAGGGCCAATGTGGAGTGATGGGGCAGGAAGGGAGCCACAGCCCTGTCTGTTCAAAGGGTGCTTTATTAACAGCCTTCTGGGAGGGGCAGAATAGGCAGGTAATCTTGGTGATCAAAGGGCGCTGGAGGCATTAACATTCCCAGGGGCAGTCTCCAACTTCCCAGACCCAAATCAGCCTCCATTTTCACTACCTATGATCCAACCCAATTACCTACCTACACTGACTGCCTGTCTTTTAATTCTTCCTTCAACATTTGTGCTAAGACCAATCAACATGGAAGGGTCATCTTTCAATGACACAGTACGGCCAACTGGATGTCCTCGTTCAAGAAAATGAGGTCAGAGCCTCACATCATACCACAGGTAGAAATTAACTAAAACTGAATCGAAGACCTCTCCATAAAAGCTAGAACTGCACTGCCTTTGAAGGAGAACACTTGATGATAGCCTTGGCACTGATGTCTTGGTCATAACACCAAAAGAAGATGATGAAAAGAAATGAATACATAAGTTGGATTACATAAAAATTTGGAACTTGTTTTTTGCATCAAAGGACACAATGAACAGAATAAAAGACAACCCATGGAAAGGGAGAAAATATCCCAATATCCAGAATATATAAAGAGCTCCTGCAATTCAACAACAAAAGATTAATGACCCAATTTTAAAATGGGCAAAGGTCTCAAAAAGACATTTCTCCAAAAAACATATATTGCCAATAAGCACATGAAAAAATGTCCAAAGTAACCAATTATTAGGGAAATGCAAAACAAAACCAAAACACAATGAGATACCATCTCACACCCATTAGGATGGCTACTGACAAAAGAAAGAAAAAAGAAAGGAAAAGGAGGAAAGAAAGGGGAAACAGAAAGTGTGTGTTGGCAGTGATGCAGGGAAACTGGAACACTTGAGCACTGTGGCAGTAATGTAAAAGGTGCAGCTACTGTGGAAACAGTGGGGGCAGTTTCTCCAAAAATTAAAGATAGAATGACTGAGCCAGGCACGATGGCCATGCCTGTGATCCCAGACTCAGGAGGGTCCAAGCACCAGGCCAGCCTGGGCAGCTTAGTGAGACCATCTCAAAAGTTAAAAAAAAAAAAAAAAACCTGGGGATGTGGCTCAGGGGTAGAGCACCTCTGGGTTTGGGTGTACATTTCCACTGATAGATGAACGCATAACAAGCCATCACACCTCCATGATTTACTCAGCCTTGAAAAGGAAGGACATTCTGACACCTGAAACAATTTGGGAGAAGCCGGAGAACATTGTGCTCAGGGAAGTACACTTGAACAGGAAGAGCTGTAGAGTTCCACTCAGCCGAGGTCCCTAGAGTCGTCCGATTCATAGACAGAGGTGAAAGGGGGTTTCAGGGTTAGGAGTGGGGAGCTGATATTTTTAAAATATTTTACTTTAGTTGTTGATAGAGCTTTATTTTATTTATATGTGGTGCTGAAAATCAAACCCAGTGCCTCACACATGCCAGGCAAGTGCACTACCACAGAGTTATAACCCCAGCCTGGGGGAGCAGATATTTAATGCAGACAGACCTTCAGTTTTGGAAGACGGAAAGTTCTGGCGATGGCTGGTGGCGATAGTCACACAGCAAAGTGCACATTCTTAATGCCACTGGATTGTGCACTCAGAAATGGCAAGCGTGATGAACTTCATGTGTATCAGATCCACATACACAAATAGGCAAGAATGCCCTTACCAACCCGTCCACCAGGCAGTACGTCTGCCTCGCAGAGGCACAAGGGGCAGTCTCCTGAGTCTCTGGGGAATCAGACACCAGGTAATCTCACACGCACGGGCACGTGGGAGCCAATGTGAACTCATGGGCTGCACTTAATGCTGAGAAGCCAGGAGTGTGGCTGGCCCCCGACCCACGTGTCATCAGGCCACGTAGGGTGAAGGAGCACTGATGACAAACCCTGTCCTGGCTGCTCACTCTCCAGGCAGCAGGGAGGCCCCCACGTGTCAGAGGATGTGCGAGCTGGAAGAATCTGGCACAAGCATCCTGGGGACTGCTGCAGCCCACAGCAGGGAGACAGGATCCCTCATCTCCCCATCCCCATCCCTGCACCTGCGGACACCACCTCCTCCTGGGCAGTGGGCTCCAGGGTGGTGGCACAGGAGGGACAGCCTTGGCTTTTCGTAGACTGTTTCCCCTCAGGAAGGGCCCTCTGAAGTCTGGTGGGAACTCCAGGGTGGAGACGGTTTGTTTCTTCATTTCTGTGCTCAGACAAGGTTTCAACCCATGCACATGCCATCCACGGCAGGGGTATATGGTCTTGAGGACTCGCTGCAGGTCTCAGCAGGCCTGGCCTTCCCAGGCTGGTGCCTTGTCCACACCGTCCTGACTCTCCACTATGGACAACAGGAGGAGGGAGAGCTGCCTAAGAGCATTCTGGCCACATCCTACAGCCTCCCCTGCCAGCAGCCCTCAGCCTCTGCAGCCACCGTGAACACCCTCCCAGCAGCTGGCAGGTCCTCTGTGGCATGACCACACTGCCCCCATGTGGCCCAAGGCTGTGGGCATCCCGCTGGCTGTGAGGGTGCCGCAGGAGGCACTGCATTTTACTGGGTGGGTTTCCCAGGTGTCTTGGTTCTTTCTGCTCAGACCCCACCAGGACCCTGCTCAGGGGTCTGCAGTGGGCGGGTGGGGGCTGGAGGCCCTGCTGCTCTTCAGGTAGGCACCTGCCTCACCACTGACCACAATTCTGTAAGCACCTGCCTTCCCAGGACTTCCAGGGAACAGCAGTGGATGTCCCCACCTCAGTTCCCAGGCCACTCGCCACCATCTCCACTGGCCGAACCTTCTACCCCAGTCATTCTGAATTCCTGAAAGTAGTACTTCATTCTCAGGTGTGCAGCACAGGTCCTCTACTCCATTCCCAGATGCACAGCACAGGTATCCTTGGGTGTGTAGCACAGGAACCCTCAGGTGTGTGGTGGCGGTGTACTCAGGCACAAGAGCAGGGAGATGAGGCTGGGCAGGCTGATCATGGGGCCTGTGGGGCTGAGTTGAGGAAGGAGCACCCTCCACAGGCTCCTCCAGCAGCAAGGCAGTGAGGCTGGGACCCTGCAGGGAGTGGAGGTGACTGGGGCTTTAGCTAGAAGGCAGCCAGGTGCCCACGAAACCAACAAGAGGGCAATGCATACCAGACTCGTGGGTCTAAGGTGTGAAAGTTGACCTCACTGGACTGGGGTGGGGTCAGCTGCTGGGTCACAGCTTGTCAACGTCCAGGAGGCAACCATCATGGAAGTGGGTGGAAATCCTCACATCCCCCAGGAGACCCCACAATGGAATCATACAAAAATCCACAGGTCCCTAGGCTAGTGACATCTACATTGCCACTCTGCCATCACAGCCCTCAATGATCCCAACAACCAGATACCATAGACAAGAAACCCTCACCCCTCAGGTCCCATCCTAGGCCAGCACAGGCCCCAGTGGACCCCAAGGACACTCAGTTTCTCATTGGTGGCACCCACCAGAATCCAAACGTCCTATGCCATCCCCCCAAGACTGAGTACACCACCCACCTCCTTCATGCAAAGCTCACAGGTGAAGGACCTGAGTCCCCCAGGTGGCGTAGGGCCGGTGTGTGTGGCCTCACCTGTGGGACCCCTCGTCTCCCTGTCTCAAGCCTGTCCTGCTGGTCCCATCAGATGTAGCTTCAGGCATGCGAGTGTGTCTAGTGGATGCTGGGGACGTGGGCACGTTTCTTCCCTGTTTGATGTGAGGAGCTACAAGGAGGCCTTGAGTCTGTACCTTTACTTTATTGCTTATATTGCCTGTTCCAATGAATACAATATTAAACTCTTTTTAGAAAAGTAAGGCACATGAAAGCCTTTGTGCAAGTTCCATATTATTTAAAAATTCTATTGGCTGATAAAAGCATTTCCACTACAGACCTGGAGATTGGGGAAAGCACATGATGCAATTTGGGAGCAGAATACCTGAACCATTAGGTCTCGCCTCATGGCACAATCAGCAGGCCAGCAAGCCCAGGTTTGTTATGATGACGTGGGCGGCTGCTGTGACTAAAGAGCCCTAGTCAGCCAGGTCCCCAAGTGTTAACCACACAAGATCCGACGGAAGAACAGCATCTAACTGCATCTGGGTCCCGATTTGTCACAGGGAAGGAATTTGGCATTTTCAGTCTTTTCTCGTATGTTGTACTGCTGTCCACGAGGCACACATTATACGATGCTGAAGACCATGGAGAGATACTGCTCATAGGACACCTGAATCCAGCCGTCTTGATCCGTGTCGTAACGTCTGAATATGTCTGTCAACCTCTGGGAAAAGAACAGGCATTTAGACCCTGGTGTTTGCTGAGCAGAAGGACAGAATGGGACATGTGGGAACACAACCTCATCCCTGATGAGGCACGCGTCCCTCATCGCTGAGAGGGATACTGGTGATGGACACCCATGCTGGGGGCACAGCCTGAGCCCTGTCTACAGGGCAGTGGAGCCTGAGGACGTGGCATGAAGGGTAGGACAGGCCTGGCCCCAATGGACCCCAACTGGGCACTTCCTCCCACTCTGGGTCATTGGCTTGTCAAAGTTCAGAAGCATCCCTGTGGGGGGCTTCGCCCGAGGGTTATCTTGGTGGTGAATTGGGCCAGGTGTGGCCTGGTCAGGGAAGCCTGTCCTAACACGGGCTCCTGCCTGGAACCCAAGCCCCTTCGGCCCCCACACCTCCTGCTTGGCTTGCCCTGCCCTCCAGCAGCCCGAGGGCCCAGGCTAGCCAGAAGCAGAGGGGCAACCACTCAACCCTGAAGACAGGCTGAAAGTGCCACTCCAGAGATGGACTCGGCAGCCCTGACATGCTTTGAAAACACCAAGGACAAGACAAACAGGCAAAAGGGAATTCTGTGTGGCAAAAGAACCCGACAACCCCAGCACATTGAGGGCCAGCCAGGTCTGCCAGCCCTACCTCCAGGACGCAGACCATGAGTTCCTATGTAAGAATCACGACCACAACACAAGCGACAGTCATGCACTGCCAGGTGGTTTCGGTCAACAGTGTACCACACGTGGCCAGGGCCATGCTGGTTTGGTTCTTTTTTGTTCTGTGGCCCTGAGGACTCAACCCAGGGCCTCACGCATGCTAGGCAAGAGCTCTAATGCGGAGCACACCCCAGCCCTTATTTTGAGACAAGGCCTTGCTAAGTTGCCAGGCTGGCCTTGAACTTGTGGTCATCTTGCCACAGTGCTCCGAGTTGGTCACAGGTACAGTTTGGACCCCCAATGTCTCACAAAGGCTCATTGTTGAAGGCTTGATCCCCAGGCTATGATGAGATGGGGAGGTGGTGGAGCCTTCAGGAGGTAGGTCCCAGTGGGAGGAAATGGGTTGATTGGGGGTGGTCCTTGAAGGGGACTTGGGGACACCAGTCCTGCCTTTCCTCACATTCGCTTCACAGCCACAAGGTGAGCAGCTTCCTCTGCACTCCTGCCAGGACGTGCTGCCTCCCCATAGTCCCAAAAGCCACAGAGACAAGCAGAGATGGCCTTAGCCCGCCAAAACAAACCTTTCCTCTTTAGTTGGTTTATCTCAGACACTTGTTACATAACAGAAAGCTGACTGCCACAGAGGCTACCCCACTTAGCCCAGGTGTGCAGCAGGCTCTGCCCTCCCAATGACATATTGCTCATAACATGTCCCGCTACTTAGTGATGTTAGTCAGTACGAGAGAACACCAGCAACAGTGTGCTCTGACTGAACAATGGGCAGCTTGGGCCTGTAGCTCAGAGCAAAGCACCTGCCTACCATGTCTCAGGCCCTGGGTTCCATCCCAGCACCGCCCAACAAAACAAAATGCAAAGAACACAGGTGATCTTCCTTTTAAATTTATTTGTATTTATCTAAGATTTCTAAAAGTTTTCATCACTGGGCAAGCACTCTTATCACTGAGCAATCCCCATCCCTCAAAAGCCTTAAAAAAAAAAAAAAAAAAAAAAAAGCAGATGAAAGAAATAGTTCTGATGAAGTTTTTACTTATGGGCCATGGTTTTTGCTTTTAGATTCCCCACTTCTAATATTCCAGGGTGAGTGTGGACCCAGGGACTGGCAATATCCCTCACAGAGCTGCAGGACATGGGTCTGGGGGCAGAGAGCTCCTAGTGGGCCCCGGGCCTAGTGGGACCCCTGCTGCTGAGAACCCCAAAGGAGACCTTCACCAAGGCAGCAGAAGGGCCAATGTTGATGTACAGAACAAACTAAAACCCTGACCCCACAGCACTTCAGAGAGTCCAAAAGGACAGCTCACATTCCACCCCTTTCTTGGGTGCTCAGGGGACACAGAAAGCACAATCCAACATCAGGGAACACCGCGCAGCAGGCAAAGGCAAGGCTTTCCCCGTCCAAGGCCAGAGGCACGGGAGAGCTGGCAGACCTGTTCTCCAGCCCTCAGTGAGAGCAGAAGATGGTGTGTAGAGTCGCCGTTCAAGAACCCAGAGGCTGCGCTTGGCTGACCAAAGGCAACACACTTTAACTGATCTATCATTTAATGGAAAAAAAAAAAAATTAAACCCAACTACTATAAATAAATATGTTAAAAAAATAAAAAAAACCCAAAAGCAAAAAGAAACTGCTACACATGCCTTATTCATTTCATGGACAGCCAGGTACCCTGCTCTGGTGTGAACCCTTCTCTGCCCCTGCCCAGCCCCCACAGAGCCACTCTGTCACCTGCAAGACAATGCAGCCCTGGATGAAGTCATCAAAGGCAATCTGCCCTCGTCCTTGTCTGTCAAACTTCCGAATGAGGATATCATGGAACTGGTCAGAGAGCCGGTAGCCTGGGAGAGGAAAGGTCAGAGTCAAGATGGGCAGGCGAGGTGGGAGGAGAGCACCACTGCCCCCCACCCCCCGACTCCCCAGCCTCCCCACAGCAAAAATGCCACTCCATTCAATGCACTCTGATTGCTGAGAGACACTGCCTGACCAATCATTCCAAAACACGTTTATGTTTCCAGGACTGCGATGTGACCTACCTGGAGACCAGTGCCATCTCCCTGGAGCATGACCTGTTGTTCACAAACGTCTGCTGGCTAACTGTACCCTCCCCACAGGGCAGCCAGGCGTGGCAACCTGAGCCCCTGGAGCACCTCACAGGTCTGCTAATCAATCAAAGCCCTGAAGGACACCCTGCCCTGGCTGCTTGTTACCAGAAAGTGCTCTGAGAGCTAAAATACCACAGAGGGTTCCAGTGACACAAATGAAGACGTGAAGAAAGGGGATCTACAGGGACACCCTGCTAGTTCAGGGCACATGACATCAGCAAACAGGACACAAGGAGAGTCGGCCTCACCGGGTTCAAAATCCCCAGGGTCATTGAGCACTCACTGATTCCTCTGCAATTTACTGAGCATGTTTGGAGAAGGTCTCCAGTGGGGAGAGGGTCTGAAGGAAAGTGGAGGAACTAGATGCAGACAGACACCGCTGGAGACACAGGAGAACGCAGCTCATCTGCTTCCTTCCCCCACACCCCACTACCTGTGTGGCCGTGGTATCCTTACTGATTCAGGAGACAAGATCCAGGTGCCAATATATTTTTACTGGTTTTCAGTCTTGTTGGGGTCTTTGCAAGGATATGCACACCTATTGTCTGATTGAATCTCACAGTTAATTACCTGTATGAACACTTATTCATCATTTCACTATAAAGACTCAAAACACACAAATGTGTTCACAGTACCTTCCAGAGCACTCAGAGCGAGTTGGGATTTAAGTATAGGACCACTAAATGAGCCATGGCAGAGCCACCACAGGACCCTCCTTCCCTGCAGGTTGAGTGGGACCCCCAGCTGTAATCAGAAAGAGAGCAAGTGGGGAACAGCTGCCACCCATTTCCTTATACCCATCAAGTACCTGGCAGGCAAGGCAGCACCCCTGGCTGAGCCCTGACCTGATGAGGATGGAGCCTGGAAGCAGCCACAGGGCATTGCAGGTCCAGGGTGTGGATGGGGTGACGACAGCCATTGCTGATTTCCTGCCAGGGCTGGGGAAAGCCAATGAGATGGGAACAAAGATACAGAATTTCCATTCTGAACACTGAATTTCCAGAACCAACTCCACTGATCCTGGAATCAACTCCAGTTTCTCTGGTCATTGGCACTCTTGCAGGGAAAGGAAGAACAGAGAAAGATGGGCAAAGCAAGCAATGAACAGAAAGACCAGGAAAGAAGGCTCGTCCAGAAGGACCAACCTGGCTGTGTGGGAGCCAGAAGGCACTCTCTGCACACGGCCACAACCCAGTCAGGCCTGGCCAGCAAGACGCTGGTGGTGCAGGGGCCACTGGCAGACTCAGCATGCTGCCCGCCTGGGGAGTACTTTCTCCCCACTGGATGAAGGCTGACTTTGGAAATACTACTCTTGAGCCAAACAGCTCTGACCGCCACATACATCATCTATTCCAGTTCCAGTTAAGCTGCCCCCACCCTAAAGGGCAAGGCCACCTGAGGCCTCCCAGCCAGTGAGCCGCAGAAGGAGGACAATTCCACACCAATGGGGCACATCACTTGGAAGTCTGGACCCTATCTGGACAGACCAGGTGAAGCCGCCTCCCAGCAGGGCTGCAGGGTCAGAGTGAGGCAGTGCAGAGGCATCCAGTCCTTCTCACCTCTGCCAAGCCCAGTTTCCTGGAGCCCCCAGAGGTAACAGTGGCCTCCTGTAAAGGGGATGGGAACACCCCTCCTGTGTCTGCTTCCAAAGCCCAAATAGCCTTTGGTGATGGAGCAACCCAGGAACTAAAAGGAGGAAGATGCCACCAGAAACTGCCCAGTGGACACTCCTGGTCAAGGCTGTGCAGCCTGTGGCCAGATGGTCAACACCAGTCCAGAGCCTCTTGCCCACCAGCAGTCCCACCACCAGGAGTAGCATGGCCTGTATCCCCAAGAGACACCACTGTAGTCACGACATGACCTGGGAGAAACTGGACAGACAGCAGCGATCACCAGTGGACAAGGGAAAGGACGAAAGTCAAACTGTTCATGGCCTGCATGGCACTAACCAGCCGATGGCATGAGAAAGGAGACAGGGCTGCTTGTCAGGCACAACAATCATAAAATGCCGCTGATCTTGTATGTGAGCTGCTGGCACTGGCCTCCTGAGCAGGTGTCCATGTGCTCCAGTAGAACGAGGGACGCAGGGGACAAGGGCCTGGGACTTGCTCAGAAAGCTTCAGCCACAAAGGGGAGGAGCAGATACAGTGAAACGATCAAAACTAAGTGATGTACAAATGGAGGTGCATTATACTTCCACAGAGTTTTCACTATAACAAACTAAACTGCAAAAGTTGCCAGAGGCAGGGTGGGGGGAGGGGAGCCCAGGGGAGTGCTGGGGTGAGCAGGGATTCTGAATGCACTGCCCACCAGAAGGGACAGCTTAACACAGGTGAGCCAAACTTCAAGTCAACAACCCACATTGCACCTGCTGAGCCTGCCAGCAGCCATGCAGGGGAAGGTGTCACGCCCACTTGGGTCTCCACATCTGGCCATGTTAACAAGGACAGTTTAAATGCACAGTATCCTCAGATTCACTGAGTGGCCCTACCAGCATCATGCAATGCCACCTGGGCTGGTCTGAGATGCCTACTACTGAGCTGCCCCATTACCTGAGAGCAACACACCCTTCTCAAGAGTCAAAACAGAACAGGAATTTTTGCTTCTAAAGCAAACTTAATAGTCTCAACCAAAAATCTTCCAAAGCAACTAATATGCAAACAGGATGACCATGTTCCTTTTCACAGAAGACAAGGGGGGACAACCCTGGAAAATCAGAAACCAAAAGCAAGGAGAAATTTGGCAGGACCACCAGAGAGGTACTACACAGGACACTGCTTCTCCAGAAAGCACTCAGGAAGCCAGAGGACTCTGGGTCTGCCTGGGAGGCAGCCTGTGCTCCTGACCAGCCACACCCTCACCACAACTAGAGACACAGAGGTTCTGAAGCATCCTTGGCTTGAACAGGTCACAGAGAGCCTGAGAGGCCGAGAAGCATCGTCCGCATCAATGTTTCCACTATGAGTTCCAATGACCCAATGGTCACTGTGCTAAGCCCAAGCGCCAAAGTCTCTAAATGTGGAGCAGGCTGACATTCTGTGGTGCTGAGACTGCACATGGGCCCAGCTTTGTCCCCAGGTCCATGTGGTACTTGCCCCACTGGGCTGCACTGGGCCTCCTGTGCCTTCACTGGCTCTCTGTGAGCCCTAGGGCCACTCTGCCTGGTGACCCTTCTTTTACCACGCCAGGAGACAGGCCAGCCAGGACCTCACCAAGGTCCCCCACACAAAGATGCAGCAAAGTTATGTGTATTCCAAATTCTCATTCAGAGCTGTCCTGCCCAAATCCTGCCTCACAACTGTCGAGTTCTCAACACCTTTCCCAGAATCAGCCCTGTGGACAAGTTCATGAAACGAGAAGGGAGAGGAGAAGATGGCCATGAGCCACATGCTGGAAGAAGTGGGGAGAAGTGTAAGAACCATGTTAGCAATCACAGGAAATACCGGACTTGAGCATCACAGACTCCAACAGCCACAGTCCTCTGGACTGTGGTCTAACCTTCCATACTTTTCCTGGAAAGTACCTGGAAGCATACTTTTCAGTAAGCACAGAAGGGTTTGATAACACAGGCCAGATGACAGAGCACTGAGCAGAGTTGCTCTAGATGAGTCTAGGTAGAACCATGTCCAGCCCCGGGCTGGTCCCAAACAGCTTGGTGTTTTCTTCCTAAGTAAAAACCACAGCTTCCTTTCAGGCCCAAGACCAGTACTGGAAGCCCTTGGGTGAGCTCTGGACAGGCACTCTGAACACTCGTGAGAAGCATGGCATGCTGTCACACACCTGAACACAACAGGAGCATCCACATGTGGACACACGGCACAAAGACACACACTAAGCACATTTGAGAATGGGCACATGCTCTTCCTCTAACTCTCCACTGGGGCACAATTTGGAAGGACTGAGAGTTAGAGCTGATAACTTACAGAATTGCCTCTTAGGGTCATTTTATCACTGTGTGTTTTGATGCATCAGGAAGCATAAACTGCCCCACACCATTTTATAACTATCCACTTGAAATTGTTTCAAAAGCCCCATTCTCAATTTTGTTCATCAAATCACCCCACAGGACAAAAACTGAAGGTTTGCATAGCCCTTATCTCATTTTGGATGAACAACTACACAAAAGACTACGTGTCAAATATAAACTTTCATGCCATAAGTACTATCAAAATGTGACCCTGTACAATGTAACGTAAACAGAAATTTCACATGGACTGGGTTAAAAATCAGTAAGTTGCAGGGCTGGGTTGTGGCTCAGCAGTAGAGCACTCGCCTAGCACGTGCGCGGCCCAGGTTTGATCCTCAGCACCACATAACAATAAAGGCATTGTGTACAACTAAAGCAAATAAATAAATATTTTTTAAAAATCAGTAAGTTGAACAACGTAAAATAAAATTTCAGGGGCTCCTAGGTTCCAAAATGAAATATGCTACACAATCAAGACAAGTGAATTACCAAAACCTGAGAGTGCTTGCTTGAGCTCGTTCTTGTCGATCATCCCAGAGTTGTCCCTGTCGTAAGTGCGGAAGACATTCTGCCAGTCTGTGATGTACTTCCACACGCCCGTGAACTCGCTGAAGTTCACACCAGCCTTGTTCTCCCGGTCAAACATAGCTGAAGCAGAGGGACAGAGTGTCAGTGCTGAGACAGAGGAACAGAGTGTCAGCCACATCTCTGAGCTGTCCTTCAGGACATCAGCATGGGGCCAGCCTGCTGCTCACCACATGCTAGCTCACAAACACATCTTGGCTGAATGGGGTCCTGCCCAGTGGAGGCCTAGGGGACAGTCACACAGCCCTGGCCCCTAAATATTAATATGCAGACATAACTGTGTAGCAGACTGTGGGTGGAACCACAGTAAAAGTCAGAACAACGTTTTCCACTGAAGTAGCCTCTGGAAAGCAGACCCTCTGTTGGTGCTCGCCTTACCTGAGGTCACCATGGTGCAGAGGTCCAGCAGCCCCTGTGCCAGACTCCCAGTCCCAGGAAAGAGTGGACCCTGCCATCTCCCAGGAGCTAGAAACAGTCCTCCTAGGACAAGGGTAGTCTGTTCTAGTTAGAAAGAGACCTAGCCTACTGTCCCATTAGGATTTTTTTTTTTAATAAGACCAGATTTTTCATTTTTTAAAAAAATCAGTGTAATTCCAGGTCCAGATAATAACAATCAATGACTACATTTACATGTAACTGCAAAATGGCAAACGAATAAAACAAGTCAGTCTGAACTGCTACTGTAGAGAAAATGATAAAATTGCCTGTTGTTTTAGGAGACTAAGGCCATACTATAGGATGAATGCCCCTGGATCAGTCAGAAGTCCATTACAGGTCAGTAGCACATCCTACATCAAAGACCATGTGAGGACTGAGGATCCAGATTCCTCCACACCGCACAGAAGCACGTTCGCAACATGGGCTGTTTTTAACGTCGCTGCCTCAAGTGTGGACTGTACACAAGGTGTGGCATCGACATGCTGGTGAGTGCCACTCCAGCCCGCTCTGCGCCTGGGCAATGCCAACGAAAGCCACCCAGCTGAGGCTGAGCAGAGCAGCAGCTTCCAGGCCAGCCTCTGGCAGGGAAGCGCACATGCCCCACCCCCTGCTCTGTCAACATCCTTCCTAGTGCTGAAGGCTGCATCCCTGCCAGTACACTCACGCGCTACCTCGATGTCTTTACCCACAGCAAGATGCAGTGCCTGTGGCTTACGCCACGCACCCTGCAATATGGCACTAAGCTCACAGACAGCAGAAGAACCCAGAAGGAGAGACACAGTGGTGAGAGCAGTCCGAACCCAAGATTCCATGTCAAAAGCAACCAGGAAGGGAACTACATCTTTTGAAGAGTAGGACAGAGGAAAATAATGATCTCTCAGAACAGGAAACCTTCCAGAAACTCGTGGAACAGTAGACTTTTCCTGAGAATATGTGACAGCCTGCCCTCCTCTTGGATCTGGAGCTCAAGTCCCTGCTACTTCTGTAACCAGGGAGACTCAAATTGAGAAACCCACACCCTGGCTGCAGAAATATGTTTGTTTGTTTTTTGGAGGATGTATTCCCAGCTCAAGCCTGTTGCACACATTGAGTTCAGCCACACATGAACCCACAAAGCAAAGAAAAATACTAAAATACCAAGGAAATTAGCCAGGTGTGAGGTTCAGCAGGAACAACAGACACAGATCACCTTCTCAAGGATTCAGGGGTATCAAGAACACACGGTGCAGTAGACAGAAGTTTAACATGCAACCACCTCCCGCAGTGCTGGGGACTGAACCCAGGGCCTCGAGCATGCCAAGTAAGTATTCTGCCACTGAACTTCAACCCCAACCCTTTCTACTGTTAAGCCAGGTCTTGCTAACTTCTCCAGGCTGGCCTCAAAATGTCAATGCTCCTGCTTTAGTCTCCCGAGCACCTGGAATTATAGATGTGTGCCACCATGCCTGGAAAATACTTAATTCTTCAATAAAAACATTTACTTAAGGGGCTTGGGTTGTGGCCCAGTGGTAGGGCACTCGCCTAGCACGTGCGGGACGCTGGGTTCGATCCTCAGTACCACACAAAAATAAAATAAAGGTATTGTGTCCAACTAAAACAAAATATTCATAAAAAATACATTTTCTTAAAATGTAAGAGACCATCATATACAATATTCAAAGAAATAAAAGATGGAATCACAAAAACAAGCAATAAGAGACTATCAAAAATAAATAAAGCTTGAAATTAACTAAATAATGTTAGAAATTTTGTACATATATTACCTTTATAATTTAAAAACTGAAAGCATCAGTTAAACCATAAATTAAAACTAAAGAACCAGTGAAAGTTGTATATACAGAGGTGAGAAGTCCAGAGGCAGGATGTGGCTTGCAAAGGCCAGCACCTCCTAAGTGGACTCCAGAAGGCACAAGCTTATCCAGGCAGCTCCCAGAGGAGCAGCTGCCTCACTTGTCTGCAATACTTACAAATGATTGACCTGACAGTCACGGGGTTAAATGGGGTCCACGTGCCTGCAAACAAACAGCAACAATTAAACCAGTGGCTTCCCCCCACCCCAACAGAGGTTCTCAGCAGGGGCCAGGTTTCAGGGGCACCATGAGATCTTCCTGTTGCCATGACCAAGGAGGAGCCTAAGCACTGAGTGGGCAGCATCCCACGTCCTGCCTAACATGCAAAGCTGTTTATGACCACCGAGCTGGACGCTAACTCTCTCTGGAGCTCTGGCTGGGCGAGTTTCTGGGGATAACGGGCATGGCTGACCAACTCTCTAAGACAAGACATGTGGTCACAGCTTCTTCCACAGAGGAGACACAGTAAGAGCAGCAAGAGAAAAGCGGATGGATGGGGAACCAAATGTGAGCCTGCAGAGTCTAGCCAGGGCCTGCTCAGCTGCACCTGTGAGAGCTACCACAGGGCTGCTGTCCAGAGCCTGGGGGTCCAGGACTTACCTAGGGTCACTGAGCAGGTGTTTGTCACAAATCACATCCTGGTACAAACCACCCAGGCCAAGAGGCACAGCTCAGCTCACAGGCCTTGTGGGTACAAAACACTTCTCAGTCAAAACATTCTAGGACACAGATGAGGGCCAGTCACCCAACAGGCTCTTCTTAGGAATGTGAGGACCTGGGCAGTCTGTCCCGCTGAGCTGACCCTACCCACCCAGGGATCAAAGCACAGGTAGACCTCTATCACCCACGTAATGGGACCTGTGTTGGGGAAGAACGGTGATGTGAATGGATGATTATCCTACAGGAAACTGCTGCCTGTATGGTCTAAATTATCTCAATTGTTTTAGGATGCACTAGAACTCTATTTGATAAAATGTCCTCAAAAGACAGTAAGGTTTATTTTAAGTAGTTAGAAAGTGCCCCCTCAAATTATATCAATATATTACACTAAAGCAAACTTACCTCAAAAGCACAAAAAAACAGGCTTGATAAAAATTCATTTCTCATTTTCCCAAGAAATAATGTGGAAATCAAAAATAAGAAAAAGGACAGTCGGTGGCAAGCAGTTTCACAGGGCCAGAGCACACCTGCTCTGTGCTGCAGCGTGCCCCATTGCCGCAGCCCTACCTGCAGCAGCCCTTACAGCAGCAGCGCTGTTGTCCACCACCACCGAAGCTGGCTCCCGAGCCAAAGGTGGCAGCAGAGACACAGCCACTGTCCTGTGGTGGCACCCACTGACATTCCAGCTGGCTCTTGCCTCTAAGCATGAGGGAGGCACTTTGCCTGGATTTCAATTTGTCCTCCCAGAGGCTGTGAGGACACTGACACCAGCAGGTCCAGTGCTTGTTCAACTTCACACTACTGAAACAGGGACAGCAGGATGTGGATCCGGGCAGTACCAGGGCCCAAATGAACCCTCCAGGGTGGACAGGCTATTCCGCTAGTGAGGGTGAACATCCGACTACCAACAACACCTGTGAAAGGTTCGTACAAGACACAAGACCTAAACTTGACTAGTACTCTTGAATATCCAAGCAAAGGGACACAAAGAACATAAACCTTTACCAGTCCTGGTAAAAGGGCCACAAGAAGCACCATCTCTGATGCACGCCACAGCAGGGCTCCATGTGACCCTCTCACCATACATGCAAAGCATGCTGTGAAGAAAACCATCCATTCCTCACTTGGAAAGTCTGAGGCCAGGATTTGCCAAAGTGCAGCCTGCTGGATAGCAGATGCTCTTGAGGACTTTCTAGTACCCTGCCTTGCTTCTCCTCAGAGCAGGAGGAGCACTGGCGACGTCACTGTTGAAAGGGGTTAATGATGACCAGAGAAGAGAAAAATCAATAAAGCACAATACTCAAGGCAGAGATAATGCAGTCTCAGCTGCCCAAACACAATCTAAATGAACGTGTGTGAAATGATAACCTAATGCCTGAAGCCCACACCCTGGGGAATGGTGACCATGGCATCTGCCATTCTGAGGCAAGTGTCATGCTGAAAACTCATATCCTCAGAAATGAACACTAGATATATGCCAAAGGCAAGGGCTTCTCCTCAACGCTGCCAGGCAGTGTCCAGCAGCCTAATGTTACCCACTCCCTTGTCCAGTCAACTATAACATTAAAGTGCTTCCCACTAACAAACAGACCTTTTGACCTTTTTGTCTCATCTTAAAACTGTCCCTTTGCCTAGCTTAAATGGTATGCCTCTGGAAAGACAAGTGTGTTAGTCACCTGTGACAAAAACACCTGCCAGGAAGAAAAACTTAGAGGAAAGGTTTATTTTGGCTCAAAGTTTCAGAGGTTCAATCCGTGGTTGACTGATTCCATTACTATGGGCCTGAGGTGAGGCAGAGAGGGGAAGCAAAGAGAGATAGGAAGGGGTCAGGGACAGATATGGAGAAGGGCGTAACACCAGCATCCTACTTCCTTCAGCTATACCCCACCTGCTATAGTTTTCGCCACCACCCAGGAATCCACTCCAATTCTTAATCCATCACATCGATTAATGCACTGTTGAGGTCACAGCCCTCATGATCCAACCACTGCACCTCTCAACATTTGCTGCACTGAGTAACACATGAGCTTTTGGGGACATTCCCTATCCAAACCATAACAACAAGCTACACTAATCAGAAAAGAAGGCCATTATCTGAGGAATTATGAAAGGCATTTAACAAAGAAAAATGTCTCCAATGCTACCACACTGCAACCATTAAGAATGACTCACAGAGAGCCCCCAACACACCCCTACACAAGGGCCACCATCCTTCCAGCCCCTAAACCCCTAATTTCCCACACAGTTAAGAACACCTGTCATGATTCTGCTGCCAGTGCCTCCAATTTCTTCACTTCCCAATTTGGTCCTACAGCAAAAGTGCTGTGTAGACCATGTCCAAATTCTTCAATAATTACCTAGTACTCTCGATGATCCTTTCCAGAGGAGTCACTAAGATTCTGAGAACATTCAAGCACCTTCGAGACACCTGAAGGATTTCTGTGGCACAAAGCTACACATCCCATCACTCATTTAGAAGCAACACCCTGGCTCCCATTTCCCAGGAAGCCTGTCTCTATGCTCCCCATACTCCGACCAGAAGCGGTGATGACAACCAGGAAGCCACTGACGGTAAGTCAGAAACAGCTTTTCCATGTATAGGTCATAGTAATTTAGTCTGAATTGACTCCTCTGTACCTGGAAAAATAAATTTCAGAAGGGAAATTGCTTACTGTGAGAGGATCAGGCTTCGACTCACCATTGGATAGTGCCTGCTGAAGCTCATTGTCCGATATCACCCCACTCCTGTCTTTATCAACTCTACAAAATCAAGAAGACCAGGAAAGCTGGTGATGAAATGTGCAGGAAAAGCAAAATATGGCAGAAACAAACTACCTGTCCCATTACCTTACACTAGTTCTGGAACGTTCCTCAGCAGACCTTTCACTTGGCTCTGTCAGAATGTCACATACCCCATGCTCGCAGAAGATTAAGCAACTTCCCCCAAGACCCTAAGGGTCAGGCTTCCTCTTACCTGTCTGAATTCACACCTGCACCAATTTGTTTTTCACAAACGCTGAAAGATTCTCTGGGGCAGTTAAGTCATTCCCAGGCAATGAGTCACTCGAATTACGGTCATTTGTTCAAAAGGACAACTGGGACACAAGACAGTGCCAACCGTCCCCTGCCCCAGGGACGCGGGTCTACCTGCCTTTGCTGGGCTACCCTCTCCCACAGCGCTGGGTCTGGCCTGTTCCTGCCTTCCTAGAACAAGCACCCGGGTGGGCTGGAACCCGCCCTCAAACCGAGCAGGCGCAACCTTGCGCCCTGTGCTCTGCACCTCGTGAGGGGCCCAGCGCACAGAAGGGGCGAGGAGGGAGAGGGGATAGGGAGGACAGAGAAGGAGGCGGGGTGATAGGGGAGGAGGCCAGGGAGGTCAGGGAGGAGGGAGAGAAGGGGAGGGAGGGAGGAAGGAGGCTGAAGAAGGAAGCCCGGGAGGCCCCGCCTCACCGCTGGAAGACGTTCCACAGGAAGCTCTGGTCCGGCAGCGCCGCGCCCGCGGCAGGCCCCGGGCCGGAGCCCGGGCCGGGGCGATAGGAGTAGGCGGCCATGGACTCGGGCGCCAGCGGCAACGCGTCGGGACTCGGGCGGCTCCGCTTCCGCCTCCGCCGGGGGCGGAGCCTGGCGCCCACGCCGCGCACGACACTTCCGCGAGTGCCGGAAGTGCGATCCTCGGGTCACGGGGCCCGGCACGGCCAATCCCTCGCGACCCCGTTGCCAGGCAACGCCAAGGCGTCCGCCCGGCCAGACCCGGGCTTCCGGAGCGCTCTCGGGCCGGGGATGGGAAGCGAGGCCCAAGGGCTTCTGTTGGGTTGATGGCGTCACGTTGTGTGGACGCGAAAACCGTGGACGCCGACGCTGAAAGCTCGGGAGGGGAGGACGCAGCATCCCACATACTCGCACTTTTCAGTTCCACCGCCCCCTTCCCCGCCAGCGCTTCCCGACGTCGGTGAAGCCTGCGCCTCTGCGTTTGCACAGGTGACATCAGCTAGCCGGAAAGGGGCGGAGCGAGCCTCGGGTCCTGAAGGTGAGAGCATCCAGGTCTCCCTTGACCCGTGCCTTCCCGCGCTGCGTCCTTAGACACAAAGACAAGGCGCCTTCTCTCTGGCACTAATTCTACAGTGCAGCTTACAGTGTGCCTTTAGCATGAACTTCCCACATTGGGAAATGTGCAGTTTGGGGCCACTCTCGTGGGTCCTTTCTGCTTATGCTGTCAGACCAGCCTCCCACCCAGGCCTGGGTCGTCTGCAGTTCAGGGCCTAAAAGTACCCCTCTCATTTCATAGGACCACCCCAGCTCTTCAATTCCTGATCCAGAGTATGGGAGCTTTCTCTCTGTCGGAGTTGGTAAGCTTTCCTCGTGGGCTTTTACCTCACTTGCAAGGACAGGCCTTTTATCGTCACCTGAGACTTTATTCCCTGTGGACCCTGATCCATTATTCAGCACACAGGGCACAGGTATAGATCCGATCAGCTTCCAACTATCCTGTTTGCCTTTTGCCTTTCTTGCTTGTTTACAAGGCACCTATTGAGACATTTTTTCCCCCCAAATACTTAAAAGAAATTAGCCTACCCTGTGGCTTTGGCATTCACCTTAAGTATTAACCTGCAAACTTAAACAATGTGGGTCTTTTTTTCATCATTTAGTGAATTCAAGTGGTTTCTAATTTTCTATTCACAAACCATTTGCATGTATTGAATAACCCTTTCTGGAATATTCCACAACTATTTGATGTTTTGCTTCTGAAATACATATTTTTTTCTCTCCCCCATCTTGGCCTCCTTTTCTCTTCTCGAGATCTATGGAAACACTAACAACTAAAATTTTGTGGCTGAATGTGTTTTCCAGCAGAGAACCTCAGTCCCTGCAGTAGGGCTTGGCCCCAGCCAGCAGGTTCTTGGCTCCACCAGCCTGGAGTGCCACAACTAGACTTCCATCCTCAGACACACAAAGGAGTGCTGTTCTGCAGTCTGGGTAGTGCATCCATTCAAGGACAGCAGATGCTGAGGAGGGGCTCGCATCACTTTATCTTCACCCTGGCACACACTTCACCTCTGAGAAAAGTATGGCTTGCCCAAGGCCAAACAAGCAAAAGAGGAAGTTCAAGGCCAGATTCTCTGTACTCTTCTGGTATTTCTCAGCAGCAGCTAGGCAAAGCTGAGAAGGGAAGTTAACCAAGGTGAAATTAAGGGTTAAAGAGAGGAAATTAAGGGTTAAAGACATGTTCCCATATAAATGCACAAGAGGATGAGTTCAGAGGACAGAGGTGTTGCCCTGACACATTCACAAATGAATTATGCTGAGTCACACCAGCCCTTGGGCTGAGCTGCTCTAAGCTACTGTGCCTTACAAGTCCTCTACAGTCCCTGTGACTTGGAGGTGGGGTGTTGCCATAGAGTTGGGCACTGCCCAAGCCCTCTGCAACAGTAAGAGGCAGGCCACCTCCTCAGGTGCAGACACCTATCTCCTCATCTATCTCGGATTCAATTCCTCCTAACCAGGTCTGGTCTACACTTTCCAGAAGTCAAGAAATTAAATGAGAGATAACACTTTCCTCCCTATGAAGGAGCCCTAACTGGGAAGGGCTGTTGTAGCTAGCTGGAAGCCATAAGTTCCACCTGATATGTATGTGACGCACCTGTAGGCACCCGCAAACCTGAAGGTATATAACCGGGTGAAAGCGGTCCGAGTTAGGAAAACGGAGAATTCAGTCATTCGGGCAGTCACTCGGTCGGTCAGAAGAATCAGAGCGGCCAGAACGTAGGCAGAGCGGTTACAGAAGAGAAACCAGATAGAAGAAGTAATGACTGGTCAGAGTTAGGCCGAGACTCCTGAGGAAGACAGAAGACAGAAGACAGAAGAAAGAAGAAGGAAGAAAGAAGAGAGAAGAAAGAAGCTCTAATCTTTCTCTAAGCTAAGCTCTTATCTTTTTTCTCTCTAAGACTCTAAGCTAAGAAGACAAGAAGAAAAGCTTGCTCTAATCTTTTTTCTCTCTAAGACTCTAAGCTAAGAAGACAAGAAGAAAAGCTCGCTCTAATCTTTCTCTCTAAAAATCTTTCTTTCCCTCTCTAAGCTCTAAGAAAGTAGAAGTAAAAGTAGTAAAAGCTTAACTCTGCCTCCGAGAATTTTCCTCCCGTGGCGGCGCCGTGGCTGGCCGTGACAGGCAGCTTACAAATGGTGGTCCGTCCGGGGCTCGGCAGGCAGAGAAGAAAAGCTAAGAAATAAGAGCAATGAAAAAGCATAGCCTCAGACTCAGTTGAGACCAGCAAAAAGAGTAGAAACAAGAGAGCATAGCCTCTGACTCAGTTGAGGCCAGTTAAGAATTAAGCTGAAGCAGAGTAGCCGGCGAAAAGCCGAGCCGGCCAAAAGCCATAAAAAATGAAGAAGCCAGACTCAGTTGAGACCAGAAAAAAGAGTAGAAACAAGAGAGCATAGCCTCTGACTCAGTTGAGGCCAGTTAAAAATTAAGCCGAAGCAGAGTAGCCGGCCAAAAGCCGAAAAAAGCCGAAGCGAGCCGGCCAAAAGCCGAAGCAGAGTAGCCGGCCAAAAGCCATAAAAAATATAGAGAAAAAGCCTTGAGCTTTAGTATAAAGAAAAAAGCCATGAGCTTAAAAGAAAATAGAGAATTAAATAGCATGGTAAAAACCATGCAGAAAAAAAGCCATTGAGCTTTGGCAAGAAAGCCATAAAGAAAAATAAAGAAGAGAAAAAAAAAAAAAAGTCAAAGCCGCTTATGCAATTGTGCTTAACTAAGTGCGTTAGTTGCTCCTCAGCAGTAGGCTTCCTTAAAGCCACAGCACCTTCTCAAAGGGCTCAAATATCCACCCTTTCAAAAATAAAAGGTGAAAAGCTAGGTAGGGACAAAAAAATAAAAGAAAATAGAGAAAAAAGCACCTTTTTAAACTAAAGGGAAGGAATATGAAGGAGCCCTAATTGGGAAGGGCTGTTGTAGCTAGCTGGAAGCCATAAGTTCCACCTGATATGTATGTGACGCACCTGTAGGCACCCGCAAACCTGAAGGTATATAACCGGGTGAAAGCGGTCCGAGTTAGGAAAACGGAGAATTCAGTCATTCGGGCAGTCACTCGGTCGGTCAGAAGAATCAGAGCGGCCAGAACGTAGGCAGAGCGGTTACAGAAGAGAAACCAGATAGAAGAAGTAATGACTGGTCAGAGTTAGGCCGAGACTCCTGAGGAAGACAGAAGACAGAAGACAGAAGAAAGAAGAAGGAAGAAAGAAGAGAGAAGAAAGAAGCTCTAATCTTTCTCTAAGCTACAAGAAGAAAAGCTCGCTTTAATCTTTCTCTCTAAAAATCTTTCTTTCCCTCTCTAAGTTCTAAGAAAGTAGAAGTAAAAGTAGTAAAAGCTTAACTCTGCCTCCGAGTTTTCCTCCCGGTTTTCGGTACCAGGCAGCTTACATCCCTACATTAATGGTAATCATGTCATGTACCCATCAGTTCTGGAGACTAAACCCAAGGGCACTTTACCACATCCCCAGTCCTGTAGAGACATGGTCATGCTAAGTTTCCAAGGCTGGCTGGATCTGTGATTATAGGAGTGTGGGCCCCCACAGTCGGCTGACCTAATTTCTGTAAGCTGGTTAGAACATGCCTCATTTTCCTTAAGGTTCTGGGTTCCTGAGGCTTTCCACGATGCACCTGCTTATTCACCTTGGCTTTGGCACAGCAGGCCCTCAAATGAGCCTAAGACCAAGTAGTTGTGTGCCCCTTGTCCTTGTACCTGAGGACACACATGCACACGTTTACATACATATAACAGTGGCTCTAAGCCACTTTTCTTACTCAGGTTCACTAATAGCTGGATTGTGACACTGTAACCTGATATATATTTATTTATTTTCCCTCTCTTATAGCCTCTGGCTGTAGATCCTAGGGATAGAGCTGAATGTGCCCAGTAACCCCTTCCTCTCAGGATGACACTTTCTCCCATGGCTTCAGCCATTATTCTTTCAGAATTCAGTATGAAAGAGAACAACCTAGCACTTTATTTTACTTAGGCTTTTGATGCTTAACCTGTTCCACAATGGGTTCCGTGTACTTCCTTGCTCTGATTCAGAAACGGTTCTGGGTTCATCTGGCACATTTCCAGCCCTTACTCAGGAACCAACGATGGTTCCTTTCAGTGGCAAATGATATTAGAGACCACAATCCAGGTGCTTGGTATGTCCACTGCTCCTGGGGCAGAACTAGGAACTGTGGATTTTTTAAATGAATAAGGATGAATTCATACCTAGATTTCCTATACTTTGAACTACAGATTTTTAAATTCACTCTTGGATTTTATTGTCTTTTTCCCAGAAAAAAAAAAAATTAGTTTTAACATTAAGATAGTTATTAGCTTTAATCCACACTGCACATAATTTCAAAGGATTAATACTGGTAAACTAGTAATAAGATTACTGAATGGAATATAGGATTACTTAGTGGCTGCACTAGTCTTTAGACTATAGTGCTACAGTTCACAAAATCTGTATAGAGTGCTGTGTTCTAACATTGCTGACATGCCCCCAGCCCCTGACAGTTGCTTGCCAATTTGCGGGAGGGCTGCACACTGCTGAGGCCGTGAGACCAGCCAGGCCCAGTGCTGCAGCTGCTTGAGGGCAGGCTGGACTCCTGAAACCTGGGGCCCACAGTGAGAACCAGCTCTGCGACACACCAGCGCATACCCTGCCTCATACCTCCTGCTTTTCAACTGCTGTTCCAGATCACTTCCAAATTCTCCTTTCTGGCATGGCTTCTGTGAATCCAACTCAAGGCAATTCAGTTCGTTCATCTCAGTCTAAACAATTGTCTATATAAACATTGAGTTTGGAAATACATAAAATATTATTTGGTCCCACTTCTAGCCCTGTCCCTACATGGCCCCATCCTCATCCTCCACTTTACCTTTAAGGTATCTTAAGGGGTGGAGGGAAGCAAGCAGATCTGATCGTATTTGCTTCCTATTAAACACACTGCTGCGCACTTTGAAAAGGGCTCCCTTTCCTCCTCACAGCTGCAGCACCTGCTGCACTCTGGGATAAAGTACCTTCCGTTAGTAATGGGCATTTTGCTGTTTCCAGTTTAAGAATGCCACCATGAGCCGGGCGCGGTGGCGCACGCCTGTAATCCCAGCACTTTGGGAGGCTGAGACAGGAGGATCGCGAGTTCAAAGCCAGCCTCAGCAATGGCGAGGCACTTAGCAACTCAGTGAGACCCTGTCTCTAAATAAAATACAAAAAAAGGGCTGGGGATGTGGCCCAGTGGTCGAGTGCCCCTGAGTTCAATCCCCAGTACCAAAAAAAAAAAAAAAAGAATGCCACCATGAAGGACTGTGCAGTCTTTTCATTTCTCCTTTAAGTAGAACTGCTCTGCCACTGACCCAGCAAACACATGTGGTTTTATTCTCCAACTTATGGACCCTTGCATCCCACCACTTTACAGGAAACATTAAGGCGGTAAACTTCTGGGTGTTTGCCAATCACATAGATGAAAAATTTTATCTCAGTATAGCCTTTTTATTTTTTAGTCAGCATTTTTATCAGCTTTATGGAGGTATAATTAGCAAACTATAATGAACATATTCACCACCCACGTTTCCTCAGTCTGCCCCATGTCTGCAGGGAACCACAGGTCTGCTTTCCTCCATGAAGCTAGTTTGCATCCTCTAGACTTCCACACATGGGATCACTGTGTGTACTCTCCCAGCTGCTCCTCCCAGGCGAGATGACTGAGGTTCATCCACACTGCTCTGTACACCAACAGCTCACTTCTTAACACTGAGCACAATGGCACAATACAATAGCCCTTTTTCTAGAGGTGAGGAGTTGTTTTTCTCTGGCTGCATTATGTAGCCAACTCAAAACTCTTGGACATTTTCAGTGGCTAGATTTCCACTAACTTTCTGCAATTTTAGGTTTTTTTGGTCAAGAACCTAAAGAGACATTAACTCTATACTACATCCAAACTTTGCTACTGAATTGCCCACCCTATTATTCAATTTTTATTTTCTATTACACCCTAATATTCTCCAAAGTCTAGCTTAATGCTTGGCACATAGAATAAATAAGGAATTCAACAAGTGGCTACTGAGCACTGGACATGGGAAGAAGACACACTGTGCATCTCTAATGTGACTCCATGAGGGCAGAGGACCCGTGGGTCCCCACATCCACTGCCCTACAGGTCACAACTTCAAAGCCAAGGTGAACTCAGTGCTGCCTTGCTTGCCTTATAAAATGCTTCTTGCCAAAAAGACACTTTAGAAACAAAATCAAATTACTTTTTGTGAAGAATTTTATAAAGAATGGATTCATTATTTAAAAAGAGTTGGACCTTTAAAGAGAACAGACTTAAAAGGAAACCCATTTACTCCATCAGTCTCATTCAGGGTTTAGTTGCTCCAACTCTTTAGGACACAGGTTCACCTCCTGAACCACTGGCCAAGAACAAGGAGTTTTCTTCCTTTGCTGTCAGGAATGAAAATTCTTCTTTACTTAAAAATACACTACAACAGAATTTCTGAATTTTGATGTGAAAGAATAATAAGATAATTACATTTGATATTTCAGGTCAACAGATATGCCTAAAGCCAAAAAGTACAAGTTTTAAATGGGTTTGGAAATAAAAATTTTGCTCATTTTGTTTTGATTGTGCCCAGTTTCAACACTTTCCAAGGATGATAAAGCAAGGGACAAAGGCAGGCAGAGCTGTCCCCCATGCCGAGTCCTGGCAAGCTGCTGGCCACGGTTTGGCGCGACATCTGCGAAGCGTACTGTTTGTTCACGAGCACAGAATCTACTGAGACAGGTGTGACAGGAGCAGCTGCTTGAGCTGTGACACATGGTGACAGAAGCCACCTCTGTGACCCTGGGTTCAGTCAGTAGGAGCGAATGGCAGGGGGAACAGTGGCGCAGTCGGCCTCGTTCAAGGTCTTGTCGATGACAGGTCTGTATTCCAGAGTGACCTTGAAGAGAAAGGTCAGGGCAGGTAGAGCAAGATCCACAGATAGCCATCCCCTGTGTTTTCTCTACTTGAAAGTGAGGCTTTATATACATAAATATGTACCCAAGGAAAAGTATACATACCCTCACATAACACTTGGAAAGAGTATTTCAAAATAATGCATTATCTCTGATGGATGCTAATGTTTCATTCTTTTTATAATTTGTAGACTTTCTAAAATGAATATTTTATAATGAAAAAATAAAAAAGCCCACATTATTAAAAATAGGCTTGTGCTGAAAGATGGCCAACTCCTGAATTAAAGGCACATTAGGCTTCTACATAAGAAATAACAGAGCTTACCTTAATTTCTGGAGGCCCAGATTAATGATTATAAAAAACTCTTAGAAGCAATGAAAAGCTTAAGGATAAAAATTACTTAATTATTTCTAAATCTTTTGTTTTGGGTACTAGGGATCAAACCCAGCGGTTCTTTACCACTGAGCCACACCCCTAGTTTTATTTTTTAATTTTGAGACAGGGCCACACTAAGTTGCTAAGGCTAGCCTAGAACTTAAAATCCTCCTGCCTCAGTCTCCTGAGTGGCTAGGATTGTTGGCGTGTGTCAATGCACTGGCCTATTTCTGAACCCTAACACCTGTAGAAATGTTGTAAGGGCAGATATGCATCAGCAGAACAAGAACACAGGCTGGTGCAACCTCCACTGAGGTCTCCTGACCTGCTGCCTCCCTGCATGCTGTGGAGGGATGGGGAATGCAATGGACGCCATCATTATCTCCCAGGATCCACTCCTCTGCAGCTGCTTGCAGGTAGCCTGGCCCATGGGAACAGAAGGGGAGTTGTCTCTCCTGACCCCTGAGCTCCAGAGGAGTTTCTGGTAGTGGCTGGGTCTCCATTTCTGCAGAGTCACCATCTCTTCCTTGCCCAGGGCCCCCTTCCCCTGGCCCACACGAGGAGCTGACCCTGCATCAAGTCTCCCTGAGCCAGCAGAGGCTCTGGATTCTGTTCCAGCAAGAAGCCTGATTCTAGTGTCCTTAACAGTGGTGCCTCAAATATGCCAACAGCTGCCCCTCCCAGTGAGTTACCACCAAGGGCATCCCTGAGCAGATACAGCCCACATACCTTTCCAGTCTTGATGTCCACGTACGAAAGGGTGTGCTTCCTCCAATGCTCCCCAAATGGCTTCTTCTGCTGCCCCTCAATGGGCTTGGAGTAATCATACTCATCAATCCGCACCTGAGGCCAGAAGTATACATCTCTCACCACTCACAGAGCACCTCGTCAGAAAACCCGGAGAACATTAAAATGATGTGAAGAGACCAGTCAGGTGGGGGCACCACTGACAATTCAGGGCCTGCCAAGGGTCAGGCTAAGTCCAGAGTGTCCATTTCTACACTTTCTATGACTCCCTGGGAGAATGTTGAGAATTAAGTCTCATTTATGAACCTTAAAGTTTATCAAACACTTTCTCTTTTTGCTCCATACCCTGGGAAACTCCAACTTTTTCTTTCAACCTTTTTTTTTTTTTTGGATACCAGGGATTGAGCTCAGGGGCACTCAACCACTGAGCCATATCTCCAGCCCTCTTTTGTATTTTATTTAGAGACAGGGTGTCACTAAGTTGCTCTGAGCCTGGCCGTTGCTAAGGCTGGCTTCAAACTTGCGATCCTCCTGTCTAAGCCTCCTGAGCCACTGGGATTACAGGTGTGTGCCACCATGCCTGGTTCTTTCCAACTTTTTTATTTAAATATTTTAACAACTGTCTCTCAAAGAGCAGCAGAATGCTAGTGAGGAAACCTTTATGTTATAATGAGTAAGACACAAATACTTGGCTGATGCTGCTGAGGGCACATGGTGGGCAGAAGGAGACACTGGGCCAGTGGCTGCAGCAGTCCCTGGGCTCTGCAGATGTTCCCAGGGATGAGCTTTCCTTGGGGGCAGGTTGTGCCTCACACCTGAAGGCTTGTTCACCTCAGCCCTAAAGCATGCTCTGGAGAAGCTTCCGTCCTCGGGGCACACAGGGAACATACTGGCCCATCTCTTCCTGCATCCATCTTATCGGTGCAGGATAAATCAGTGAAGCTTCAAAGTACATGGCACCTCCTGCTTAGCCAATTTTTTTATTCACCCATGTCACCTCCACTGTTCTAAACGAAAGCCTGTTTCTTACTCATGGGACCCTGGGGCTGGTGTCTTCATCCTGCACCTGCACCTAAGCCCCTGATGTTGCCATCATCAGAGCATCCAACATGAGTGCTCCACACAGACACCAACCCACTGTCAAAACATGGGACCAGAACCAGACATACGATCCTTTCCCAAGCCTTAGGCCAGGTCTGCATCCATGGACCTGGCTGTCCCTGTAGCCTCTGCCCAAGTAAGACACAGGCTCATTCTGCTCTAACACACTGCCACAGGCAGCAACAGATGCTGATTCAAAGCAAGAAAGATCCTGTGTTTCTGAAGGCAATTAGAACAAAGGTGACAGTTACCAGGGAAAAAGTCATCTTCCTGGATTTACTTTTGGGAAGATGGAGTGAAATGCGAGGGAAGGGGTATGTGGCTGGTGGGGGCCAGAGTGACAACAGGGGGCAGGACGCCAGACCTGAAGTGCATCCCCAAATCATACCTTGTAATCTTCCCTGGCATGAGCACCACGTGACTCCTTCCGTGCCTCTGCTCCGTAGATGGTCTGCAGAGCACACAGCATCAGGTTCTGCAGCTCCAGCGTCTCCACCAGATCTGTGTTCCAGACTACTCCTGCAGACATACAAGGACCCATTACAAGTGGACAGGACCCCACCACGTAGATGCTCTGGGATATCATTGTGGGCTCAGGGCAGAGTTGCTGGTCTGACCCTCAGCCATAGGAAAGGCAGGCAGACACCAGCAGGCTCCACAAGAGGCAGGATCCTAGCTGTGCGCCAAGGGCTCACCCCTGTCAAATGTCTTCAAGTGCTTCAGGTCTCCATAAAGCTGGCTGATCTTCTCGCAGCCTTCCTGCAACACGTTTCCCACACGAAACACTGCAGCATGACTCTGCATAGACTGTAACAAGATACCCCTTATAAGCCAGGCGTGGTGGCTCTGGTTGTAAACTTTTTGTTTTATGGTACTGGGGATGGAACCCAAGGGTGCTCTATCACTAAGCCACATCTCCAACCCTTTTCTTATTTGAGACAGGGTCTTGCTAAGTTGATCAGGCATCATTAAGTTGCTGAAGCTGGCTTTGAACTTGCCATCCTCCTGCCTCTGCCTCCAGTCCTGCTGGGATTACAGGTGTGCACCACCGTACCTGACCTGTTTGTCAACTCTTAATACACTGAAGACGTGCCATGAACTCTTAGATTTTTAGACTAGTTTTTTTTCCCTATTTTTCATTTTATGTAAAATATTTATATGAATTAAGTACTTAAAACTAGGAAATTCAGACTCATACTTTCCACTGCAAGCCAGGCCACTGCTAAGTCTCTCACACACCATGCCTGGCTACTTTTTATTTTGAAACAGGCTGCCAGGACGGCCTCAGCCTTCCAATCCTGCCTTACAGCAACCCCGAGCAGGCCTCAGAACACCTTGCACTAGTGGTCTATGAGACTTTATACCAGCCTGTGGCCCCTTGGAGATGCAAACAATGGCGGGACAAAGTGGTGGGAACACATGGTAGGCACTGGTAAGTACTGAAGTGGGAGGTCAGGAGGTCGCAAGGTGGAGGAGAAGAACAGAGGGCTAGAAATCCTTGCTGCCTAGCCCTTCCCCACCATAGGGACCCTGGTCCTTTGGTTGTTCTGTTAAGCATCCTACATGTTAAATGCCTTGACAGCTTACTGATCATACTTATAAGAAATGTGCTATGAAGCAAACTGAAGCTCATTTTGGAAGACTGAGAGGTGCAGTACACCCTGGCTTTCCATCCAGGGCACAGGCCCATCTTCTGAACCACCTTTCCTCTTTTCTCGTTGCTTCCTGGCAGGGAGACAGGCCTATCTCTCAGCTCTACTTTGTTCCACTGACCTAAGTGTCTCCTCCTCTAACAGTATCAGACTAATAAAGCTTTAATTTGGAGACACTTCATGGTGACTGACCCCAGAGCCGCATACATACTGAACAAACTGCTCTACCACTGAGCTACACCCTCAGCCCTTTTTACTTTGTCATCATCATTATTGTTGGTACTGGGGAATTGAAGTCAGCAGTGCTGTACCACTGAGCTACCACCCCAATCCTTGTTATTTTTTATTTTGAGACAGGGTCTGGCTAAGTTTCCCAGGCTAGCCTCCAACTTGATCCTCCTGCCTCAGCCTCCCGAGTTGTTGGGATTACTGATGTGTGCTGCCATCCCATTTTATTTTGATTTGATACAAGGTCTTGATAAGCTGCCTGGGCTGACCTCAGCCTTGCAACCCTCCTGCCTCACCCTCCTTTAACAGCAAGTGCTACTGTGCCTGGATCATCTGATTTTCTTTAGATTGATACATAATCATAAAGTTGCAATGCACACCATCACTTAATGGTTTCTCATAAGGCACCCCACCAAAAAAAATCCTAGAATTTAAACCGAGTTTTTATGCGAATCTTTTGCCCAGATAACTTACTATATTCTTATATAATTCTTTTTTTTAAATATTTATTTGTTTGTTTTAGTTGTACACAATGCCTTTATTTTTACGTGGTGCTGAGGATCAAACCCCGGCTGTGCACATGCTAGGCGAGCACTCTAGCACTGAGCCACAACCCCTGCCCCTCTTATATCATTCTTATTACCTTTATTCTCTTGAAATTTTAAGATAATCTTATCTGTAAATGATTATTATTTTGTGGATTCCTTTCCAATATATACCTCATTTCTTTCACTCTCGCTGTGTCAGCTACAGTTGGCAAGAAAATTAGTTTCCCTATGGAAATACACATTCTATTTGGTCTGTTTGCTCAGGGCTGAATCTTGGTGCCTGGCACAGAGCAGTGGCCAGGCTGAGCCTCGCTTGGTGGGTGCCTCTAGTGTCTCCATGTCAAAGCACCTGCCTCACGGGCATGCAGCTTCCACAACTAATGCAGATTCCAGCTGGCCTCCACCCCAACACTGCACCTGCCAGGCCCTGCAGAGCATAACCTGGCCACTTGACCTTACTCCTACCTTCCCTCACCACCTCGTAATGCCTAAAGCCCAGAGGTGTCTCTCCTTAAGACAGAAGACAGTCCTGAGAAGGACGGTAAGCAGCCTTCTCCTGGTGTTGTCTGTGTGTGTGTCACGGGACCCCTGTCAGAAAGTAACTAAGGAAAGGGCCTCTTTTTAGAACACTTACATGCAGCAATTATTACAAGTATCTCAAATAGAAAGAACGCTCATTCATGGAGCAAGAATCCCTACTAGAACTTCTTCCAAACCGTTTTCTATAGTATTTTTATCCATCTAAGACTGTAATCCATTACAAAGCCATTAACCACATGTAGCCATTCATATTAAAACTGAAATAAAATGGAAACTGAGGTTCTCAAGACTAAATCTTTCACTAAGTACTCTCTAGGCCCCCGTGGCCTGTGCTACCCACCATCCTGTCCCACCTCCTTGTGAACAGTGTCCACTAAGATGAACCTGCAGAGGTCAGCCTCCACCCACTCTCTCCTTTGGCTGTGACACACCTGACAGCCAGCGCAGGTCTCAGGATGGAGGCCAAGCTAAAGCACAGAGTACCAGAGAGGGCCAAGTCCACAGCGCCACTGTGTCTGCCCTGGAGCGCCGAGTTATGGCCTATGTGAAAGAGCGCACTCTTGTCCAAGTGAGGCGCCTGACCACCTGCACACGCTTTCCTGAGATGGCAAGGGCTATGTCCTGCTGTGGGCCTCAAACTGTGCAGGGGGCAGGAATGTGTCCTACTTTCTGCATGCTGAGGCGCAGCTCCGAGGTTCTTATGCTCCCGTCAGCAAATCTCAACCTGTCAAGATTTGAGACAGACTCTTCTCCAGCATTTGGTTTGATTGGAGGAACTTTATCTCCTAAAAACAATAAAACACTGGAATTTAACTTTCCAAAAACATTTAGAAAAACCAGATGGAATTTGAAGACACTCAAATGTGTATCAAAGGCATTCAAGAGTCTGGAAACCATGGTAAGTAACTGAACCAACTGTCCTGGCCCACCCTGACCCGAGAAACCACCTACTGACCTTGGGCCCATTTTATTTATTTTATTTCATTTTTTTGGTACTGGGGACTGAACTCAGGGGCACTTTACCACTGAGCTACATCCCGGCCCTTTTATCTTTATTTTGAGACACAGTCTTGCTATGTTGCTAAGGCTGGTTGGAACTTGTGATCCTCCTGCCTAAGCCTCTCCACTCGCTAGGATTACAGGCGTGCGCCACTGTGCCTGGCTAAAAGCACAATATATTCAAACTTTTTCTCCTTTTCAAAGAACAGGAACCTCATTCCCTGCATACTAAGAAGTGGTGATGATTCTCGGCTCAAAGGGCAGTGCCACAGAGTGAGGGCACTCCACCTGAGGGCAGAGAAGATGCATGAGCAAGAGGCGCCATCTGCAGGTGGCCTAAGCTGTGCCTGATTCAGGGAGCATATGAAGATGCTCCCTGCCCTCTGGCCACGTGCCCCTCTCCCCTGTTTTATCAGTCGGTAGAGACTGTGCTGCTTTCCAGAGTGTTGCTTCAGCCCTACTGTCTAAGAACCACAGAACTAATGCTCCACAGTCAGCATCAGGACAGGGTAATGGGGCAAAGGTCCAGGGCCATATGGGACGTCCTGAGTAAAAGTGGCAGGACAACCTCCATGAGGTCAGAGGCGCAGTGATCTCCTGTCTTGGTGTTTGGAACAGACCTGCAACCCAGCACGTGGCACCTTTTTTTTCTCTAGCACATTAAGCTTACGTAAGAAGAACCATCAACTGAAACCCACTCACAATGTTCACATTGTGCCTTTGCTAATAGGGGTCAGTTCTGTTGAGTTTTCAGAGTAGGACCATTTTTCTCTAAGTACTCAGAAGTTATATAATCATTGATACCTACTATTCAAAATTTCATTGCAAATAAGCAATTTATAAAAGGCAAATAACATACAATGAACTTCTCAAGATAACAATTTCTTAGCAGTGACTTTTCTAAGCTGAATATGACTGCCCCCCCACACACACACACACAAAGGAACCAAGAAACCATCCTTAACTACTGAGATTCCCAACCCACACATCAGTCTTGACATCTCGACATCACCACCACATTCTCTGGACTCCTGCTTCCTCATTTCTAGGGGAAAAACTAGACTTCCTTTCCAGCAATAAAGTATAACTCCTGACTGAAGAGAACACATACCAGGCCTGCAAGACTGTGCGATGCTCAGGGCACAGGCCCGGCCAAAGACCACCAGGTCCAAGAGGGAGTTTGCCCCGAGCCGGTTGGCACCATGCACTGAGGCGCAGGCAGCCTCCCCGCAGGCATATAGGCCAGGCACAACCTGATCCTGGCCATTCACATGCTTCAGCACCTGTAAGAAAGACTGTGGTGAGACATCAAGATGTCTTAACCCTAAGTTGCCCCTCCTCCTGAGCAGCTGTCTGTGCTTGAGGTCAAGGAAGGGAAGTAAAGATGGTATCTGTCTCCTAGGGAATCCTCTGACTACATCCCCAAACACCCTTTGTGATGGGGGTCAAAGAACCCCATGTTGGCATCTGTGCCTTCCCCGCCAGGAGCCTCTCCTTGAGCCCTGCTTCCCACTTGAGTTGACCACCATGAAATCTCGGCTCCGACTACATTACCTGGCAGGTGGAACCACAGCAGGAGAAAGCCTTCAGACCCTTCCACTCCCTGCTCCTGGCCCGACCAGGAGACCAAACAGAGTGGCAAACTCCTGTGCACTGCACACCACCCTGACGCCATCATAAAAATCACTAACTCACAGTCATTGCAAAAACAACACAATGTTGCACAGGAAGGCAATTACTAAACAGAAAAACTGTACCTGGTATTTTATCTAGGGGGGATTTATATGCCACTGGCAAGGAGCTATTATTACTAAGTGAATGCAAGCCTAGAACAGAACTCCCCTACCCTGCAGCAAAGGCAATTTTAAGTACAAACCACCAAACATAAAAAGGCCTGATGTTCCCTCTAAGATCTAAATAGATAGTAGTGGGATGGGCCCAGTTGTCACCTGCCCCTTGTAGTTGGTGGGAATCCCACCCATGTTGTAATGCACAGTAGGGAGGACAGGAATTGGCTCCTTAGTGACATCCACACCGGCGAAGATCATGGCTGTCTCTGAAATGCCGGGCAAGCGCGTGGCCAGTTGCTCAGGGGGCAGATGGTGCAACTGCAGGTAGACGTGGTCCTTCTCGGGGCCACAGCCTCTGCAACACAGAGTACCTCAACATGAGGGATGAACAGAATATAAGTCTCAACACTTTTTTTGGTACTTGGTTGAACCCGGGGATGCTTTACCACTGAGTTACAGCCTTAGCCCTTTTTGCTTAGGGCCTTGCTAAATTGATGAGGTTAGTCTTGAACTTGTGATCCTCCTGTCTCAGCCTCCTGCACTGCTGGAATTCCAAGTCTGAGCTATCAGGTTGGCTCAACACTTTAACCTCCCCTTTCTTGTGGTCATTCTGTACCAATATCACTGAGCATGAGCTGTGTCCCAGGCACTACTCTGGCGCTGGGATGCAGCTGAGGACAGAGCAAAACCCTGCCTTCACCTAGCTCACAACCCTACTGGCCCATTTTCATATTCAACATGTGAGACCCACACAGGCCACACCAGCAGACGTGGGACAAGTGTCCCACATCAGAGAACAGGGCCAGCACGAGAAGCCTGAAGCTGTCTCACTGGCAGACAAGGGAGGGCACACCCTGAAGGTTGCTGAAACACTGGTAGGCCTGAATACACCTCAGGCCTGTGTGCCAACCTTGGGCTGCGTGCGTCTCTCCTCACACAGAGTGCCTGTCACACACTCACGCTTACACAGACACCAAGGTGAGAAAACCTTACACTGAATTGGCTAAAACTCAACATGCAGGTATTTAGGAAATAACACAAACTAGCAGAGAATAGTCAAAGGACAATAGGTAGCTTTATCCTTATGGGCACATGCAGGTGAGGGGTGCAGAAAAAGCACCACAGCCCAGGTGACCAACTGCCACCAAGCAGAAGGGAAGAGCATGAGTGTGAATCATACAGACCTTCCTTCACGGATTTCCAGAGTCATGGACCGAGACACCACGTCCCTGGATGCCAGGTCCTTTGCGACAGGGGCGTACCTCTCCATGAACCTTTCGCCCTGACTGTTAATGAGGATGCCTCCCTCTCCACGGCATCCTTCAGTAATGAGACAGCCAGCGCCATATATGCCTGCAAAAACCCAAGTCATTAAACACCTGTGAGCTGACAATCACCAAACACACGTTTCAAATGCCAATTTTTCCCAAGACACTTTTGTGGGCAGAGGAAAGTGCAAACAGAATAAGAGGAAAAGCCAAAGGGGAGTAGGAAGCAGCACCAGAACTGCAAGTGCAAGTCTAGGAAGGATGGGCTGCCAGTGATGGAAACCCTTGCACGATCACCACCTCAACTGTTTCAACTTTTAAAATAATTTTACACCATGACAATGTGGTGACTACCTTACGAACAACCAACGTGGAAAATTCCTATCTAAAGAATTCAAATGGCAACCATGACAGTAACTCTCATGGCTGTGGATGATTGCTGCTATTATACACACATTCACTTGCTTTACCCCATCCTCAGAGACAGCAAGTAAGAGCTGACTACCTGGTCCAGGCCACATGGCTGGCTGGCAAGAGCAGAGCCCAAGTCCAAACCTGGGCAGTGTGGTGCAGCCTGTATTCCTAATCCTGCCTCTGGCCCTGGCCCTCAGTGTAATAAAAATGAGGAATGCCAAGCCTTGAATTTTAACAGGAGAGACCACATAAACAAACGAATGTGATTTGGAAGCTAAAATTTTCTTGAGCACACCGAAAGGACTATATGCTTTAAAAATAAGAACGCAAATTCTTGCATTTCATTTGCTTTAGTTTTTCTCATACCATTTTTTGGGCAATTTATCTCTGAGTTGTGAAGGACAAGATATGGAGCCCCAGGTATGGCACACGAGTGGGTCCCCAAAGCTCGGTGGCATTTCACTGGATAACAAAAGTAACAAAACCCAACAACTACATTTCTTATTTTTCATCCCTGCCAGACTTCAGAAGGGATATACCGACAGGAAAGGGAAAAAGCCCTGGCTCTTCACCCCTGCAGAAGCTAGGGGAGCAGCCCAGGATTGCTGGGTGCATCGCCTTGAGCAAGAGGCCCCTCTCTCAGCCTCACTTCTGGGCTGTCCCCTGAACTCAAGTCTCCGACCCACATTTGCATCCCCAGCCATCTGCTGGCTCAGGAAAAGCTAACCTCCCCCACAAATAGTTCTCATCTCATCCACGCCCTAACCCCAGCATCAGACAGAGTGCCATCTGTCACAGCCAAGTCCTAACTTCATACTCTGTTGCCATGGGGGCCCATGTTTTCCCATGATCTGCCCCTGCCACTTCTCTGGTCACATATTTTCCCTGGCTCTCAAACTTCCACTCAGGAAATACCGACTGAAGTTCTGGACACAGCAGTACATGAGACACCTGCCTCTGGGTGGGAGGACACCGAGCAATCCCTGTTTGCTACTGGGGCAAACACCACCAAGGCAGGGCTGGGGCTGTGGCTCAGCGGGAGAGTGCTTGCCTAGCATGCAGGAGGCACTGGGTTCAGTCCTCAGCACCACATAAAAAATAAATAAATAAATAAAGATATTGTATCCACCTAAAACTAAAAAAAATAAACACTAAAAAATAAAAATAAAAATAAAAAATAGAGACCTGAACTGCCCCGAGGACCCAAGAGAGGAGGAACCATAATCAAGTGTGTCAGTAAGTGAAGCCTGGAGAGCACCGAAGAGGCAACACATGCTCACAAGAGAGGAGCCCACCCAGGCCAGGCACCCATCCTACCTGTGGGGTGGAACTGCACAAACTCCAAGTCCTGGCAGGGAAGACCAGCCCTGGTGATCATGGCCGTGCCATCCCCAGTGCTCGTGTGGGCAGACGTGCAGCTGAAGTAGGTCCGCCCGTACCCTCTGGAAATGACAGAGCAGGACGACTGTACACAGCAGCCCAGGCAGGACCTCCAGTCCCCTGGGACCACACAATAGCCAGAGCAACCCCAAAGGCGCCATCTTCAAGAAGTGCACACACCACATTGAGGGGAGGCCCTGCCACCAACTGGTTCCACCTTGGAATGCACGACCAGAGCACAGAGAAGAGACCCTCATTCGTATTTTAATACTTAGAGCTACCTGAATAATTCCAATGGCACATACAAGTTATTTTATGATAAAAGTAGTAAACATTATGGATTTTTCTTCCTTATTACTCTGTCCCCTGGCTTTACTGATATATGATTAACAAATAAAACCCACATTTAGGAAGTCCAATAGGATGTTCTGATAAGTGTACACACTGAAGGGATTAATTACCACCAGGGAGACAAATCAACACACGCGTCACCTCACCCAAGGATCCTCTTAGGGACATGGACACGGAGACCAACTCTCTTGGCAAGCTTCAGGCCTGCATGCTGTGTACTCAGTCTCAGAGCGCATTCCCCTTGAGACTCCCCCGACCCTGGCAACACCACCCACTGAGCCTGACTTTTCTGGATCCCACATGTAAGTGAAATCATGCACTGGGCTGTTTTAATTAGCACAACATGCTCCAGGTACATCCACATTGTCACCAATGACAGGATTTGCTTCTTTCTTTTGGTTGAATAATGCTCCACAGCCTGTTTACACGGCATCTCTTTACCAGGCAAGGGACACCTAGGCTCCCTCCACCCTGGGCCATGTGAAACGTATGTGAAGTGATCTCAGTCATGTGCTGGCTTTCCTTCCTCAGCATAGTGGGGCTGCAGGATCATGCAACAGGTTCCTGCCTTGGTTTTCTCAGGAACTCCACAGTACCAATTTCTACTCCTGCCAGCAGTCTGCCAAGATCTCTTTTCTCTACATCCTTGCCAGCACTTGTTACCTCGCGTCTTTCTAACGTCAGCCACTCTAGCAGGTATGAGACAATACTGCCTGTGGACCTGACTTGAGCCCCTGGTGGTTAGTGATACTGACCACTCTTTCACAAACCTATTGGTTATGTTGTCTTCTTTAGTAAATGTCTATTTGGGTCCTGCCCATTGTTTATTGGATGTTTTTTGGGTGGCTATTTAGTTGTATGCGTTGATTATACACGTTGGATATATTATCCCTTTACCAGACAAATGGTTTGCGGATATTCTCTCCTAATCCACAGATTGTCTTTTCATTTTGCTAATTGTTTCCTTTGCTGTGGGAGAACTTGTTAATTTTTAAAATGGCAAACAAGATAGTACAGAAACTGAAATTTAATTATTTTCAACATGTGCACAAATAGCACTTTTTTTAAAATTTAAATATTTATTTATTTGTTTTAGTTGTACACAATGCCTTTATTCTTATGTGGTGCTGAGGATCAAAACCGGGCTGCACACCTGCTAGGCGAGTGCTCTATTGCTGAGCCACAATCCCAGCCCCCAGCATGTTTCTATTCTATGAACCAGTCAGTATACATAGTCACCATTAAAGCAGAAAGGTTACACCAGAAAATGTCATGTGACTCTCACAAGGCCTCAGTTCCCTCACCTAAGAGCAGGAGGGACAGTGATCATTAAGGTTCCACTGCACCATAACGACAGTCTCTGCTGTGACCAAGGGCAGCACAGATCTCCTGCTACCTCCACCAGGCAAGGACCAAGGCTGGGAATGGCCATTGCCACACAAGGGTACACTAAAGCCTGTATCCAAAGCACTACTCTAGAATGTCCACATTTTATTAAAGAAATTATGAAGCTCAACTTTTCTAAAGAGATGAAATGCAAATACAAAAATGAGGCTCCTACCCAGTGGCAATGACAGTGTTCTTCGCACGTATGCGATGTATGGATCCGTCCTCTATGCACAGTGCGATGACTCCGCGGCACTCCCCACTCTCCATCAGGAGATCCAGGGCAAAGTACTCCACAAAGTAGCTGGTGTCATAGCGCAGAGACTGTGGGACAGAGGACCCCACATTCTAAACTGCATTCAAGTTAAGCACTAAGGCAATGTGTTTAAAATGTGAATGGTTAAGCATGTGAAAGGTTAGAGGACTTGATTCGGCTCTGCTAACGAATGGACTTCATAACACTAAGAAGACAATGGGGTTTGAAACAGACCACAGGCTGCAGTTCTTGTTATCAGAGCCTGTGGCACTGTCACATAAGAAAGCATCACACATTAACTGGAGAAAGCAAACTCCCGGTGACATGCACCATGGAGCGCCTGCTCGTGTTTCTGTAATGCCTCTTGTTTTGGCATGACCTCAGGTGGCATTCCAGGCTCTCTGGAGGCCATGTGGTGGCAGAGTGAGACCCACGTACCAAAGGGTCATGACCACAACAAAACATTGAGCCCCTGGTCACACAGCCCCACCTGCAGTGGTATGTGGGCTGGCACTGTCCAGCTGCACAGTGCAGACATGCACACTTCCACCCATGGAGAGTCCCCACTGCACAGTGCTGCATGGGCTGGACCTGAAAGTCCTCACAGCAAGTCCAAGAGACTCTCAGAAGCTGGGCTGGCTCCCAAGAGAGAACTGTAGACAAACAGGTCCTGTCACGCATTTGTCAACATAGTCAGCCACAGGGAAGACACTGGTGTCCCAACACTCAAAAAATTTATCACCTGTCCCCATCTATCTAAAAATAGTTCAGAATATTGATGATTTAGCCATGCCACAGTGGGCCCTGACCATCCAGTGACTACTGTCTCTTAAGTCTTCAAGCAGTTTTATAGTTAAGTATTAAAACAAACCGATCAGTTCAGGAACTTGAAGGCAGTAAAACAGTCTTAAAATGACAGCTCTGTTCTTATACTGGATTGTGCTGGCCACAAGTACAACCTTCACAATTGAATTAGACATTCAATTTTCCGAAATAGATGTAGGAAATACAATTGTCAAAAAGACAGTTTTTGCAGTACCTGCTTAGTACTTTCAGGTCGATGATTACTACACATCTCTTACAGAGATATCCTCTTGCTCTTAACCCATGAGCTGGTTCCACCATCCTTTAGTCATTCCCACTCTCCCACATCCCATCTCCTATATACCCGGGCAGCCTCACCCTTCCATACAAGGTGTGCAGGAGTGAGTGGCCGGTCCGATCAGCTACGCAGCAGCACCGATGGGCCTGACCACCTTTCCCAAACTTGAGGCTCTGTCCACCAAATGCACGCTGATAAATCCTTCCATCTTCTGTTCTGCTAAATGGCATGCCATAATTCTCTAGCTATGAAATGCAAAAACAAACAGGAACCTTAAAGGAGGAAGCTGTTCAGCCTAAATTGGACTACAACCTTAACACTACTCTGCGAACCCCACATTGAGGGGGTGAAAACACCAATGTTGTAGAAGCCACCCCGGTGACTCAGCTCCAGGGATGCAGCAAAGATCCCCTGCCAGCTTGTCTCCTCCCCCTCCCTTGGCTAACCACATTCCCTTACCTCGACCACGGAGGCAGGGGCCTGCTCCGTCATGTAATGAATGGCATCTTGGTCCCCCAGCCAGTCAGAGCCCTTCACGGTGTCATAGAAATGCCACCTCCAGTTATCCTCCTCCATGTTCCCCAGTGCAGCATTGATTCCCCCCTGGAAACACAGGCATTCCTTACACATTGTCGATGGAGCCCCAAGGGCATCTTCAGGCCTGTCTCTTTCTTGTGTGGTGAGTCTCCACAAGGGCTGAGGGGGATGAGGCAGGACAGTGGGCTGACTAGCTAGGCAGTATAATCCCTCTCTATAACGGAGAAGCAGCAACATGCAAGGGCTGCTGGGAGGGCTGAGGGGACAGGATGTACATAAACTTGCCTGCTGCTTAATGAGTTGACACATGCACCAGGTGATTTCATGACAAAACATTCTCCATGGCACTTGTGGCTGTGTGCTGAAGACTAGAAGCATCACTTCCTGCCACGTAATAAACTCTAAACTCAGGGCCACGCAGCCCTGTACTCCGCTTCCTTTGGCTGTGCATGGTCATCACCTCTTTTCATCCCTCAGAGTCACCAGATACAACAGTACATGGACAAATGTTAAACTTCACCCTCTTCTTCCCCAACTCAAACTTCGATTCCTCCTCTTTAGATTTTTTTTTTTTTTTTTTTTTTAACAAATAAAAGAACATTGATGTGATCTGCGTGTGTCCCTAAGGCTGTGTTGGAGGTGTGGTCCTCAGTGTGAGGATGTTAAGAGATGGTGGGCCCTTTGGGAGGCCTTCAGGTCACTCTCGGCATGCCCTTGCAGGAACTGAGTCTGTTTTATGGGAACTGGTTAGTCTTGCAGGGGACTGTTGTAAAAGAGCAACACCTGTCACCTCCCGCTCTGGCTACCCTGTCTCTGTATGTGACCTCTCCCTCTCACATGCTATCCACCAGGACATGCTACAACTAAAGGAGCCCTTCCCAGAGGCAAATGCATGAGACTGCCTGGTCTCGGGATTTCAACACTGAGCTAAATACCCATTTTCTTTATATGGTACCCAGCCTTGGGTTTTGGTTACAGCAATAGAACACAAACTAATACACATCTCTAACCTTTCTCCAGTTATTGTTCTATCACAACTTTTCAGTCAAACAAGCCTTTACTGTTGTGCCTCAGTTTCCTCACTTACAAGCTTCCTTCCAGTTCTGATGATGTCACCAGCACAGAGCTGAGAACCCTGCAGCAAGAGAACAAGCTACCCAGTGACTTTCCTTCTTTCTTTAACCCTGCAACTACAAACCCAAGGAGATCCTGGCAAAAAAAAACATTAAACTCCACAGTTGTAGCAGAACACAGAAAGCTGGTCTGAAACAACAGGAAAACCTAACAGTGTATGCAGCCCCAATGCTACCCATCACCAGAAGCTGACCCTGAGCTCCCAGTTCTGACTGGAGTCCCGGGTTCCACATGGTCTCGGCCCCTGGGTAGGCCTCCTGAGCACCAGCACTCAAGTCGAGCTACACTTTGCTGACTGTGCTACTACTGCCATGGGACTTTAACACCATGTGACCTTAACACTGCCTGTCATGTGATCAGAGCGGCCTTTCCTGGCTCCTGGAACCAACCATCCATCGTTTCTTAACAGAAGTGTGTTCCAAACACCAACTCTGGAGAACTACCTGTGAACAACCTGGGTATCAACTACAGTAAGCCCAGAATCAGAGAACAGAATCGCACAAGCACTCTCTGTTTTCTCACCTTACTTTTACCTTCTCCTCTACGCTGAGAACTTTGAAGGCCACTGTCCCTCTCTCTACCCTGCATGTCCATGCCACATCTACGAGCACCACCATTTACCATTGATCAGGCACTATGGTCTGCATCTGGAACACCCCCAAAGGCCCATGTGTTGAAGGCTTGGTCCCCAGATCATGATGCTATATCTTGAAGAGGTGGGTCTAGTGGGACGAAGTGAGGTGACAGTGGGCATGTCTTTGAAGAGGACACTGGAACGTGGCCCTTCTTCCAGTTCCTGATGAATCTCGTGAGCAGCCTTCTCAGCAACACACTCTGGCCATTGCACTGTGCCACCACAGGCCCAAAGCAACAAGGTCAAGTGACCATGGACTGAAACCTCTGAAACCATGAATCAAAATAAACCTTTCCTCCTTCTAATTTGATTACCTCAGTTATTTCCTTATAGTGACAGAAAGTTGACTGAGACATTTCAAGTATGTGCAGGCTGCAAAGGAAACTGAACCACAATGGAAAAAGGAGGACTATGCAGGATAGTCAGAGAAGACTTGCATGTGAGAAGCCACACAGGTCCCAGGGAAGAGGCCCAACAGTGAGAGTAAGCCAGTGAGAGCTGGCAAAGACAGAGGAGCTCGGGGAGAAGGCAGGAGGTTGCTGAGGTGGAGAGAGCCTCACTGTTGTACCAAGAGCACTGAGAGAGAAACTTTCTCTTACCTGTGCTGCGACAGTGTGAGACCGGGTAGGAAAGAGCTTCGTGAGGCATGCAGTATTAAACCCTGCCTCAGAAAGGCCAAATGCGGCTCGCAAGCCTGCCCCGCCAGCACCTACCACCACTGCATCAAATTCATGATCCACCACTGGGTATTGAGTAGAAATCTGGAAAAGAAAATTCAGCCGTCAATCACACATTCAACTATGCCAAATATTCAGAATATGGTTATAGCAGATTTATTAGCCTAAAGAAAATGAGGGGAGTAATCAAAAGGAAAGAGCAATGACACATGGAGGGCCTCAACCCTATCCTGGGACCAAGCACACATGCCCAGTGGGGAGGCCTCGTGGAAGGGGGACCAATAACCATATTTCATGAATGACTAAGGTTCTGTCTCATGGGCTAGGAAACCCAACATTAGCTGAAATATTATATACTCTCAAAAAGATTCATTTCTAAGGAGGCTTAAAACCACTAAGACCCCAACATGTTAACTGGGGAGTACCTAGGCAGAGGAAAGCAGTAACTGTGAGTACCAGCTCTGCTTATGTCATTCTCACTTGTCCTCTCTTGTCATGCTCACGTCCCCACCTGGAACCTGCAGTGCTGCTTTATTCTAGGTATGCACACTGAACTTAACCTGGTGTGGACACAGGTGCCAAGGATATGCAGTGATCACCGTGAGCTTGCAGTAAGAAGCTATAAGCAAACTTCAGTGTTCTCAACAGAGAGAACAGGAACACTGAATTCAAAAGACCCTACACTCATGTGGCTACACAACCCTGCTCTGAGTAGAGAATCCATCTTCCACCACAGCAAATGCTGTTCATTTGTACCTTATTATTTTGTTGTTTGACTTAAACCTAAATCTAGTCTATAGACACATTAAGAGCTTTACAAGCAAAACTGTCAATATCTGTATATATTTGTAGGACTATTATCATACTAAAAATAATTTGAGCATGGAATGAATATCCAAGAGAATTTCTTCTTTAAATATGTGCAATAATGTGAATGTATTGAAATGAACTGGTCTAGGCTATTATTCCTCTGGGCCAACAAAGCTGTTTAATGCAGCAGAAAGCCATGGACTCACCGAATCTGAAACTTTAGCAGACGCCCTCTTCCTTCCATCAACAGTGAAGTGTATACCGCGGGCCCATGTTGGGAGGGCTGCTGGCCACTGCCGAGGTACAGACTGTTAGTGTCTTGAGGACCACAGAAACTGAGGGAACTGAAACTAAAATTTCCTTCTAAATCATGAACCTTTCTCTGTACCCCTTGTTCTTGTTCTAGAAAGCTCATCTGGGGCTCTTGACTTAACCCTCAAGGGCAGACAGACCAGTGGGCAAGGACTCAGCACGCCCAGGGCCTCCTCTCCACCTGAGGTGACATTCCAGAGAAAGCCTTCTGAATTAAGTTGCCTTTTCTGTTCCTAATAGGAAACTCACTGGTTCAGAAACAAAATGAAAAAAGTTCACTTTCTCTGTAGTGTCCTAATTGACATTACTTTTGTGGAGAATGGGAGAATGCATTTTTACTGCTCGATCTTAGCCCTTGAAGCCTTGTAGTCTTGGAAAAGACAAAACAAAAACTGACAATTATCACACTCTCTCCCTGTGAAAAATGACACCAACCTTTGCTCTGAAGTTGGACTTTGGTGTGTGTGGGGGGGGTATTTTTATTTTTTGCAGTGTTGGAGTCAAATTCAGGTATGTGCTCCTCTTCCACTGAACTATCTTCCCAACCAGGGGACTGGGTATATTTTTTAATTTGGAGACCAATTTCATTTTAACCAAATTTCTGTCTTTAGATATAGCTTATTTTGCCCAGGCCTGGGGGTACATGCCTATAATACCAGCTACTTAGGAGGCTGAGGCAAGAGGTGGAAGTTCAAGGCCTGCCTGGGCAAGGCAGAGAGACTCAAAATAAAAATTAAAAAGGGTAGTGGATCTAGTTCTGTGATAGAACACTTGCCTAATATTCATGAGGCCTTGAGTTCAACCCTTAGTATGGCAAAAAGTAAACATGAAAAGAAACACACAAAATTTTTTTGACACTTGTTAAGTCTTATTATTGTTATCATTATTTTGAGAAGAAACATTCTAACAAGGAAACATGAAAAAGAACAAGGAAATCTACCTATAGTATAATTGAAAGGCACTTAAGGGGCTGAGGCTGTGGCTTAGCAGTAGAGCACTTGCCTAGCAGGTGCGGGGCCGGGTTCCACCCTCAGCACCACGTAAAAATAAAGGCATTGCGTACAACTAAAACAAATAAATAAATATTAAAAAAAAAAAAAGAAAGGCACTCAAGACTTTGTTCAATAGTTTAGAAGTTCAGATGACTGAATTAGGTGGTAAAGAAAAGAGGAAGAAAATGTGAGAACATTATCCTCAATAAGCAAAGGGGGGGCCCTCACCTGATAAAGCATGCCTACAAAATCATGACCAAGAAATGAAATACAATCTATACAACTACAAAAAAAGTCAATAAGAACCTAAAAATGGTTGATATGGGGAAGTAGGGTGGTTTAGGTGAACTAAATCCTCTACAAGGAACACAGCCAAAGTCTACAATGGAAAACCTGCAGGGGGCAATGAAACATCTCAGAATTATCCCCATGCTGGCAAGAGCAAGGTATTCTTTTCCCCATACAAGGCTTTCTGTATTCACTGATTTTTAAAAAAACAACTATGTGCAATTATTTTCATTAAAAATTTTAATACTTAGCCGGGCGCGGTGGCGCACGCCTGTAATCCCAGCACTTTGGGAGGCTGAGGCAGGAGGATCGTGAGTTCAAAGCCAGCCTCAGCAATAGCTGAGGTACTTAACAACTCAGTGAGACCCTGTCTCTAATTAAAAACACAAAAAATGGCTGGGGATGTGGCCCAGTGCCCCTGAGTTCAATCCCTGGTATAAAAAAAAAAAAAAAATAATAATAATAAATAATACTTGTTTTTCATATAGAGATGCTTAAAATACAGCTCACATGGATACAGAGCATGGGTGGTGAGCTACCAGCCCTACCAGTTTAAGAGGCTGCTTCGCAGAACCCTCATTTGCCCCAGGGAGAAACTGAAAGTTGGGGGACTCCAGCTCCAGATCCCCAGAGAACCTTGAGAAACACCTCTGACTCTAAGATTAAAATCCTGGTTATGTATAAACCCAAGTCACACGTTATCAAATGAACCAGTAAAAAAAAAAAAAAAATACGCAGAATGCACAACTAAATGCCATTGCTATGATGATCCCAAGAAACAAAATATTATTACTGTAATAGCGTAACTAATGTAATTCCAGATACATCACTAAAACATATTTGGAACAATTCATCTAAGAAAAGGAATTGATTTATCCTAAAACATCATTTTGTGTATTCAGCCTCAAGGATTTAAAAAACTTCATCAGAAGGGAGTGGTTAACAAGTATGTAGAGTCTTTGGTTTTACTCTTCCTCTGGATCAAACGGCTTCAAATCATGTCAGTGCACTGGAGCCAGGAAAAGAAATCAAAGGTGAGCTAAGTCTGGCAAACTGGTAACTCAAAGGCACTTCTCAATATAGAGTAGGTAACCTGAAAACACCACAGAATTAACCAAAATGAGATAAAGAAAAATTCTCCGTGGACTTTATTAAAATATCTTCAGCATCTACTTTCCAATCTCATTTCTCAGTTGGCTATCATGATTATTTTTTCCTGCTAATTTGACTCTATTTCTTTGTAAACTCCAATTCTTTAGGGAAAAGAACTAATCTTACATGCCAATAAATATACTGCTTGGGGGGAGAAGTTTTGAAGGAAAAGCTATTCTCATAAAGATAAAAAGACTTCTTAAAAACCCAAAACATAGGACAGTCATGAAGATTCCAGATGGAAAATGCAGGTAACAAGTGATTAAACTGAGGTTTGAAAAAGACCACTTCCAATTAGCCCCTAGGAAAGTAAAGGGTTATCAACTCCATCTCTTTCAGTGCTCAAAACCTTGTCCCCACTTTCAGGTAGAAGTTCAGAGCTAGAATTCCTCTATTCCAATCTGAATAAAAGACAATGATTGGGGTCTTCAACAGCAGAAGGACCACTGGGAACCTTCTTGGGTAAGGACACATCTCTGTCATTTCCTGAAAAAGCACCACTGACCAGGACTCTACTTCCCGCAGCCTTTTAAGAGCCCAAGATGGGAATGGAACAGTCTGCTCTGTAGGCACTACAGCACCTATTAAAGTGTTTACAATGCATCTGGTTTTTAAAGGAGTGGCCGTCAACTAATCCTTCTCACACTCAATTGAACATAATCTTTAACAACTCTAGTTCAAAAAGGAGAAAATTGCAGACATAATTACAGGCACAATGCATTTCAGTATTGTTGAATGAATTGACTCTTACTGGTACTTCTACTTTGTAATTAAACTATTAAGTAGGTAGGTGGGTCAGGTCATTTTAAAGACTCAAATAATGAAACCATCAAAAGTTAGTTTACTTAAAGCAAGCCCTGGAAGGCTGAGGATGAACATGCCTCATAGAGTACACTCAGACAACCGGACAGCAGGGTCAGGGAGGGTGATCCCCATCCCAACCCACAGACACACCTGCTGGAGCTCGAGGGAAAAAACAAGGGTCCCAGGCCCCCACCGGTCAGTGTGCTCATCTCCTCTGATCTTTAAAAGACGGTGCTCAGCAATGGAATATTACTCAGCCATAAAGAAGAATGAAATTGTGGCATTTACCGGTAAATGGATGAAACTGGAGACTATCATGCTAAGTGAAATAAACCAATCCCCAAAAACCAAAGTCGGAATGTTCTCTCTGATTTGCGGATGCTTACACACAATGGGGGGGGGGGGTGGAGTTCATTGGGTTACACAAAGGAGATCGAAGGGAAGAGAGGGGATGGGAATAGGAAAGGCAGTGGAATGAACTGGACATAACTTTCCTCTGGTCATATACGAATACACCACCAGTGTAACTCCACATCACCTGCGGCCACGATAACGGGAAGTTGTACCACATGTATGTATGACATGTCAAAACACATTCCACTGTCATATCTACAACTAAAAAGGCAAAACAAAACACCAACAAAAAAATCGGTGCTCAAGGGCCACCGCACCAAAACCTAAAAGAAAGGTTCCTAACTGGCAAGGTCTTGGAGTGGACACGCACAGGAGGGCCAGCGGCGGCTCGTGGAGCCTCGTGAGCCCCGCTCCCGCGACCGCCCGGCCCCACAGCGCCCTCCACACAGCGCCGACGAGGTGACCTTGGAGGACGCGGCTCCGGGCCTAACCCCGGCGGGGGTCGTGACCTTCACAGGGACGCTGCCGGCTACCGCCGCAGGAGGTGCTCAGCCGACCTGGGCAAGGGAGCGGCGACTCGGCTTGCGCTGCACTCTGCCGCCCTGGCCCTCCCCGGTCCAGCCCTCCCGCGACGCCCGACTCACCGCCCGGGTCAGCACCAGGCGCCTCGCACGGAGAAGTCGCGACACCGCCCCGACTCCCGCCATGTTTGCGCCGTCCCACCAGTCCCCGCGCCAGACCGCGCCTGCGCACCCCGGCGCGCCCGGAGTCAGGCGAAGATCCCGCGCCTGCGCACCTCGCCGCGCCCGAGGGGCGTCGTGGGTGGATCCAGCGCCTGCGCAGAGCAGACCCGCGGACGGCGGCGCTGGGGCCGGGCCGAGCGTCCGGCACCGGTGGGTCTGTATGGCACTTGGTGGCCGGGTGGCTGGGCCGTGTTCAGGGGGAGGGGTCGAACGCCGATATTTTTAAAAATACTCTGTGGTTTCCGGAGTATGCCAGGACTGAGAGGGTCTGAGGATCTCGACCCTGGGGAGTGGGGTGCGAGGGGCGGCCACCGCGGCCTCGTGACAGCCGGTGTTTGGGGACTCGGACGGGCCTCAGGAATCGGGGGCGGTGCCCCCACCTCCACCTGCTGGGCTGCCGGGCCTGAGCCGCGGAGCGCACTGGACGGGAGACGAGAGGGGAAGCTTTCCTGTGCTCAGCCGCGGGAAGCCCAGGGCCCTGCTCCTGAAAGCTGCCTAGGTCGTGGCTCGTGAGCCCGTTGCTAGCTTGCTCTGATTTACCTATGGTTCCGATAGTGTTTGTAGTTTTCTAGTGTGTTTATTTGCTTAAGTAATTTTGTTTCCTGCTTTTTTCACTTAATGTTGTATTATTAAAATCTTTCTCTTGTACACAATCTTTTATGAGTACAATTTCGAATTATTAAATTTACAATGAAACATTGTCATTGATGTTTAGCTTTTCAGTTTTTGCTATTAATAAGGGCATAAAGAATATATTTGTGCTCAAAGTTTTGCCTTTAGGATTACTTCCTTAGGCCATATCTCCCAGAATTATGCTTTATTGGTGTGCAGGGATCAAACATAATATAATGATCCCTCCTTGTGGGTGGGTCCTCTTATAAGTAGATTCAATCAACTGCAGATCAAAAGTATTTGGGAAAAGATTGTGTTGCACTGTGCATAAATGGACTTTTTTCCTTGTCATTAGGGCCTTAGCAACATAGCATAACAACTATTTACATGGCATTTGCATTGCACTAGGTATTATGGGTGACCTAGAGATGATTTAAAGAATACAGGAAGATGAGTGTACGTTATATGGAAATATTTCACATTTTATATAAGGGACTTGAGCATCTGTGACTTTTAGTGTCCTCTGGGGGCCCTGGAACCAATTTCCCATAGATGCCAGGAATGATTATGTTTCCTAGATGTCTTTTTAAAAGTATAACAGCTTCAGTATTTTCTAAATTAGATATCTACCTAATTGTTTAGAAAATTCTATGGTTACCATGAACCCCCAAATATTAAGTTCTGAGCCATGTGTTTGGGGCATATCTTTATCACCTATCATAATTTTATGTCTTCAGGTGTTAAGTATTTATTTAAAACCCTATTAAAATTTTTCAAAAATTGGGTTGAATGCCTTGTTTCTTACATACAGCATGATTAAATATTTTGTGATCAGTGAGTACGTTTGTTGTGGGCTCATAAAAACAAGGTGAAAGACTCCATGACTCTACTTTGTGAACATGCCCACTTAGCATGGGTACTTAGAAAACTTGTAGACTCTCAACCTAGCTTGGAGAGTACACCCTGCACCTTAAGCAAGGGCCTCTTTAATCATGTTGGTGACCACCATGTCAGGAGGCATGAAAAGACCCACACTGTCCCACTTTCCTCTCATGCAAGGCCCAGCACTTATTCAAGGTCTCCCGCCTGCATCACTCTTTCGATGCTTGGAAGAACTTTTTTCCTTTGATTGCCATCTGTTAGACGACTGCTCATTCTTTATAACTAAGCTCACACAAAGCCGTATGTCCAGTGTGAGCCCACATTTATTGATTTGACTATGTGTCTTTATTTACAGCTGTGTTAACGTCCTGCAGAAACAGAATCAATAAGAGACATATACACACATACACAACCAGGCATTTAATAACAGTGGAGATAATGTCCTCAGAAATGTGTTGGTAGGGGATTTTGACCTATAACACCCTGGAGTGCACTTACACAGGCTGAGTTGCCCATGATGTTACTATGTGATCAGATCTTATGGAGCCACCATCTTCTGTGTGATTCATCAATGAACAGAATACTATGGGGTTTATGACTCTCTGTATGTGTGTGTGTGTCTATATACGTACACATAGATGTATATCACACATACAGAATGCAAGCACGTGCATTCGATTTGTTGTATGAAATTAGTGTTAAGGATGCAAGCTTATCCAGCCAGAAACAACACTGAGACACCCAGAATGGTGTGCAACCAAGCATCTGGGCATGCTCAGTCAAGGTGACTCGGGCCATTAGCCATCACTACAGTCACAGTTTAAAAACACTAGAAAGCAGCACATTCTGCCTGTGCCTGGCTGATTTTAGATGTGTTTTACCCCACTAGGTTGCAAGTCGTCGTTTCCTTCTTGAAATCCCATAGAGCTCAATGTGCATACACTGAAAAAAGGTATTTATAATTTTTTTTTAGTTGTAGATGGACACAATGCCTTTATCTTGTTTATTCATTTTTATGTGGTGCTGAGGATCCAACCCAGTGCTTCACATGTGCCAGGCAAGTGCTCTACCACTGAGCTATAGCCCTAGCCTGAAAAAAGGTTGTTGAATAAAATCATGATTCCTAAGATCCAAATAGATGACATAATCGTGACTGTTATTTTATTCCTTTCATACAATGGTTTGTCCTTTTCTTTCAAGGTATATCTCCATGAATAACTTAAATGATCCTCCAAATTGGAATATCCGGCCTGATTCCAGGGCTGATGGGGGTGGTGGAAGCAGGTGGAATTATGCCCTGTTGGTGCCAATGCTGGGATTGGCAGCTTTCCGTAAGTTGTGGTTTTTCTGATGTTTGTGTTTTCTGGACTGAAAGCATGAATTGGTGCCTTAAGACCTAGCTTTGGGACCTGAGAGGTACAGCCCAGCTTCATCCCATTCTGTGACTCCTGGGCAGTTACTTAACTCTTTTAAGCCTCAGTTTACCTGTCCCTGGGAGGTGGCAGTCACAATTACCTCAACACATGAGATGAGAGTAAGATGAATATTTAGTTTTGTGTAGGCTGGTTTAATAACTGATACACTGCAGGGACTCACTTGCTTTTGTGTCCTTAGTCAAGATTGATAGGGAAGAACAGGCCTGGAGGAAAACAAGTTTGATGTGTGCTTCATGTTTGGAAGTCAGTCTGGACACTTGGCCTGTGTAAGCTCTGCTCAGCCTGGCCAGAAGTCCTGCAGTTTGAGTTGACTGGGCACCACTGGATACTCATCCCCAGATGTGAGAAACTAAGAATGGAAGAAAAAAGCCAGGTATGGTGGCGCACGCCTGTAATCCCAGCAGTTTGGGAGCCTAAGGCAGGAGGATCGTGAGTTCACAGCCAGCCTCAGCAATTTAGCAGGACCCTAAGCAATTTAGCCAAACTCTGTCTCTAAATAAAAATATAAGAAGGGGCTGGGGATGTGGCTCAGTGGTTAAGTGCCCCTGGGTTTAATCCCTGGTACCAAATAAGTAGATTAATTAATGTAAAAAAAAAAAAAAAAAAAAAGAATGGAAGAAAAGCAAAAGCTGTCCTCTGTGCATATGGTCTTTTGTACACAGTGACTTTTTTCGTGCCTGAATTTCCCAGGTCAGCAGGTGTGTAGGCTGGCAGGAGCAGGTGGAATTCACAGTTAAGGGACCTGAGTGGTACCTGCTGCTGTTCTAGGTACAACCCTGAGGATGCTATATGAAGGCTCACTCAACTTGGTCTTACAGGGCAGTGCCAGCACTGCTAAAGGCCACCATTACTGAGGCTGGGGTGGTGAACTTCTACTCAGAGTGGCCTGGGCGGCTTAAAATGATGCTTGCTGATGTCATCTTCATTTGACTTTAAGGCCAGGAAACCCTTTCATTTTCCATACTCATCGGTGACTTTTATAGCCACTCGTGTTAACTTTCAGATTCTTACTTTTCTTCTTGGGCCTTTGAAATGATGCTTTCTGTAGTTCAGGAATGTTTTATTTTTTTTTCCTCATGGTTATCTCATTTAGGTAATGTGTTCAGGGATAACATTTAACTTTGCATTCTCCAAAACTGTTTCTGTGTTTGAGAAGTTGTATTGCAACTGTGAGTGTTAACCAGCCCCTGGCATGGTTTGGAAGTAAAGGCAGATGGATGAATGTTGTATGTGATCAACGCTGTTGATGTATTGATGAGATGCTAGATTCATCTAAACTGCGAGCTGCTGAGAATTGAACCTAGGGACACTTTACCATTGAGCTGCAGCCCTTTTTATTTTATTTTGAGTCAGAGTCTCACTAAGTTGCCCAGGCTGGCGCTGAACTTGGGATCCTCTTGCCTCAGCCTCCTGAGTGGCTGGGATTACAGGTGTACACCATTGCGCCCAACTATACCTTCGTCACTTTCAACACAGCATAGAGACTACTATAATTATGTCCACCTGAAAGAGCAGTCCCTGGCCACATTCTTCTCTGGGTAACTTCCCTGGGAGAGTGTCCAGCATTTCACAGGCAGGACAGCACCTCCTGTCAGCCTTGGTGGCCACACCTCCTGTAACCACTTGGTCCAGATGGCACCTAAGTGGTACCGTGCAGTGTGTGGCCTTTTTGGCTGGTGTTTTCACCCAGTGTGGTCCCGCAGACCTATGCAGGCTATTGCCACCTCTGTAGCCAGAGGTCACTCAGTGCTGAGCAGTGTCCCTGGTGTGGGTGTACCACAGTACAGTTGGCGGTCCACCTACAAGACTGCTGTGTTGTTCCAGTTTGGAACTGTGATGAATAAAGCTACTACCAACATTCCTGTGCAGGTTTTTGTGTAAAAGTAAGTTTCATTTCTTCAGGATGAATGTCCAGAAGTGCAGTTGCTGGGTTTCATGGCAGTTGCATGTGAAGCGTTCTAAGAAAGTGCCACGGTGTTCTCCCTAGTGGCTGTGCTGTTCACTTCATGTCCTCAGCAGTGATGCAGGAGTGGTCCAGGGTCCTGCCACACTTGCCAGCAGTGTTTGTGTTTCATGTTCTTCCAGGTGTGGACTGGCATCTCACAGTGGTTTCACTGCTTCCCCTGGCAGCTTGTGAGGTTGAGCATGCTTTCACATGCTTATCTGCATCTGGGTGTGTCCTCTTCTGTGAAATGTCTGTTCATGTCTTTGGCTCTTCACTGATTGGATTGTTTTTAAATATTGAATTTTGGGAATTTTTAGTACACTGTAGATTCGAGTCTTTTTTCTGGATTTGTGGATTGCAAATATCTTTATCAGATCTAGTTTGTCCTTTCATTCTCCTAACAGTCTCTCACAGAGAAAGTTTCAATTCTCAAAAGCAAGTTTAACATGCTTTCTTCTGTGCAAGTCTAAGAGCTCTCTGCCTGCCCTGATCCTCAAGATCCTATTCTGTGTTTCTTCTGAAGTTTCGGTTTTCTCTTTTACAGGATGCACTGTGAGTCATGGTTTGGTCTCCTCCTTGCCATTTCTCTGCCTTCTGCCTTTGTCTTGCCTTCTGGTGCCTGGAGCAGACTGTGGGTGGTCTTTGGGCTGCAGGGAAAGCACCCGTTTCACCACTGGTGGTGTTGGTTGTGGGGTTTTGTAGCCACCCTTTATCAAATCAAGAATGTTCCCCCTCTTGGGGCTGGGGTTGTGGCTACGCAGCAGAGCACTTGCCTAGTATATGTGAGGCACTGGGTTCAATCCACAGTGCCACATAAAAATAAATAAAGTAGAGGTATTATATTCATCTACAAAGAAAAAAGAATTTAAAAAAAAAAAGATTGTTCCCCTCTGTTCCTATCTTTCATGAATGGGTACTGAATTTGTTAACTTTCTTTATCAGTTGGTAGGGTTGTGTGATTATCCCTCTGTAACCTGTCAATGTGTTGGATTACTTCTAGTGACTTTTTTCATACGAAACCAGTCTTTCATCTCTGGAGCAATCCCCCATTGGTCATGCTGTATGATTCTTTTTACATATTGTAGAATTGTACTTGCTAATATTAAGGACTTTTGTGTCTGTGTTCCTAAGGGGTATACTGACTGTTATAGCCCTTTGGCAGTTTCCCTTTCTTCTCTCCAACTGTTGTGCCATTGGAAAAAAAAAATTGGTTATTGTATTTTTTTTCTAAAATTTCCATTTGTTTGCTTTGTATATTTTCTGTTTCTTTGCTTAGACTTTATTCTGATGACTGCTTTAAAGTGTTTGTCCAATGACACTGACGTCTCCATCTTGGCACTGATGGGCATCTGTTGATGATTTTTTCATTCAGCTTTAAATCTCCCTACTCCTTGGACTTCATTTGAAACCCCAGCAGTTTGGTATTGTGCCATGAGGCTGTGGTTTTTACATTCACCTGTCTTAGCCTTGCTCTTGCAGGGGATGGGAGGCTGCTTCCTTATTGCTGGCCACAGGCCCTGTGGACCCAGGGGACCCATTGCCTGGGAGAGGCAAGTGCTTCTCACTGCCCACATGAGGAGGGTGGCTCCGGGCTCCTGCTCTACCTAACCTTGGTCTGTGGGTGGGCCTAGGTGTGCATTTGAGAAGATGGTTTTAACTTTTATGCTTGTAGAATTGAGGTGCAACAGCATGACCAAGTAAGAATGGCTCTCAAGTGTATGGAAACAGTGCCAGTTTTTTCATGGAGTGGGTCCTGCAGCGTGATCATTGATGTCATGGAGAAATAATCAAATGGCACCAGGCGCCTTGATGAAGGCCTATGATCTCAGCCACTTGGAGGTTGAGGCAGGAGGATCACAAGTTCAAGGCCAGCCTCAACAACTTAGCAAAACCCTGTCTCAAAATAAAAAGGCTGGGGATGTAGTGCAGTGGTATTGAACCCCTGGCTTCAATCTCCAGTACCAAAAAAAGGAAGAAAGAATATTGAATGGCAAGAATACCAGCTAGAGAGGGCAGCTGCAAAAGTGAGGCAGGACCAGGAAAGTTGGTAGAAACCTTGGTGTTGCAGGAAGTTAAAGAAAGCAGGGGCTTAAAGGGGTGGGGGGGAGGTGGTAGAATGAGAGGGTTATCATTACCCTAAATGCATGTTTGAAGACATGAAAGATATGAATATACTTTGTATACTAACAGTGATATGTAAAAAAGGGCTCTTTATGTGTATTATGAATTGTAAAGCATGCTATTATTTATATACACAACAACACTGAATTTGAAAAATTTTTTTAAAAAAGAAAAGAAAAAAGAAAGCAGGGGCAGGGAAAGAGCAAAACTCGTGAGAGCCAGAACTGCTGCTTTTGGTGGTTTTGGGCCTTGGGATTTGTGGTATTGAACTCGGGGGCACTCGACCACTGGGTCACATCCCCAGACCTTTTTTTTTTTTTTTTTTTTTTTTTTTTATTTTATTTAGAGACAGGGTCTCACTGAGTTGCTAAGTGCCTCGCCTTTGCTGAGGCTGGCTTTGAACTCGCGATCCTCCTGCCTCAGCCTCCCAAAGTGCTGGGATTACAGGCGTGCGCCACCCGCGCCCGGCGGGCCTTGGGATTTGAACATTTGTGGGATATTCCTGTTGTTTCCAAAAGCTCAAATCCATTCTGGCTCCCCCCCCTTTTTTTTTAACTTTTTAAAATTTTTATTTTTGGTACTGGGGACTGAACTCAGGGGTGCTTTACCACCAAGTAACATCCCAGTGCTTTTAATTTTTTGAGTTAGGTCTTGCTAAATTACTTAGGTCCTCACTAAGTTGCTGAGGATGGCCTTGAACTTGCAATCCTCTTGCCTTAGCCTCCTAGTAGCTGGGATCACAGTGTGGCCACCATGCCCTTCTTCTCCACACTGCTTTTAGGAGGTACAGCTGAACACATCATTTTGAAAAGCTGGGAATTAGCATATTGTTGCCCAGCATTTGTGAAATGGTCAGCAGCAGCATTTGCTTGGGGTGATAGCCACCACCCTGCCTCACCTCACTGTCTACCTGGCAAACTCATCTTGTGAGTGGGTTGGGAAACAAGCTAGGGACTCCATCCAGACCTGAGGTCCCTACCCACTGGTAAGTGCTTTTTTTTTTTTTTTTTTTTTTTTTTTTGTATTTTATTTAGAGACAGGGTCTCACTGAGTTGCTAAGTGCCTCGCCTTTGCTGAGGCTGGCTTTGAACTCGCGATCCTCCTGCCTCAGCCTCCCAAAGTGCTGGGATTACAGGCGTGCGCCACCGCGCCCGGCGGGCCTTGGGATTTGAACATTTGTGGGATATTCCTGTTGTTTCCAAAAGCTCAAATCCATTCTGGCTCCCCCCCCTTTTTTTTTAACTTTTTTAAAATTTTTATTTTTGGTACTGGGGACTGAACTCAGGGGTGCTTTACCACCAAGTAACATCCCAGTGCTTTTAATTTTTTTGAGTTAGGGTCTTGCTAAATTACTTAGGTCCTCACTAAGTTGCTGAGGATGGCCTTGAACTTGCAATCCTCTTGCCTTAGCCTCCTAGTAGCTGGGATCACAGGTGTGGCCACCATGCCCTTCTTCTCCACACTGCTTTTAGGAGGTACAGCTGAACACATCATTTTGAAAAGCTGGGAATTAGCATATTGTTGCCCAGCATTTGTGAAATGGTCAGCAGCAGCATTTGCTTGGGGTGATAGGCATGCTGTGCCACCACCCTGCCTCACCTCACTGTCTACCTGGCAAACTCATCTTGTGAGTGGGTTGGGAAACAAGCTAGGGACTCCATCCAGACCTGAGGTCCCTACCCACTGGTAAGTGCTGTGGCCACCAGGTCCTGGGCCCTCTTCCTCCCTGTGGCAGAGAATGGAAGCCAGCTGTTCCGCAGTGTGAGGCAGTGCGGACAGTGCCCAGCCTGGCCTCCCCACTCTCCTAGGCCCACGTTTGTGAGTCTAGTGTCTTGGCATGGGGAGAGAGGCCAGAGCATGTCTTGAGCATGTCTGTCATCCTCACTGTGTTTGATAGAACGTAAGCAAACGCCTTGGACATGAGATGTTCACCAATGATGCCTGGGCAGAGCTGACACAACTTCCAGCCATACTTGAAACCTACCCATGTTAACTTTTTTCTTTTCTTTTTTAGTATTAAGTATTTAGTATTAAGTATTGAACCCAAAGGCACTCTACAACTACATCCCTAGCCCTTTTGATTCCTTTTTTTTTTTTTTTTTTTTTTTTTTTTTTTTGGTACCAGGGATTGAACATGGGCACTCGACCACTGAGCTACATCCCCAGCCCTTTTTTGTATTTTATTTAGAGATAGGGTCTCACTGAGTTGCTTAGCACCTTGCTTTTTGCTGAGGCTGGCTTTGAACTCACAGTCCTCATGCCTCAGCCTCCCGAGCTGCTGGGATTACAGGTGTGCACCACCACACCCATCTCCCATGTTAACTTTTTACATTTTACTGATGGTCGGTGGGACGCTGAGGCCAGAGCAGGCAGACAGTGGTTGGGAAGGGAAGCAGTGGTGGATTTTCTTGGCCATGGGATTTAGATGTGTGGACCCTGCATGCTCAGCCTTCAGTCCTGGTCTGATTTTGGGGTGAGATCTTTGCCCATTAGGTAGTCTGCAGAATGTAGGATCTTAGGTCTTAGGCTGTTAGTCAAGTGCAATCTTTACATGTTGTTTCCTTTGAGTAAAGATCATTCATTGAACCTCTGCTGTGACTCTTCACTGTGTATCTTTTTCTCCTTCAATTTATTCATGTCAGGTTGGATTTGGTCCCGAGAATCCCAAAAAGAAATAGAAAAAGAGAGAGAAGCGTATCGCCAGAGAACAGTTGCCTTCCAGCAGGATCTTGAAGCCAAGTACCATGCTGTGATCTCAGAAAATCGGCGTGCTGTCGCTCAGCTGTCTCTGGAACTTGAAAAGGAGCAAAACAGAACAACTAGTTACCGAGAAGCCCTTATCGCTCAGGGGCGGAAGTTGGTGGAAGAAAAGAAGCTTCTGGAACGGGAACGGGCTCAGGTAATGCAAGAAAGAAGCCAGCTGCAGCCTCTGAGAAGTGTGTACCTGAGCCGCCTGGAGGAGGAGGAAGACTGGCAGAGGAAAGCCCGGCTCGTGCTGAAGGAGGTTGGAGAGGCTCTTGCAGAAAGGCAGAACATCTACTGCAGCCTGGTCACACCCCGCCGCTCACGGCTGGAGCTGGAGAAGAACTTACTGGTGCGTGCAGCTGTGGACCCCGTGGCTGCTGACCTAGAGATGGCAGCTGGCTTGACTGACATATTCAAACATGACACCTACTGTGGTGACATCTGGAATAGCAACAAACGCCAGAATGGGAGGCTCATGTGGCTGTACCTCAAGTATTGGGAGCTAGTTGTGGAGCTGAAGAAGTTCCAGAGAGTAGAGAAGGCCATACTAGAGAAGTGAGAGGGGGGAGGTGGCAGAGGCCACCAGTTGCTTCTCGTGGTGTTCTCCCTCCTGAGCTCCCATGCTTCCTCTACCTGCCACCCGCATCCCACCACATGCAGCTGCCCTCAGTGGCACTCCAGCCCTGCTACTCCAGCAGCAGTGACGATTTGGCACATAAAGGTTTTTCCTGAGATGCTTAGCAGCTGTGAAGGGTTGTCTTTCTCTGAAGCATTTTGTGAGCTGCTAATATTTAGCAGAACCGTATAACATTGTATCTTAGCTTGAGGGTAAAATTTGTTTTTAAGGTCAAATATAATATTGATCCTTATCGTAAGTAGTTTTCTGTGACTTTTCCTATTTTCCTAAATAAATTCTGTCCTCTAGGATTATTTTTTTCCCTCCCCAGATTCCATTTATCAGTTGTCAGGCAGTGATGATGAGGGTGTAATAAGGCCATGGAGGCCGGGTAGCATTTGGAAGCTCTCACGCTCACAACAGGAAAAGTACCCAAGTGGCTCTCCTAGCCAGCAGGTGCCCCGGTATGTGCTGGGAGTAAGCAGAATCTGTCAGCAGTGATGCTCAAAAATACTTCCCTTTTAAAAGCAGCAATGCCACTATTTATGTGTGGCTCTTTAAAAGATGTATTTACATCTGTTGTCTCAGTTTTTACCACAACCTAAGAGGTATAGCTACAGCCCATTTCACACATAGCTAATCATAACTGAGCTTCTGTGCTTGTCATTCATGCTGTCCTCACGCTGCTCCTGTGTGCTGAGTACCATTGATATCCTCCGGGGAGGTGGAGGTGGTCTCCTTGACCTGCCAGGGGACCTTCCAGGACTCAGCACAGGTTATCCTCAGAGATACCATCTGTTAAGTAAGAAACAAATCAGCAAAGGGGAAGGCATGTGGGTGAGTCCACAGGGACCCAAGCACAGTTCTGGGGGGCCCCTCCCAGGGAAGTCACACGGGACACACTTCACTCCCAGGAGCAAGCTGTGGTAATGTGTGACAGATCCACCAGGGAAGCATGCTGGGGACTCTGCCCAGGCTCTTGATGGCGGTGCTCATGTGTCACCTTGCCTGGAAGTACTAGTTCCAGACCAAGCAGGGAAGCTGGCTGGACAACCTCCTACAGTCCAGGTTCCCAGGAGCCAGCCTCATAAGTGGACCTGCGAAGACGCAGCATAGGCCAGCCACGTGAACTTCTCCACAATCCTTGTTTTACCAAGGGGGGAATCGAACTGAGGTACAGGAAGGGCAACCTGCCAGTCACACGGGTAGTGATGCTGGAGCCTGTGCGCAGCTGCTTGGCAGTAGCCAGTGGGGCCAGGAGCAGGTGGTCTTGTCTGCTTTCAGAGCCCGTGTTCTTCCACACTACCTGTCTTTAAATAGGAGTACAATGAACCTGAAAATACCTCACTTATAGAAAATGCGTTGAGTTCACCTACAGCTTGTCCAGTGCATATTACCCATGGGCCTCATTGTGTTTACATGGTTAAGTAATCAGAAACAATAACCCCAGGTGTTCTGCTTAGGGTAGTTGGGAGCTTTTCTGCTCCAGTGGCTGCTTGTAAAATCTTCTGCTGTATTGCCAGCACGTTGAGAAAAGCCATTTGCTCAGGTAATCGGGACTAAACCCTTCTCTGTATCTTCTGGTTCTTTGCCCCCTTAACTGAGACTGGTGCAGGCTCCAGTTTTTGCTTCTCTACCGGTCTGCCACTGGACCCTGGGAAGACCAATTGGTGCTTGCCTCTGGTGTTTGTCTTTAAAATGAGGAAAGCGTGGATGGCTGTTCTGTAGATGAGTGGAAGGTGAATTATTTCAGGGTGAGTGGTTAGCCCTCATTCCACTTCCCTAGAAGTATCCAACATACTCCAGGCCTGGCCACCCTCAACATCCATGGAGAAGACATGTTCAGATTGTGCAGGTCAGTTCAGATGCTGGCCCAATACTGCAAATCGAGGACAAGTTTTCTGTAGGAAATCCCATCAGGACTGTGTGTGTGTGTGTGTGTGTGTGTGTGTGTGTGTGTGTGTGTGGCATAGCCACCTTCCACCCCAAGTCTGCCTGAAATTTTTATTTTTTAATTCTTAGTTGTAGATGGGCACAATACCTTTATTTATTTTATGCGGTGCTGAGGATCAAACCCTTGAGGCAAGTGCTCCGCTATTAAGCCACAACCCCAGCCCCGCTGCCTGTAATTTTATGCTTTTTTTTTTTTTTCTGGGTACTGGGTATTGAACTCAGGGGCACTTGACCACTGAGCCACATCCCCAGCCCTATTTTGTATTTTATTTAGAAACAGGGTCTCACTGAGTTGCTTAGCACCTTGCTTTTGCTGAGACTGGCTTTGAAGTCGAGATCCTCCTGCCTCAGCTTCCTGAGCCACTGGGATTACAGGCATGTGCCACCATGCTCTCCTTATTCTGTCTTTTTAAATTGAATTCATTAGGTTTGAATGCCTGAGCAATGTTGTCATTTGATGACTTTTTAGGTACCAAAGGATATGTGGATACAGTGAGATTGTAGTGGAACCTTATTCAACCAAAGTTGTTTAAAATCATAAAAAAAGGTAGGAATCCAAGTTCTCCTTGATGTGTGTGTAGGATTCACAGTGACTTTGGAGTCCAACTCTGGTGCTGACTGCTCTCCTGGAAGCCAGAGAAGCTATCAAAGTGCGAGGCAGGCCCACAGAGCCCACGTTCTGAGAGAGGCTGGGTGGATAGGTTCCAGCTCCTGGGGGATGGGAGCATCACTTCAGAGTGTTTTCTGTTGATCTGGAGTGTCAAATGTACATGAGGTTGCAGGGCTTAAAATGGAAGGGTTTGGTGGTGGGGGGTGAGTAATCAGGATCTTGCTTCTCATTTTGCTTACTGCATGCTACTTTGCCTTGGAGCAAAGTTGGAAGATAATGATTAGCCTGGACCTTCTGAAATTGAAAATGCACAGCTATAGGAGTTCTGCACTTTCATCAAGTTGACTCATTTGGTGGATAGGCCTTCTCCCCTTTTAAAGCTCCTAGATAAAGATGTATCATGGTTACATATTCCATATGTGCAGGTGTGTGTCACACACCAGCAGATACAGTGTCACTTTCACTATGACAAGAAAACTGTTCTGCAGACATTGCAGCGGGCATGTTCTTTGAGAGCTGTGTGTCTAGTTGGAGAGTGTAACTGTTTCTGTGCCAGCTTAGTTGAAAAGCCTAATTCCCGAGAGCTTGCTGCAGTCATCTTTTTAAGGGGGGGGGGGGGGGGGGGGGCTCTCTAGCTGCAGCCTTAGTTGTACCACATAAAAACATGTCTACATGATGAGCACACTGAGCCTCAATGTGCTCCAGCAAGCAGCTGCCTTCATTCTCTGGGTGGCCCCTTGCTGTACTGTGACCAGGATGGATTGCTGGGCAGAGCTGGGCTCACTTCCTCCACCTGCTTCCTGAGAGGTCCTGTCTATTCTGGGCTCGATGAAGTAGTCCCTGTATTTCTGTTAGTTAGGATTCTGGTTGCAAGCAATAGCTTAATTCAAGCTGGCTTAGACATGTAGAGGGGGGTTTGCTTTAAGGGTGTCTCAGGGACCCAGGGCAAGAATGGAGAGTGCAGTTCAGGCCTGGGAGGAGCTAGAAATGGCACATGAGCAACTCTCAGGAACCTGCCTGCTTCAGTCTGCTCCCTGCAAACGGGCTCCAAGGCCATACCCCACGGCCCAGGACTGGCATATTGCCTGTCCCACTCAGGCCTTCAGAGAAGTTTGGGAGCCCTGGGTTATGCAATGCTGTGGCACTGGAGTGTGGGGATAGTGAAAGCCATGGGTCACAGAGTGTATGGCTTTTTGTCAACAGGAAGTCTGCAGTGACTCGAGGCAGGGTGTGGAAGTCAGCTTTGCAGCAATGAAGGGAGCTCGTCTTCTCCCTTGCCCACCTCTGGCAGGAAAGGGTCTCACTGTTGGGGTAACTGGATAGCAAGGGCATCATGGCAGCTCCCAGGCCCAAGGCAGCCTGAGGCCTGGGTGGGGTGTTTGGTCCCTGAGCCTGAGAATTGGAATCCCAGACTCAGGAGCCCTCATGACAGCTCAGGCAGCCAGGCCCCAGTCAGGAAATCACCTCCTTTACCTGGGAATCCTGCAGAGTGAACCCCTGGGTGCCTTGTTGGGCTTGCCTAGCTCCTGTGAGTCTCAGAGCTGGTCAGCCAGAGGTGTACTGTGTTGGGGTGCTTGTGCACAACTCCATGTTGGTGTTCAGCAAGTTCCTGGTTCTGAGCCCAGCCCTGCTGAGGTAGCCCCAGGAGGCTGGTCAGTGGTCAGCAGCTGAGTGGGGTACTGGAGTCTCCTGGCTGCAGAAGCTTGGTGAGCATGGGATGTTGGCCCTGCTGGTGAAGCCTCTGACACTGTGGCTGGGTTTGGGGGCTGCTCCCTGGGGCCAGGGCTGACTCTGCTTGGTGGTGCCACAGGATGGGGCTCCAGACTCGCAGAAGCAGGTGGGTAGGGGTGGCTGTGGTAAGCATCAGGACCAAGTGGTAACCAGTGCCTTCATCCTGGAGCTGCTGCCAAGGCTGGTAATCATGGGAGTTCAGGTTGAGTGACAGCCAAGTAGAGCCCTCCCCAATCCTAATAAGCTGGCCATGCATGACAGGTCCATTGGTCTGTGGATACCTCCTCTGTCTCTGTATACTCAAGAAAAAACCCTCACAAGTGTCCCAACCTGTGGAACCAGCCATTAAGGTAGGGAGGGACAAGTTGGAGTCCCCCAAAGGGTTCCTCTTCCCTGCAGGATGGTCATCAGGAAGCCCGGCTACACTCCTAGGGGAATGACAATGACCAACCTCCCAGAGACAGACCTAGGAACGCAAGGAGATGGCCCCCATGCTGTCCACATTGATGTCCCTGTTCCATTCACCCATCTGGTCCTGGAAAGGCTAACTGGATCTTGGCAGGTAATAGTGGCCCCCAGAGCTTCACCAGGAGACACACCAGCTATAGCCGCCATGTGTGTGCACTGGCTCCGATCTACACACTTACCTTGCCTGACTTTCCTTGAAAACAGCAGCTGCTGCGGGCCCTGGTGGGTACCAGCTTTGTGGCTGCAGATACCAGGTGGCCACAAGCAGAGTCCCAATGTGAGGGAGGTGTGACCAAAGTCCATGGGTGCTGAGAGCACCATCAGGCTGGGGTAGAGTTGGTCAAGAGGAGCAGGTAAGTCTCATGCTTGGGGACAGGTGTGTAAGGTGCAGAGCTCTTGGGTTGCTGCACAGGAATGGATTTGGGCCAGCATAGAGGGCATGCTATCCTGAATATTTGCTGCCAGCAACTTCACCTGGCATCAGCAGACTTCTGTGTGCCTGCCCTGCCTGGGTAATGGGCCATACAATGGGCCCTTCTCCACACAGCCACACAAGTACAGGGACCTCCTAGTCCAGCTAGTTATTGCACATGATTGGTTACAGTGCCACTAGAGGCCGAGTCTGTAATAAAGAAAATTCAGACACTCAAAATAATGAGAGTTATTCTGCTTTTTAGAGTCTGAATTTTTGAAGTAATTAAAAAATTTTGCGTGGTACCTACTCTTTCTAAGAGCTTGCTGTAATTCAAACTCCATGTGCCTGAAACATGACTGCAAAGAGACTGCCAGCGTGACCCTTTCCCAGTAAGGCACAGCCAAGCAGGCAGAGACTGATTAAGATGGGGACCGGTGAAAACTTGGTGTTGGCCCACACTGAGACCTTGAGGAGGGACACCCTCAGCGGGCAACCCTGCGAGGCTTCCTGCTGGGTCCCACCGAGAGGACAGCCTACGATATACCCGTGGCTCTGGGCTGCAGAACACCTGGATGGAGTTGCTCTGGGAGAGGCACTGCCAGGAGTGGTGCTCGGGTGGTGCTGGGTCCAAGCTCTTGCCTGTGCCTCAAGGAAATGTCTTATTTCCAGACTCTTAAATCCTTTTAAAAGTCCTGCATCATGAAATAAGCACCATGGCTTGGTAACCACACTTATTTTATTAGCATTTATCATTCTAATTCTCAGCCTTTGGTACAGAGCCGAACTTAGTGGAAACCAACTCCACCTCTGGTGACAATCACCCCTGAGGGGCAAGGAGCCGGGGCAGGGGCATGGAGGTTGGCTGTTCAGGGGAAGGTAGGACTGGAGAAACCACAGGACATCATCAATGCCACACCCTGTGTAGTGACCTGCTGCTGCGGCCAGCACTCACTCAGGTACAAAGCAAAGTGAGGACAGAGTCATGGTACCAGCCAGAAGCCACTGCATGCTCCTGGCCCTGTTTTGAGCAAACAGACCTGGCTTGTCAATGCTGGCCCCGCAGCCACATCCACCAGGCCGTGCGAGCCTCCTGTGGGCACAGAGGTCTGGTTTACCTTTGCTTTCCAGTCTCTTCCTCAGCTATTTCATGAGCTGCTCCTTACTTTACACACGTTCTGTGACAAGTCCTCGTTTCCTTCATCTTGCTGCTGCAGAGTCCAGTCGACCCTGCTTCCATGGCAGCCTCCCCAGGCACCTGTTGCACCTCCACTCACTACCACATGTGCCTGCCTGGGGTCTTCACCAGCCTATAGAGTCCGCTGCCTGACCCAAGAGCACCTGTGACACACCTTGAAGGCAGGGCTTCCTCTCCTATGGCACCTAGCAGGTGCACCTACCGTTGTCACTAAGAACTGCTTTTGATGGTGATGCTGGAGATGAATATGCAGCCCAAGACTCTGGCCCAGGACTGGCCCTGGGCACCGTGCAGACCTAAACACAAGACCGCCCTTGGCCTGGTGGAAGCCCTACTGCACTTGTTCTAGTGCTCTGGAAAAGTTTTCTAAAGCAGTTTTGAAAGCTTGCAGCAAGAAGGTGCCAAGCTCATTGCTCGTTTCCTGAATGTCTGGGTCGAAACTTCCGAAGAGGGGCGTAGAGGCCTGGATGTCCTCGCGGTTTTGGCCCGCAGCAGCACTGCTCGCAGCTCCTCGGCAATCGCGTCGTACCTCTGCTGGTCAAATTTGGACATGGCCAGCTCATCCTGAGGGTAGGCGGCGCCTTCGGGGTAGCAGTCCTTGGGCACCGGGAACTCGATGCGCCGCAGCTCAGGCAGCTCGCAGAGTGCAGTGAAGAGGCGCTGGAGGGCACGGGCAGATAGCGGGTTCCCCAGAAACCGGAACTCCTGCAGCTGGCGGCAGGGGCTCAGGCCCAGGATCAGCATGCCCACGTGGCTGTCTGCGATGCTGCACTCCTCCAGGGTCAGTGCTCTCAATGTCTGGGAGGCCCGATGCAGCAGTCTGAAGAAGGTCGAGGGGTACAGGTGCACCAGGTTGTGTCCACTGAGGTCCAGCACCTCCAGGTGGGCAGCATGTGCACAGTCTGCCAAGAAGGCCATGTCTGCGTGGTTCAGGGCACAGTTAGCCAGGTCCAGTGCTCGCAGCGGGGTCCTCAGGGGGCTGTGGGACAGGCAGAAAGCAACACAGATAAGAGCAGGGTTTCAGGTGAGCTGGGGTTTAAGTGTAGGTGACAATCCACTTGTTTCTCTATCACAAACTGCCATCCGTGGACAAATCCAGCTGCTGCCTGATTTCATACAGTCTGCCAGTTGAAAGTGACTGATGATTTTAATTAAGTACTTGAGAAAATTCAGAGAGTTTGTGACGAGGGAAATTACGTGACGTGCAGGTGTCTGTGTGTCCATAGCGGGTTAGGTTCACCTAGCCTATGGCTGCCAACCAGCAAAGAATAGGCTTTAGGACTGGGGTGTGGTTCAGTGGTGAGTGCCAGCGCAGCATGCAGGAGGCCCTGGGCTTATCCCCAGCGCACACAATTACCCAGGGATCCTGCGTCCACACCTGTACCCAGACATTGCAGCAACCCCTTTCGTGTTGTGAGGGACATCCTGTCAGGAATGACAGCTCAGAGAGTTGGCCACAGAGGCAGAAAAAGAGCAAAAATGAGCAAGAAAGAAAATACCCTTTCACTCATGAATCAGATCCACATGGTTCTAGAACTGGGAAGGGAAGCCCAGAGACCCTGATGACCTCTGCATTCCTAAACCACCAGCTTTGATTTAGTTGGAGCAGGTGGCACCAAACGGGCAGCTGCAGGGAAGTCCCTGGAGCAGTCTCCACACCTGGGACTGGTGAGAACACACACCCTCGGCCTGCCTACCCCTGGGGACCCTGGACCTGTCGGTACCTGGTTCCTGCTCTTTGTTCCCTCCCATCCTCCTGTCACGGCTACCTCCCACCGCCCACTCACACCTGGTGGATCTGCTGCCAAGAGACTACCCCGGGGACAGCACACGAAGCTATCCCAACTGTGTCTCTCCCTGACTGCTTTCCTATACCCCTGTCTATAGCACAGCTGCCCAGAGGGAGGCACCCTGACCCTGCCACCTGAGTGCTACACGTGCTGCAGGCCTCCTGTGGCCATCCAGGAGGAGCATCTTCCCAGCGGACCTTCAGATGAGGCTGCAGCCCGGTGGCTGGCAGCCCAGCTTAGCCTCACTCCCACTCCTGACCTGGGATGACATTGATGGGTTTGGGTAATTTGTCCCACAACAGGTAAATTGTTGGGGGTGGTGTACTTGTGCTTTGTTTACTTGCTAGTTAGTATGTTCTCTCTTGCTAACTGAAAACAGTGTCCCAGGTCCCCCCAGAGCACTGTTCTTTTCTGGTGGCTCTAACTCATGGTTACCTCAACCCTGTCCCTCTCCTACAGCTCTAGCCAAAGCAACCCCAAAGAGATGAGTTGGTAGCCTTATAAGTTAGCAGGTCCCATCCCTGTTCCCCAGCTCCTCTCCAGACTGCCTTGCTGGGGACCCAGAGCACGTACCCCACCCCTCCTCGACTCACCTGAGCAGCGTCTGGATCTTCCCGGTCAGCGTGGAGAAGGCTACACTCAGCTCTGTGAGCTGGGTCATCTGGCTGAGCTCCCAGGCGATGGAGGAAAGGAGGGGGTCCTCACCCTCAGGAACTGGGGTGGAGGTCGGGGGGTTGTCAAAGGCCCTGGTGGGCAGGGTGAGTGAGACCAGCTGGGGGAAGCCCACCTGGGCCAGCAGCTGCTGCACGTGCCCAGCGTTCAGCCGCACATTGTGAACCACCTCCAGCTTGCGCAGTGCACCTGGCCTGGCCAGGCCCAGAACATGCAGGAGCTGCCCAGGGCTCAGGTTATCTGCCCGGAAGGACAGGCATCGCACCTGCAGAGGGGCTGGGCCTGATGGCTGCAGGGCCTGCACAACCACCTCAAAGTTACCCTCTGTGACAAAGAGGTCAGCAAGGACCTCAGTGGGGCGCTCGGCCATGCAGGGCTCTGCCTGAAGCTCACAGCAGGTCCTGGCCAGCAGCTCGGTGCGGCCCCACCTGCCCAGTGCCCTCCCACAGGGGCACCGCTGCACCTGCACATCTCGGATGCCAGTGAGGTCTGCCACCCGCAGCCAGCGGCCCCTGCCCTGTAGCACGTGGTCAGCAAGGCCCCTCACACAGGCCTCCAGGCAGGCCCTACAGGCGCGGTCACGCAGGTCCTCTGGGTGGTCAGTGCTCGGCCCCAACAATGAAGACAGCCGGAACTCCTCCAGTGGCCAGCATCCCAGCACAGCACGGGTCACTTCTGCCTGCTCCAGCAAGTAGCTGGCCTTGAAGAGCAGTGGGTAGAGGTTATGGGCCACACTGTCCAGGCTCCCCTGGGCCAGCAGGGGTTGGGACACCAGGGCTTCAGCAGAAATGAAACGGAGCGACCTCATGGTGCCTTCAGCCCAAGGCAGGACAACACTCTCCCCTCCGGCTCTGATCGAGGTGTGTGCCCTTCATGCCTATTTTTAGCTGCTGTTGCTGGGAATGCTTGGCTTTGGGCAGAGTGGCAAGCTTGCCCTTAAGTCATCTGACTGCTATTTTGGTCCTGGGGCACCTGTTTGGCATGTCCACCTCATGGCACCCAGCTGGTGAAAGCAGAGCTGCTTGGCTCCAGGTGCCGTATGCAGGGGCTGTTCAGAAACGCCGAGTGCAGGGACCTTGCACCCTTTCTTGTTAGAAATACAAATGATACAACAGACACTCTCTTGTTTCCAGAGTCAAAGTAAAAGACTCTGGAGGACACGAGGAAAAATCATGTCCCCTTCACTTTCCCAAAGTCTCCTATGAGACAGCATTGAGACAAAGGGCACAGGTGAGATTGCTAGCAGGTAACAAAGATCACTTCCTGTTTGGCCCCTGGAAAGCGGTTCCAGAGGCTTGTGCACCTGCAGGGTTGGGCTGAAGTCCTGGCTTTGCTAGCAGGGCTGGTTCTAACTGGGAGATCAGTCGAGGTCTGGGGGTGTGCAGCTGCCCACTCCTCCACTGTTATTATTTTTCCTTCTTTGCAAGAGGTGGTCTCTCAGGGGCCCCAAAGGCAACAGGACCCCCAGAGGTAAAGACCAGCTTCAGAACTAGAACACTTTACAATATTTATAAAAATATATGAAGAGCCCCACCTTACCTGAGATAAGGCTCTGCCTCCCAGTACATGTCAGAATGACTCCAAAGTGGGCCAGACTTCAGTTCATTTAAAGTTGTGTTCAAAAGATTGATTTTGGTTGTTAAGATTACTAGGATCTCAAACAGAGGATATAATATATAACTCAGCCAAAATTCAAGATAGTTATTACAGAAACTAAATATGTTTTTACTCTTGTTAATTTTATTCTGTATTTTCCTTATAAACTGTATAAATGTTGTCTGTTAATGTTTTTCAGAGGTATTGCTTCAAGAACATATAACCTGGGTTAATTTAAGATAATAAGCCATCACCTAGAGGACAGATAGGATAGTACAGACCCCACTTAGTAAAAGGGGTAAATGACTGTAAGGTTGTAGACTTAAAGCCTAGTACTCTTAATTTAAGACTGGTGAGACTGACTTGCTAGATGTTTAAGATAAAGACTTAAAATTAAATTAAAAGGGCTAATAAAACCAATATTTGGCTCTTGCCTTTCATAGTCAGTCTGAATCCAGGGAACAGGGAACTTCTCTAAAAGCTTTGCAACTCTGGGCCACATAACCTCCTGATCAGGGAGATTAAGGAGACCACTAGAGAACAGAAATCCAATCAATGCACTTGCTATAAAGAGGAAGGTCACTGGAGAAGGGAGACAGCCTGATGCTTCCAAGGGAAGCCACATGGTCAGCAAGACCTGGACCCACCCTAACGCAAATGGCAGTATCAGGGCTAAGAAGCTGCTCTCAAGTTTCCCAAGAGTGACTCCCATGGGAACCCAGTTGACTCTTAAAAGGAGATAAAAGGGCTGGGGTTGTGGCTCAGCGGTAGAGCGTTCGCCTGGCACGTGTGCGGCCCGGGTTCGATCCTCAGCACCACGTAAACATAAATGCATTGCATTGTGTACAACTAAAGCAAATAAATAAATATTTTTAAAAAGTAGATAAAAACAAAGTCAATTTTACCAGCTTGGTCTTAAACATCTGGCAAAAACAGTTAAAACAAAACAGCCATTTCTGGACATTTAAAATAAATATATATAACTTAAGGTACACACTTGTGTTAGCCCCAAGAATAAGTAAGACTGGAGGCTACAAAAGAGAGATTCTTAGGAAGGGATGCCTGATAACTATTAAGAGAAACTTGAGTCAGAAGTTTTTAGTCAGTTTAAGGCCTACAGATCTTCCTAACCTCCTACACAGGTAAAATTAATGTTTGCTAATATAATTATCTAGCCCTAGGTACCAGAATAAAGGGATCTCTACTGAACACAGAGGTCATACCCATAAGAAGATATTTTACAAAACCAGATGACATTAAGTAGCTTAACTACATCTTATGGGGGTAGACCTCTGTGACATTAAAAGTTAAATGTTGTGTTTACATTCCTGATAACTCTGGCAATGTTAAAGATTTATATTCCCAAATAAAGGCCTTGTTCTCTCCAGCCTTGTTATGGGGACAACGTCTCATCCCTTACACCTCCTGGTGAGAGTACTTCTATCATCTTCATGGTATAAGTTGACGTGTTCCACATGTTGCAACATTTATTTTATACTCATGTTTTTCATTTATCTCTCACAGAAGCACCCATCCCAGATGACTTTACAACCCGACTTCTAAAAGGGAACTCCAAGCTGCTTGCCCCACCTCATGTTGCCCCCTCTCAGCTCAAAGCAGCCAGAGTGGTCATTGCCCTTTCTCCTTACACCTGTAAGGAGTTCCTAAAATTAGAAGGGGAAATGCAGCCAGAGTTACACAGGCAGGTAGGCAAGGGTCAGATCCAGAGAATGGAGGAATTGACCTTCTTCCACCCTTACCAAGATAACCTGCTCCTGCTCCAACCTATTGCTAAGGTAAACTGTCTCAGGGATTGTCTCTCCCTACAAGGAGTTGTTAATTATGCCCCTTCCTGCCCAAATCACTCCAACTTGGCCCCTATAGCCCATCTGCTTCTCACCTTTTGGCCATCGCACTGAGCATCTCCTGGGCCTAGTCACATACACAGGAAGGAGAGAGATAAGGGGAAGAGCAGGAGAACAAAGGAAACCTAGGATATATAAAAAGGCAAAACACCCTTGCTTCTGGGGATACCAGGATACCAGCTATGGTCCCCTTCTCCCTCCCGGGAGAAGTCTATGTTACCCCTTTTTAATAAACCCTGCTTTATATGCTTGCCTTGGCACGCTTCTCTAATGTTATTCTTCAACATGTGAAGAAGTAGGACCCGTCACTGGTAACTAGCGGTATCATGACCACTTGGGAAGAGGAGCACATTAGGAGTGGCCACCACTGCCCACCTGGCCAGTATCCCACCCAGCATCATCTGTATCCTGCAGTGCTGGCTTCATGCTATATCACAGAGGAAGAGCGACTGAGCCCAAGGGACGTGACAGCTGCCCTGCCCTCTCACCCTTGCCCGACCTCAGCCCACACCTCATAAGAAAAGGAGAGATGTTTCCTAAAAACACACAAACTCACAAATGAAAACTGTGGCATCTGCCAGTGCAGTCCTCGAGGTTGGGCACCATCAGGGGACAGCATGATGAGGTCAGAAACACTGCTTTGCTGTGAACAGGTTCTCCTAAACCTGCCTTCTCTGAACCCAGAGCTAGACCCAGTGTGGATGGAAGGTCTGCTTCCTCCCACTAGGCCCCACCTCCTGAAGGCTCCACCACCTCCCAGTAGTGCCCCCTACTGGGGACCAGCCTTCAGCACATGGCCTTGGGGGGGCATTTGCGATGTTGATCCTGGCTGTAAACAGCTTCCCTTCCTAGCTGGCTCCACTCAGCTTGGTTAGGATGAGGACTCAGCAATGGTGTGATTCATGTCCGTCAAATCGGGAGGATACTCAGCTGCTGTTTCCTCAAATTTCCTTTGCCCCTGCTGTGGGAACTCTAACTACAGGCTCACTAGTCACTTGAAGCTGTCCTATAGCTCACTGATGTTCTGCTCTTTTTTTTCTTTTTTGGGGAGAAGAAGGGGCAGGGGCAGTTCTTTTAGCTCTGTGTTTCCTTTTGGTCAGGGACAAGTTAATTTAGGTGTCCACTTGACTGGATTAAGGACTGCCCAGAGGGTTGGTAAAGTGTCCCTCTGGCTGTGTCTGAGTGAAGCCAGACTCTTTTAGGCAGTTAGTATAGATGGGTAAATCAAGTCAGGTCGGGCCAAGAAAGACAATTTTGAGTGAGTCCTGGGAAGCTGGAGACTTGTTGGCCGGAGGAATTGGAATGTTAGTTGCTTCAGAGCCCTTCCTCCACCCTTATCAAAACCCTGCCCCAACCTTTTGCTTTGAAGTTGTTAATGTGTCCTGGGCTGCTCCATCCTGCCCTTCCCCTATCAGCCCACCTTTTGGCCGTCCAAGGAGAAGAGATCAGGAGAACAAAGGAAGCCCTGGGACATATAAAAAGGCAGACCTGCCACGCTTGGGGGACACCCGGGGACCCTGGAATACCAGCAATGGGCCCCCTTCTCCCTCCCGGGGGAAGTCTATGTTACCCCTTTTAAATAAACCCTGCTTTAGATGCTTGCCTCAGTGTGCTTCTCTAATGTTCAAACTTCAACATTTTGGGGAGCAGAACTCGTCACTGGTAAATGGCGGTATCATGAGGGTGCTTGCAGAGCAGACTGGTGTGCAAGTCGGGGGCTGGGTGGGGATGAGCTGCCCTCGGTGAATGGGCACTATCAGGCAGCTGGGCCCCAGCAGAGCATGAAGGCCAAGGAGAGGGGGATCTGCCCTCTCTGGAGCAGGGACAGCCTCTCCTCCTGTCCCTGGACTCAGAGCTTGCACTGAGCCTCCAGAGTCTCCAGGTGCAGGTGGATCTAAGCTCATTCCCTACTCCTTTATCTCAGGTAGAGGTAGAAAAGATTTTTTTTTCATTAATAAAACATTTTTTAAAAATTTGAAGTGTTGTAGTGGAATCAGCCCTTCATAATCATGCTCTCCAAATCCAGTGATCCGACCAATTAAGGGTGGGAAATACCCAGACACTGCGTCTGTGCTGAGCACACGCAGACTCCCCGGGGTCTGAGGGTGTTCTATGTGTCAGGCATGAGTGTGTGGAGATGACTGAGCACATGACAGGACCTGTCTGCGAACTGGGGTAAGCACGCTCAGTGCCCAGGAAAGCTCACTGTCCCAGGCAGTGAGACAAGAAGACTCTAAGGAACACAATCTGGAAGGCAGCAGAGAGGGGAGCAGGCCACATGCCTGTCTCCAGTCTTCAGGTGAGGATCAAGCAGAGTGGCCTCAGTTGTAAAGCAGAAGGTGTGCTCTGAAAAGCCCCGGAGGAGCTGCACCTGCAGTGGGCATGCACCCTATCTCACCCAGCCTGCGTTCTGAGGGTGTGAGAGGAACCGAGTGTCCAAACCCTTCCCATTGAGTCCTCCAGGGTTTTTCTTTGGGATCAGTAAAGAGTATTCTTGGGGCATTTGCAGCCCTGAAGTTGAACAGTACATTACATGCAAATTTTATGTCATTTTATATAAGGGCTTTGAACATTGAAGATTTGGGTATATGCAGTGACCTGTATCAACTCCCAGAGGATACTGAGAGATACATAAAATCAAGGGACACCAGCTGTGGCATGCGATGGTGCCACACACATTGCCAGCCACTGGGCAAACAGCCAGCCCAGAGCCCTGGTCACAGCTTGTCCTCCCTGATACAGGTGCTGATGTCATGAGGCAGGGGCTGTGGCCTGGCTGGCGTCCATGTGCAGGTTCAGGGACCCCAGGAAGGAGGAGGACTGGCTGCTGGAGGAGGCGGAGCTGCTGGAGGAGTGGAATGTGGTGGCTCCAGAGGAATGGAAACAGAGTTGGTCTGGCTTCTGCTCTGGAAGGAGTGGGGCCATCTGGGAACCTGGCTGGATGCCTACCTGCAGTTGTGCCCACAAAACCCACTGCCAGGCACAGGTCCATTGTGTGTCCAGGCAGAGTGAGGGCCAGAGCTGCAGCCATGTTACCTGGGCCCTTCATGAGGTAATCGAGGGCCTCCACACTTATGGCTGCTTCACTGGGCTTGATGTCTGTGGATAGCTTGTTGTCTGTCCCCATCAACACCATTTCTTGCTGTCTAAGTTCTACAACACTTCCCCAAGCACCCTATTGGGCTAATACCACCCTGACAAAGCTCTGCACCCAGAGACCCTAGGCCCACAGGAGGAGGAGGAGCAGAGCCTACCCACCCCACCCAGGAGCTGGAGCACAGGGGCTGAGGCTGGGGATCCCCGTCCAGCCCAGGCGTCTGCTTGGGCATCATAGTGGCCTCTGTTGAGAAGCCCAGGGCACCTTGGGGCAGGAGCCACTCTCCTGGAAGAGGCCTGTGCTGATGCAAGGGTGCTGCGCAGCAGGACCAGGTGGACAGTCGGCCTCCAGGAGGCCATGTCCATGGTGAAGACACAGCAGCAGAGGGAGTGTCTGACTGAGAGGAGATCCAAGCATAGTATGGGAATTTGAGAATGAATTTTTTCTTGGGAAAATTAAGCAAAGAAAATGAACCCTAAGGAAAATGTATGAAGATAGAAAATAAAGCACTTACTGACGGATTCAGCTGTCTTGGTACGTCAGAGTCTTGGGGGGACAGCAGGAGGCAGGTGTGTGCGTTGCCCTTTAAGAGTTACATCTTCATCTCCATCAGCAGATGATATGATACCAATTCATCAAAGTGCCTGGTCTTTTTACATGGAGATGAGGATGGAAGGGGTTGGGGACTGGAGGTGGTGGGCCCAGGCAGACACTGGTCTTTCTGTAATGCTGAGGCACTGGTTTACTTGTGAAGCTATGCATGTGGACACTGGACTGCGGCTGCCTCTGGCCAGGTGGCATAGTTTGCATCAGTTTAAGCTTCCTTCTGAGAATAGCCAGAAACCTGGATAAATATTTGAAAAACGTCTGCTTGAAGGTTGTGTGGCAATATAAGGCAACCCAACGTTGAAGGCCAATATCATGGGCAGATAGGCAACTCACAGGCCTGGCCTGATGTCCAGCAACTTTAATCCCTCTAAGCATTGCCAGTGGGCAAAAAGCAGGGTACAAGCAAAGAGCTGGGGATAAGGAGAGCCCTTGATGCCTCACGGGATGAGGAGAGTAAAACCAGAACTCAGGGATCATAGGGAACAGGGGACACTGAGGTAAGCAAGGGTAGACCAGTCCTCATGAAAGGCAGACTGAGTCCATGCAGCCTGTCTCCCACCTCACCATGACACTGTTTCTCAGTCCTCCCAACAAGGCAAGTCCCCTGGAGGTGGAGAACATCTGCCAGGCCTCAGATCATCCTTGTGACATTTCCGACACAGATCTGCTGTCCAGTGAAAATTACCAAGCACATAAGTAAAAGCAAAAGGGAACCCAGAGGGTTCAGCATCCACAAGAGGTCAGAGCCTGGATGCCCACCACAAAGAGGGAATAAAGGAAACTTTACAGCTCAAAATATTATACCTGGCTGGGCATGTGGCACAAGCCTGTAAGCCCAGCAATTGGGGAGGCTGAGGCAGGAGGATTGCAAGTTCCAGGCCAGCCTGGGCAACTAAGGGTGACCCTGTCTCAAAATTTTAAAGAGCCCAGTGGTAGAGCATCTCTAGATTTAATTCCCAGCCAAAGGAAAGACACACACACACACACACACACACACACACACACACACACACACACAAAATATACAATAACTGAGATAAAGAACCAGATAAGTGGGTTTGATAGCAATCAGTATTCTAGGCAGACAGCAGAGAAACTGGAGCAGAAGTGTAGAAGAAGAGTCTGATCAAGTGTTCCGAAGTAGCCCTACCCCACTCCAAGAAGCAAAGACACCACCCACCCTTGGGTATCAAAGCAGAGCTGCTGGGACAAGAGAGTCCCCCCGCCTGCCTGTGAGGGTGGGAGAGAGGTGTCTGGCAGTTAATGCCCAGAATGAGCCTCCAGAACAAGGGGCAGGGAGAGTCAGAGGGGCACCAGGCACAGTGCTGAAGTTTCCCCACTCCATCTCCCCAGGGTCCGCAGGGACCGGTTTGTCAATGTCCTCTGTGGTCTTCCCCGCCTGTTTTCACCAAAAAGGTGGGACACATAGAAAACAGCAAGATAGTAAATGCATACCCAAATCCATCAAGTGGCATTAAATATAAATACACTATTTCAGTTTAAAGTCAAAAGTGGTTAGACTGGATAAAAAAGAGAAAATCAAAATAAAATATGTGCTGATTATAAGAAACACGTCTCGGATATAAGAACAGAAAAGGGGGTGGAAGTGCCAGGGAGGCTGTCTCAGACACAGCAGAGCTTAGGGAAGCAGGGGAAGAGTACTGTGTGGATGGCCAGGGGTCTGGGGGAGGGTGCAATGAGGACCATGGGGAGGGCTTTGGCCAAGAGCTCCTTCTGCTCCCAAGCTGGGGTCCACATGCTTTCAAGGCAAATTGGAGTCACAGGGCACCTGGGCAGTTTCATTTGGGGTCTACAACAACTGTCGTCTGACAGTTGGAGGGTTGGCTCCCAGGGGCTGGGTGAATGGCTGTAGCCCTAGGGCTGAGGGACAGTCAACACTGCCTGCAAGGGCCAGGTTTGGAGGGGGACAGTCATCTGCCTCATGTGTGGTTGGGGTATCTGGAGTGAGCTGGCACTGGAATTAAAGCTCAGATTCAGAAAGGTCTTGGTGGAGGTTTGAAGTCACTAGACTGGATGGAAACATCTCCAATGTGGACAGAAGCCCATGTGAAGAAATTGGAGAAGGGGGAGAAGGGGTAGACATGGAAGGTGGAGGAGACCTGGTGGGTCCTGGCAGCAACCCCTCCGTGGGCACCTGCAGGGAGACCAAGTGCTGACCCTCTACCCTGCTCTGAAGGCCTTGGCAGACAGAGGAGGGCAGCAGGCTGGCCCCTGGGTAATGGAGCTCCAGGGCCAGACATGGAGCCCTTTGCCTGGGGCAGTGACAGTGGTTTACAACTCTCTACATTGGTTTCATGGAGGGGAGAGATAAGGATGCAAGTGCTGAAGGGTTGAATCCAAAAACTTGCTGGTATATGTGCTGAGAGGGACCACCCAAGGGCCACCTGCATGGTACCACCTGCATGATAGGCCTCTTGGGTGGGCCACCTGCTCCAGATCACAGCCCTAGACACCTGCTCAGAACCAACCCCAGACCCCAGCCCTAGCCCCAGACAGATCCCAGCCCCAGACAGACATATCCCAGCCCTAGACAGAAGGTCCCAGGCCCAGACTGATCCCAGCCCCAGACAGATCCCAGCCTCAGACAGAACCCAGCCCAGTCCTGGGGCACTGGCAGGTGAGAGAGATCTCAGCCCCAGACAGACAAACCCCAGCTCTAGATAGTCAGATCCCAGTCCCAGACAGATAGACCCCAGCCCCAGACAGACAGACCCCAGCTCTAGACAGTCAGATCCCAGCCCCAGACAGAACCCAGCCCAGTCCTGGGGCACTGGCAGCTCTCCTCGCAACCTGCCTCTGCTCCTCAGTGCTGCTGCTACAGTATCTTCCCTGTGACATTGGCCCACACTCTCTGGACCTCTATGGAACCCACCTAGAGAATGTAGATGTGCTGAGCTTTCTGCCTTCTGCAAAACCAGATCTCAAACCTCAGGCTGCTGTCTCCAATGTTCTCAGTGCAACACCAGGCAGAGCATCTGCCACCAGGAACATGGCCCTGCTACTGGGGCTTCCCAGCTGCTCTCTGACCCGAGGCAACAGGCTTTGGTCCATGAACAGATACCACACAGAGACCATGTGGGACCAGTAGGGTGTGGACCTGGGCAGGATCAATGGAGCTGGGAGGTACTCACCTGGGATGGAGAATTGGCCCCAGTGAACAGGTCCAGACCCAGGTCCCCTGTGGGGCTTCAGTCTTTCCACTGAAGAAGAGCGATACCTGGAAATCTCTATGGTGCCCTCATAGCTGCTGCATCCTGGAGGTCACAGCCCTTTCTATGCTGGTAGATAAATGGTTGTGGGTGCCTTCTGTGAACCCCAGAACCTCAAGTGTGCTCGGGTTCTTACTGGTGTAGGAGGTTGCTCATGAGTGTGTAAGATGACACTCTAGTCTGGGAGCCTGCTTACTTGTCCTTGGGTCTGTCAGGAAGTGGATCCAGGGAGGTCCTGCCCTGGCTTTGTCTTTGCCAGAATTCTATGTGAAGCTACTGCTGAGCTCACATTTGTTCCTAACCACTGAACTGCACACACAGGTGGAAAAGGCAAATGTCTCTTTGTACCAAAGAACCACAGAGCTACCTTCAAGGACTGCTTGTACAGGTAGAGGTCATTTGCTCCATCCACCTTCCTGGTCTGGCTGAACAGGATGAGGTCTTTGAAGAGGGATACATGCCAGAGAGACTTGTTCCTTCCCCAGCAGACAAGAAACTTCCCACACTGCAGCTACCACTGCTCCTCAGCCCACCTGCAAGGACAGCCTTCCTAGGGAACACGGCTACCCTCAGGGGATAAGACCTGCAGATGGCACATGCCCTCCTCATTGGGAGGGCCTGGCTCACCAAAGGAGCAGGTCCTGGCCCTGGCCCCCACCCCCAGCAGGCCCACACTCAGGTATCTTAAATCTGGCCCAAGTAAACAGATTTCTAGTCACTTAGGCTAGGAGAACCTGGAGTTCTGTCACCTTTCCCATGCTGCCAGGGACCTTGCTGCTGTCTTCTGCCCAGCCCCAGTCCTTCCAACTCAAGTGCCAGGACCCTGGCACCCAGGCTGCAGTTGTGCATGGCATCCATAGGTCACTGCCCTGACAGTTGTAAGTGGGCCGTGTCTTTGCATCCCACCACTTGTCTAGCTGCTGCTCCAGGACAGGGGAGTGGGTGGCCCCCTTGACCAGGTCCTGGAGCAGCAGCCTGTACTTGCCAGGCATGGCACGGGCCTCAGCTGGTAGGAGGCCTGGCCCAGCTATCACCCACTGCCCACTGCTTGTGGCCAGCAGAATCAGCCAGGGCCAGGTATAGTTGGGGGACACCATTCACACATGAGTGAGGAATGACCTTGAAGAAGGTGTACGTGGCTACTGAACGGGGCATGGGACTGGGTCTCGTTTTTTGCTGTGGAGCATGTACAGGCCAAACTGCTTCTCCTGGAAGGGCAGGGAGGATGTGGCTGAGCAGGCGCCCAAGCCCGGGTGGCAGACATGGAGTGAGGAGCCTCTGGATGTCACTGAGCTTGGGTCTCATTCTCCTGTGGTGGCCAGCATGCAAGAGACCTGTTGACTCTCCTCCTGCAGGTGCATCTAGGATTAATTTAATTTGTAGCCAGCCACAGAACTTAGAAGGGCAGAGGAGATCCATCCTCCATCCTCCATCTGAACATCTCACCCCTTTCTAAACAATGCAATCCCAAGGACACCAAGGCAGGGCAGAATTTTCTGCCATTATTTGTATTTACTTATTCTTCAAATTGGAATAAAGCAACAAATGCGCACCTGCAATCAGGGAACCCCTGCGCATGGGACTTGTGCCTTTCCATTCCTGCACTGCAGATTCTGAGAATACAGCACTGTCAGGCTGGCTGGGAGTGCACTGACACAGCCTGCTCAGCACAGCCCCAGCACCCACAATCAGGCAAGGACCGTGAGCCCCTGCAGCAGCCAACCAAAAAGCCCCAGGTGCTCAGAAACAGAAGCAAAATAAGAGTGGTCTGGGGACTTGGTCAAATTAAATGGACAACTTACTCACCAGCAAACAATGGCTAGAAATTACAGTGGAGGTGGGGCTCTCATCAGAACGGCCCCCAACCTCCTGTGTCCTGCTGCCCCCCCCAAACTTTTGCAGCAGCTTAGCTACCCTGCCTGGGTGCCACCTGCTGAGGCCCAGGAACATGCTGGCGATGCTCCGTGCTCCCCTTCTCAGGGATGGGAAGGACTCTCCTGGCAAGGAAATACGCCCGATCCCTCATGTCCACAATGAAGACCCGCCCCCAGGCTCCACATGGAACTCCACCTTCAATAAGATGCAGGTCGAAGTTGTAACCTAAAGGTAGGTCTCAGAGAGAAGTCTGGCTTCTCTGCTTGGAGCAAAGCTGTGTGGTGGCATTCGGAGGGAAGACCTTCCATGGAGCTTGAAACACACCAGCCAGTGAGCAAGCACAAGGCAGGAAGTCAGCCCTCCTTAGCCCCATGGCCACCACAGAATGAGCAGACAATGCGCCTGTCCTCGTCTAGCAATCAGCAAAAACTGTCTTTGCAGACGCCTTCCACAGGTTGAAACAGCAGCCTCAGGCTTATGGCACGGTGGGCACACCTCATTTCTCTAAGACTCAGACTTTCTTTCTAAGGGTGATTTTCAAGGCACACCCTGTCCATACCATAGCTTACTGTAGTTTTCCATAATGGCCTCAGATAACTGCAGTTACTAGTTCACCACAGCAGTGAGTCTACAAAATTCCAAGGGAACAGTTTTTTAGTAATTCCACCCTGCATGTTGGGCTGGTGACTAATGTCTCGTTTAGAGACATTAGTTTCTGGACAGAGCAGGATGGACAGCATGGTGGGGGGTGTCTGTGGTTTTCTTTCTCCTTTGTAGTGCAGCACCTAACGCTGGATGGCTTCAGTGTCTAGATTCTCATGGACCCAAGGCCCTAAGAACAGGGCCTCCACCTTACTTTCCTGTCCATCATACCTGTCCACCTCAGGCTGTGGCCATAGTGCAGTTGCTTCTAGACCTTTGACAAAGGCACCAGTGTGACCCCACTCGTGGGTGACCTTGGGGCTGCAGTTGAGATGAGGCCCCTCTAACTCTGGGGTTTTCTTCATGATTTTCTTCAGTGGGCATTTCCGTGGGTGGCTGGCTGGTGTCTCAGTGGGCTCAGAGGAGCAGACGGAGCTGTTGTCTAGGTTGGTCCTGGTGGTCCCTGTTCCCAGAAGCTCCCACAACAAGGACAATACGTCCCACAGAGCACACATACCTGGATTCAGGTGCTCACCCTTGGGTTCACACAGAGCCACTGGCCCAGGGGGGCTGGACAGCAGTTGGGCCTGTCCCCAGGCATTGCCCTTTGCATCTTATGGGGACCTGAGGGAGTCTTATGGGCAAGCTCATGCTTCAGGGGACTCCAGCAGAGATGGCACACTGGGCCCAGACAACCTCAGACAGGGCCCTTCCTCGTGGATCCTGGGCTGCTGGTCTGCATTCACAAGTCATGCCTTTGCCACTGAGCCTGCAGGCCACCCAGGCCGGACACCCACTACACATGCCTTGTAGGTCTCTGCAGTCATCTTGGTGGTTTCCTCGTAGTAGCTTCTCAAATACTGCATGACTGGAGAGGAAGAACGAGCCTCTGGGTCCAAGTGTACCTGGCCCTTGTGCTCTGCAGCATGTACCTGTGCACCTGAGTGACCTTCATGAGGCAAGACCACCAGCCAAGATGCCCCAGCCTCATGGGAGACCAACCCAGAACCAACTCAGGACAGCTCTCCCTCTAGATCTTCTGGAGCAAGCACAGGGCAGCCAGCTGGCAGCATCAGAAGAGGACCCACTGCCTGTGGGCACCTGCTGGCAGGTGGGCTGGTGAGTCTGTGTTTGACCCAGTAGAATTCTCCATGGCCTGAGCATACCATGGGATGTCTCAGGACTGCTGGAGAGACCAGGGAGTCAGGTATTCACATCCCTGTGGGCCTGAGAGCTGAGTGGGTGCAGAGATGGTGTCATGCCTGGGCCCTCTATGACCCCTGGGAGGGCTTTGGTGCTGGGCCCCTGTGGCTGTGCAAATCTGCAGCAGGGTGCTGTGTTGCAGAGGTGGTTTGGGGGTCTCTGGCAGCAGTTGGAATTTTATACCTGAGCTGAGAGCTCATAGATGTGTCATCCTGGCTGGGCCCTCTGGCACAGAAGTCAAACACTCAAGGTCTATGGAGGGCCTTCTCCACATGGGCCCAGTGCTCCAACAGGGCTGGCTGTCCCAGCCTGCTGCAGGGTAAGGCTCTCAACAAGTGTCTGTAGCACCAAGAAACAAGGTCTCCAGGAGGGCATGGTCAACTCTGCTGGCCTCTTACTGACTGGAAGACTGAGACAGACATGCCACTAGGCTGTTGTGGCATCTTCTATAGCATCTTAGTGGCATCTTCCTTAAGGACAGGGCCAAACCAATACAACTTATGGTGGTCTGCCAACAATATGCTGCCCTCAGCAATGATGATTGGGAGTCCTATGAACTAGGCAATGGTCCTTGACAGGATGTGGAAGTCTAAATCATCCATGGGAAGCCTTCCCAAAGGCAACTGTTCTGTCCCATGTCTTCCCCTCAGCTGCCGTGGCTTGCTGGCCTTGGGTAAGTCCACCTGAAGTGCTAGAGTGGCAGCCAGAGACGGGTAAGATCTCCAGAGAGGAGACAATCTAAGACAGGCGCACTCTCGAGTAAGATGGGCTCCCATCAATAAAACAGAAAAGGGGAAAAGAAATGTTGGGGACATTGAGAAAATATCAGCCAAAAACATAACTCTCTGACTTCCTGATATATGGACTTGGCCTAGCCCAGGGGTGTTGCCCTGACACATGACGAAAAAATCAAACTACCACAAGGATAGGCTAATGGATGTTCCTCCAAAAAACCCTCTCTTTTTTCATGAAAGACATCATGGTGCTGAAAGAGTTAACTTTGTGAAGGTTCTCCCATTTACTTGCTGTTCGGTTCTTCATTCACATATATGGCCACCAGGTGTCGCTATTTCAATTATTTAGATCCAGACTAATTCTGTAAATTTTATCTTTTTTGGAATCTAGCTAAAAACATAAAAAAACATAGAAAGAATAACACAAACCTTTTTCTATAAGTACTTAATTCCTAGTTAATAAGCTTTAAGAGTCTTTTTTTTATTAAAAATAGATATCTTTTACATTTAAAGTAGATATAAATTCCTTATAGTAAAAAGTACTTCAGAGTTAACATTCAGCCTTTCCTCCCCCTTTTCCCTGCTTCTAGGTTTTATAAACAACTGCTATAAAAGAAAAACAATAGTGCTTTGGAATCCCAGACAGAGAAAGTTAACTTTTATCAGACAGCCTGAATGGTGTGCAGAGAAAAATAGTTTCAGGGAATCCGTGAGAAATAAATTTTCACCCAAACTAATTAGATAAAAAATGACAAAATTATAATATGTCCAGACAGTCACGTACAGGGCCTTGAAAAGGTGTAAGTGACCTCAAAACCTTGAAATATATAAAATAAGAAATTTAATATGTCTAAAATGTAATCTATAAATTAAGTCATGTCTGTAATGAAATCACAAAAGAAAGTATAAACAATCTGTACTGCCAAAAATTATGCTTAAATACCTACAACAAAGTGAAAGTAAAGGGAGAAGATTCAGCAGCCTAACTTGTTGTCTGTGTGTGCTGATTTCTTCCGCCACCGGCTGACTCCTTTACTTCGTGCTATGTTGAGCACTGGCTTAGCACCCCCCGGCTGACAACCCACTTTGGCAGCCCCCCTATAGATCGTGCTACATTGCACCTCTTGCTGAGTCCACCTCGGACCCCCACACTAGGCCAGCTCTCTGCTCAACAGAATTGAGTGCCAACAGCAGCACTGAAATACCTCCAAAGCCCTGGGCTGCTTCCTTTGCACCCTGTGTGTGCCTCCAGCCCTCATCCCATGTGCCAGTTCTACTGTAGCCAAAGAACAGTGTGTTAACACAGCCTGGGCCCTGGTGCTGGTGTGCAGGGGGCTGGTCTGGGCCCTCACCCCGGGTGAGGCACAGAAGGCCTGCTACTTCCCATAGCACTGCCCCATGTCTTCTAGGAGGGCAGCCGCAAGAGGCTGTCCAGCTTCCCTAGTTCCCTTTCAAACAACCATAGGACCCACTCAGGAGAAAATTCCACTTTCACAAGTGAAGTGGAAGTAACTGAGTTCTGGAGCTGCACGGCGTATGTCTCATGAGAAAGCCGCTTATCTCTTCTTACATAGCAGCAGGGCACCTACATCCCAGCTTGACTACATTGCAAATGGAAGTTAGGCCTTGCCCCAAGGACAGGGTGAAGGGAGGAGGGTCACCTGCTCCTGCCTGCCCTGAGGACATGACCTAGGCAACCCCTCCTCCAGCATCCTCAGATCCCAAAGACTCTCCAACTGCTGCAGAGTCTCATTCAAGGGGATCAGCCTGTGGACCTCCCTGTCCACTTGGTTGCACAGTCCAGAGAAAAGGCAGCCCTTAGGGCTGGGCTGTCCTGGTGGTCATATGAGCTCACAGGCCACCCTGGGAGAACATGCTGTTAGTGACATCCCCGTCAGCCTTGGTGGGACAGATGACTGGGCTGGCTCCTGGGAGCTGAGGTGTGGAAGCAGCTTCCAGGCAGCATCAGGCAGGACAAGTGCCGCTTGCAGCCTGTGATGGGGACAAAATTGTTTCCCTCTAGCGTTCCCAGAAAACTGCCAGCTGTCCCTGGGCAAACATGGCAAAAGGTACAGGGGTGGGTCAGTGCAGAGGAGCTCTCCCTGAGCACAGTGCCACAGTCCTGGCTGAACAGTCCTTCCCTGGCCAGGTTTGGGTGCTGCCTGGAATGAGCACTCACTGGCAGTTTTTTCCTGTGCCAGGATGTGCTGCCCTCCAGCCTGAGGGACCAAGCAGTGTGCCCTCCAGGACGTGCTTCATCACTGTCTCCTGCTGGCTGAGTAGCTCAGTGATTTCCTTCAGGGGTAGGAGGAATGTTCCTTTGACCCCTCCCTGAGTCCAACAGGAGCACTGCAAAGCAGGGCGGCATGCCTGTCCTGGAGTTTTGGTGCCCTCTGTACCTCCGCCCCCACCCAGGCCAGTGGGAAGGTGGCAGGGTCCAGATCCATCATGCCAGAGCAGGTAGTCTCAGACATCTCTGTGGTCTTCAGGACCAAGGATGGAGCACAGACTTGACTTTGGAAAGAGAAAGTGGATCCCCAGCAGAGGGAACTGAGAAGCTGAGGCCCAGGGCTTGTAACCTCTGCACAGGTCTCTGACCCTACACCAAGCTCGCTAAACCCTGAGCAGGAAAGGGTGAGAGAGCAAAGAAAAACCCACTACAGGTCACAATCCACGTCCCCACAACAGAATGTTCTCCACTTCCAAAGTGCAGCCCAAGACCACTTGATGCATGAAGAGTCAGGAAAATGTGGCCTGCAGTCAAGGGAAAGGACCTGGATGTTGTAGTCACTAGATGAGGATGTCCAAGAGAGTGTTCTGCCTACTCTCAGCCGGGGAGGGGAGTGTGCTCACATTAGTGACAGCATAGCAGATCTCAGGAGAGACAGGGATGCTCTCCAGAACCACTGTGTTGCCGCCTGAAGCGCTTGGAGCAACGGAGCCGCGGGAAAAACTTCAGAAGCAAACTGGAGACAAACAGCTTTTTATTCTGATAACTTTTCTCTCTGGTTCTAACACGACTAACACACGCCAAACACACCACTAAAATGGCCCTGACCCGATCAGCAATTTCGGCCAAGTCACTCGAGATCCCGCAACAAGTCCCGTGAGACTACGGGAGGCGACAATGCCCAAATCTCCACGGCTCATAGTCAACCGCAATTCAAGTCAATCCCCAAACAGGGCTCCTGCATCAGGAGAGACAGGGATGCTCTCCAGAACCACTGGAAAGCTGTTAGCTGAAAAATACAGTATCTTAAAAAAGTTGCTGCATGGGTTTAATAGCTGAGCACAGTTGATGAAGTAAAACAGCCATCTGATCTGGAGGGTCCAGAGGAAAAATGTGAAGAGAATGAGGGCTCCTGGGGACCAGGGACAATGTCAGTGTTGAAGCTGCAGTCCTGGAGAAGGGAAGAGAGGACAAGGCAGAAACAGCATATCCAAAAGCTGGCTGACAGCGTCCTGCACTTGGTGATTGATGTGAATCTGCACATCGGACAACTCCACCCAAACCCAGTCAGGGGAAATGTGAAGATGACCATGTCTACTCACATCACAGTCGATTTGGTGAAAAGAAGAGAAAATCTGGGCGGCACTTGAACAAGGATCTGAATCACTCGGACCTTGTGCCAGGTGAGTGGAGGCCAGAGCACCACATGTCTTAAGTGTTGGGGAAGCCCTGGCTGCTCCCCAGCCAGAGCTGCACACCCCACCAGAGGACGCCACACCAGGGCGAGGAAAGGTGCTGGCAGGTGCAGGAGGAAGAGGCTAAGGAGAGAGGGGAAAGCACACAAATGAGTGCAGCCGTGTCTTGAGGGCGAGCTCGGCAAGGCACCTGAAGAGCAGGTTCCAGTGCTGCAGAGCTCAGTGCTGCCCTGTGGCCATCGCGCCAGGGCACCATGGGCACTTTTCTCAGTGCTGCCCTGTGGCCATCGCGCCAGGGCGCCAGGGCACTTTTCTTTCTGGTTCGGTCATCTGAGGCCAAGGGTCTGAAACCATACCTGATTGTTACATCTCATCAGACCTGAATGCAGATTCTTTATCCACCAACAGGAAAATGTTATGGACTGTGAGGGGAGATGTGTTCTGAAATAAATAAAATAAACATTATCGAGTAACCTTCTAAGTTTTGTCTTCGCTGAGTTGATGGAGTTGTCCGATATTGATCAGTGTTATTTTAGCATACATTCCTCCCAATATGTAAAGACTTTGCTGTGAATGCAAATCATTTGTTTTATAAATTTTTCATGTAATCAGGTTCACTGAGGTATAACTTACACAAAATAAAATTCACAACTTCAAATACATGGCTCTGTAGTTCAAGACAAAAGCAGCTATGTGACCCCCACCCAGAGCAGGTCCTCCGTGCCCTGGGGCAGCCAAGCCCTTCCCTCCCCGGTACCAATGCCAAGTGTTACTCAGACTCCACAGTCCTGCTTCCACCCTTGGCTTTGTGCTCCAGGAGCCACCAGTGTCCTAAGGTCCAGGCCTCACTCCTCCCAACTGGAGTTCCACAGTTTGCACCCACCAAAGGGCCTTGGCTCCAGTTCCCCACAGCCACGAGTCACTGTGATTCTGCATATGTTCAAGTCCTCTGCTAGAGAGTGAGTCCTCCTCGTTTGACCTTTGTGTGAAAACACCCCCTCCTCCTCTGGCCCCAAGATGAGGTGATCTGACCCAGCACCTCTGGCACTGTTGCAGGGGGTGCGTCCTCCCAGGCTCTGGGACTTACCTCAGGTTCTTCCCACTCTGGTCCCTTGGCCCACTGAAATTGTCACCAGAGAGGGGTCTGAGGAGGTCCCTCAGAAAAAGAAGGGGACCTCACCTCAGTCCTGGCAGGCTCTTGTCATCAACCTCAGAAAAGAATTCCAGGACACACTAGAAAGAGGTACAACAGCACTCTCCTCAGGAAAGCAAGGAGCAGTTGCTTGAAGGAACAGAGTCCAGGCTACCTCACGAGTGAGATGTGCTTTGGTTCCAAACACATTTGTTTTCTGAATGTATGTGAAGCATCTAAAATTTAGCATGTTTCTCTGAAGCTAGCTTCATTCATTTCTTAGATTTTTCTATGTTTAATGAGACAGCTTAATATAACAAATATGTAGACAAGCATGATTTGTGGAATGTAATTTCCAGACAATGTAAACTATTTTCAGTGTCACTCTGAATTTATTCTGTGGGACTAACTCTTCAACTGCTCTAGGCAAAATTTAGGGTGAGTCCCATGATTTTTCTTATCACTTTCAGTTAATAAAAGATTCTTTGAAAAAGCCATTAATACATTTGGCCCATATAGTCAACAAGACTTCAGCTTCAATTCAAAACTAAAACTTCTTCCTCTCACCCTGCTCAGGCCTGCTGTAGACCAAAGGTGGGAGAAGGGGACAAATCAGAGTGGCGGGAGGGTAGAGAGAGGTGCAGGCCGCAGGCAGGTTCTCCCTTGAGAACTGTCACCAGCAGCCCAGAATTACTGCCAGACAGCTGCCAAAGCTCTCTCTCGCTCTCCTGGGGCCCTGCGGTGGGTTCCTTGGAGACTCCCTTTCCCACCAGTTACTAGGGAGTGCTAGTGTGTAGCTTCTTTTTTGTGTGTGTGGGGTGGAGAAGGAATGATTTTTATTTTATTTTGATACTCAGAATAGATTAGGAGACAGTGAGATCGCCCTGATAGGGAAGTATAATTGTTTTCCTTTAGATAATAAGTCTTAGGAAGATTTAAAGTAATTTCTGCCCACTTTTTATAAAAGGTTGATTTTATTAGTGAAGGGCTCTGATTTTTTTCCCTCTTTCCTCATTTTTAAAATTGGTGTGTTGCAGTTGTACATAACGATGGGGTTTGTTATTAACATATTCATACCTGCGCACAATATAATTGGCCACCATCACTCCCTAGCACTTCCCTCTCTCCCCTACTCCCACCCCCGCTTTCCTCTGCTGATCTCCCTTTGTTTTTTATGAGACCCCTGTCCACACCTTTCTTCCCCCTTTCCTCCCTAGCTTCAGGCTCTTATTTTAAGGGGAGCTTTGTAAACAGTGACTGTGAGAGGTATGCAGGGGGTACCAGCATGGTGTGACTCTCTTAATCATGGAGCACAGGACAGGCCATAGTGGTGTGGTTCTTTCCAGGGTCTCTAGGTTGATGTTATCTAGTCCTGAGTGTGTGAGTGGACAGGAGTGAGAGAAAGAGGGCATGAGTGACAGTGTCCTGAGGAGGCAGCTTCTGTGTTTGCAAGGGTCCAGTATGACATGCAGGTAGTGGAGTTTGGGGGGGGCCTGGTGTAGCCTGGGGGTTCCCTGCAACTCTCCTGTGCAGCCTCTGGAGTGGATTGGAAATATTAACTTAAGTGGGGGTAACACCTACTACCCAGACTCCAGGAAGGGCCTATTCACCATCTTCAGAGACAACTGCAAGAACACCAGGTATCTGCAAATGAACAGTCTGAGAGCCCAGGACAAGCCCACCTATTACTGTGCCAGAGATGCAGTGAAGGGATCTCCGTGTGAGCCCAGACACAAACCTCCCTGCAGGGTGCCAATGGCCAGCAGGGGGCGCTCACCACACAGGGAGCTTAGAGTCAGCCCAGGAGCTGGTGCAGAGGGGGTTGAGGGCTCATTTCCTGTTGGGTTTCAAAATTCTTCTGCATCTTGCTCTTTTCTATGTGGAAATCCCTCCAGATTTATGTCTGTTTTATCTCTGAAGTTTCATAATTTTTTTTCTTTACAGATGCAGAGGACCACGATGGCCAATCTGAGCCCCACAGCAGTTTGATAAAGAACTGACAGGGAGGTTCAGGCAGGTTCCCTCTACATTGTTGGGTCTTCCTCTCCATTCATAGTGTGTCCATAGAACCTTCCAGATTTGGGATCTTGTGACTCTGCTTTTCTTTCCATATTGAAAGTCAGCATTGCCCAGGGGTCAGGATTCACCATGCAAAAGCACAGGGTGTGGCCACATCTGCTCCTGTGAGTGACCTCACAGTGGGCCATAAGGCCTCCTGAGCCCTCTGCTGAGTTGTGGACAGCACTTTCTGAGGCACAAAATGTCACAGGGGTAGACTTGCTACTCTGGAGTCAGAAACAATGGAGAATGGGGTCAGACAGATCTCTCCAGGAGACATATGTCACAGCTCAGGCATGTCATCAAGGGCCACTGAGGTAGGACCCTGTACACAGTGCTGTCCCTGAGGCAAAGTAGGCATCAGAAATACTGCTGTCATCAGGTCACTGAGACTCAAGACAGCTCCACAGTCCAGTACATGGCAGCATGACTCTTGTCACATGGGTGCACAGGCAGAGCCCATGGAGCCTGATCCCTCCAGGGAGAAGAGCCCTTTGGCAGCCCGAGGAAGAGGAGAAGGTCCCCAGGGGTTTGGTAGCTCCTGAGTACCACCCTGGCCTCAGCCCTGTGTTAGGACCTTCCTGCAGAACCAGGAGAGATTTCTTCATGACAATCCACTGTGATGTCCATGTTGGGAAACTTCCACAGACACAGAGAAATTGAGGGATATTTTGAGCCCCCCACAGTGACTCCCAGGGAGAGCTGGGTTGGTGTAGCAGAACCCAGCTGACATGGGGAAACAGGGGAGAGAGCTGAGCCCTCACAGTGTCAGGGGTCATCAGGGAAAGTTTCGCCTGGATATTTAGGATTAAACAGCACCAGAGGAAGAGGCACCCAGGGGCTTTCTCTGCTCCATGTCCAGAAGTTGGGCCAGATGGGAAGCGGGGAAGGCTCAGCAGGAAATCCCAGGTTATACAAGTCCATGTGATTATGTCTGAATAAAATCAATCCAATCTAATTAGTTAATGTGTCATTGGCTGTCCTCAAATAAATGGTACGATCTTCCTGCGAACTCATCTGTCCTTGGCCTTGTCTTTCCTGGGTTTTGACCCATAATGTGACTTCTGTGTCTGTCCATGGTCTGCTCAGGCTGCCTGATGCTCCTAGGCTCAGATTGGCAGTGTTCACAGTTCTGAAAGTTCATGCATCTGCTCCTGCATGTCCCACTGTGGCCAGGGAATTATGTACAGGTGGCATCATGATCACTTGTATTCCTAAGGTCTCAGATATATATTGTTGAGCAGGTGTTATGTCTTTTCATTCTTCTCCCCCCCTTCTCAATCAACTGTAACATAAATAAGTCTTTGCCAAATGGTGATTGAAGAGACCCATAGGCTCCTTGTTCTTTTTTTTTTTTGTTTGTTTGTTTGTTTTTCTATCTGAGGAGTGCATTCACAGCACCTGGATCAGATCGGCCTCACAGTCCTGTGGGCTGCATGGTGCTAAGGCCACTCTGGCAGCCTGGCCATGTGAGGTGCTACTGGCAGAGCAGCAGAGGTACAGTGCCCATCTGTTTCCAAGGGCTGCCTAGGGATGGCCCCTCCAGCAGGCCCAGGTCAGCACTGCAGCAGGCTCCATGAAAGAAGTGGTGGCTGTCAGCATTTGAGGAGGGCATGGGGCAGTTACCAGGTGGGACAAGGGCAAAATGCTCTCAGCACCCCATGGCTGACTTTGTACCCCAACAGGGACTCTGTGCAGTGGCTGCTCAGGGCCTGTACAGCTGCACTGGGGAATATTATTTGGGATAATAGGACTCCTGCAATGTACCTGGAATCCTGGGAAAGGTGTGTGGCCCCTTTACAGCTTGTTGGGCTCTCAGCATGCCCTGCCACTTAGGGAAGACTGATGGCTCTTCCTTCTCCTTGTAGAAATGTGGATTTTTGGCCAGCTGCTTCCTGTGTCTGCATGGACAGTTCCTCCCTGACACAGCATATAGCTGGGTAGGGAGGCTGAAGGGAGCAGCCAGCCAGCTTCTTCATAGGACCCAGGGCTGGGGTCTCTGCATGGCTCTGTGCAGTGGTGCCTGGGTGTGGAGCCCATGATGGCTCTGCTCTGTCCCCAGCCAATGCTGGGGCCTGTTTCCCAGAAGATCCGGAACTCTGTTTAGAGCTGTGGGGCTCAGATGTTCCAGCAGCACATGTGCCACCTGTCAGGAGTGAAGGATGATTGACAGCTGCTTGTGTGGCAGGGGCAGAGTCACCACCTCCACAAGGGGCTTCAGCAGAGCTCCTGCCTGTCACCCATGTGCTCTGTCTGGTGGGGGCATGAAGATCACTCACTCCCTCCACCATGCTCTGTTCTACACCACTGGCCATAGACTGACCCAGGCCTATGAGGCAGGGAGAAGAGCAGGGGACTCTGCAGCTTCCTCATCCACTAAAGCAGCATCCCAAGGAACTGGCCTGTAAAGTAAAATGCAAATTTCACAGGTGCTGAAGTGTGTGGATTTTTTAGTCCCCAAACAAACAAACACACAGAAATCATTCTTTGTAAAAATAATTTTTTAACCGAAGACTGAAAACTGGTGGATTTACTTTTACAGTAGCAAAACATTTGGTTGAAGGTGAAACACTCTGATCTTTGTTTTTTTTTTTTTTTTCTTTTTCTGAAACTCAAGTTACCAAAATATGTACTGAAAAAGGAAATATCACCATAGACAGCGCTGAAATACAGAAGATAATTAGAAACCATTTTGAAAATTTATACTCCATCAAATGGAGGGATCTTTATAAAAATCTTAACTGTAAGTAGATTCCAGATGTACATTTGAATCACAAGCCCACATTTTTTTAGAAGAGGATAATTTTTTAATCCCTCAATCTGACAGTGAATGTTTACATGTAACTCCAGAATCCAGTGCCTGAAAATAAAGTTTAATATCCGTGAACTTGTAAGCCTCCAAGCTAAAAAAGTACATGAAGAAGGTTTTCCCAGGAGGCACTGAGGGCCCCAGGAATTGCCTTTCAATGGTTTCTGTGTTACTGCAAGGAGCTCTGACTGATGATCCTAAACTTTTCCTGTCATGTTTTTCATTTTTCTGTATTCTTTAAAAAATTTATTTATTCGTTTTTAGTTGTACACAATGCCTTTATTTTTACGTGGTGCTGAGGATTGAACCTGGGCCGTGCACGTGCTAGGCGAGCGCTCTACCCCTGAGCCACAACCCCAGCCCCTCTGTATTCTTCACTCACTTCCTAGGGACATTTTCTACATTTATGATTCTGGACATAGAATAGATAACAGTGAAATCAAAAGAATAGTAATAATTGACTCTAGTGGATTGAAACATGCTAATGCTGTAATACTGAATTCCATGGTCCCAAAATGAATTTCCAAACAACAATAACTTCATGTCTAATGTCCCTAAAGTTGAAATCCTAAAGGTCCTAATTTACAACATAGTTCCTTGAACAGTAATGTAAAATCATTAAATGTACAATTACTTACCTATCTACCAGGAGGTGAATTGAGGAATCTCACAAACACACAGAGCATTTATGGGTCACTTTGCACAATAACACACACTCAGATCCACACATTCAGGTGCAAGACATGCTTTCAGCTGAGCACACGATGGTCACATCTGAGTGACTCATTAGTGCATCAAAGGGACATGAAAAAGAAGAGGAAGCTTGTCCTGCTCCAGACTTCTGCAGCAAGAGTGTCCAGCTTGGAGGCCAAGCGACACCTCCTCATCCCTGGAAGCCAGGTCTAACTCACATTCAAAGCTGTTGTATTTTTGCAGTTATCCAAGGAATGAGATGCCTGGGAAGGCAATTCCCACCCAAGGCCACGTTCTCTGATGGTTCTCTCCACCCCATCCTCTTGTTTCTCTCTCATGCTGTGAAAAACTGTTCTTCTGACCACCAGTGTATGGCCGTGTTCCCTGCAATGTCTGCACATTGAGATTTTGTTGTTTGCAATGGTCCCAAAGACTTTCCCAAGTGCAAGACCCATGTGCTTAGAAAGCAAGCAAGTGAGATCCAGTAAATTATTTTACAAATATAACTGACAGCAATCTTGGCCATGGGTCCTGTGTTTGTCATACAACAAGGAGAATCATCCATGAACTGGAGGAGGAATCATCTGAACTGTGATGGAGGCCACTCAGGAAAGTTCCCAATAAACATGGGTCATGGGTGAGGACATCATTGAGGAAACTGAAGAGAACAAGATGTTGGATCCATGAAATCTTGGCCAAAACAGAAATGAAGGGGAAGTCTCAAATGAGGCTGATGGTCAATGCAGTGGAAGGACATGTTACTTCAAGCAGAGCCACATGAAGCTTAGGCTTACTAGAGCATACTGGCTTACACCTGGCCCACATGATTTTGGGGAACCTTTCATATAGAGAGCTAAAGATTCCTAAGATGAGGAGGTGAGATCATTGAAAATGTCTCTCCTTTGGTCCACCTGGAAGAACAGCTTCATAAATCAGATGATTTGCAGGGACTTGGAAACTTCACCCAGTGGTACTCATGGCTTTGCAGGAGGTGAAAACATGGAGATCATCCAGGTCTTACCTAAGCCACACCAGGACCAGGAGGTGGTGTCGGCAGGTTCATTGTTTGCAGAGATTTCATGATCAAAACCACAGGGAATAAGGAGAGGAGCCTATATGTCTTGTTAGTATGCTGTGTTCACTCAGTTGGGCAGGAGATTGATTCCTGAACCTCATCGGGAGATCAGCAACTACACCTGCACTCTCAGTGAAACCCCTCACTAAAGAGAGTATCCACTGTTTTCTCCAACTGATGGGCTGTGGGCAAGGCAGGTCTCACTGCAGTGATGCTGCACAGGGAACGGGACCTGGGCCTCCCTCCCTCAACCCATCCTGCCCTGCATGCCATCCCTGTCTGCTGTTGGCCTGGCAATGCTGCTCTGGGTGGACTCAGTGGCTCTCAGCCTCAGGCTGCAGCTGAGCGCTGCCTCTGCTCCCAGGACTCTCACCTGTCGCAGCACCTCCATCCTGTCCTCTCATGGTGGAAAACAGAGAGCAGGACAGGTGAGTGGAAGGGCTCAGGGAAGATTCCTGCCCACTCTTCTCCACAGGCATAGGCTGGACAGTCAGGAGGACAAGCAGGCCAGAGGGTGGGGGCAGGATAGTAAGTACAGAGTAGAAAAAACCCTCCCCTTATGACACCTTGCTCCCTCATCTCCTGCTCAGTCTGCAGCTCATAAATCTCACAGAGATGAAAAACTAGTCCTGAGAACAAATGGAGGGTTCTTTTCCTGGATGTGGGGAACCCCATCCTCAGCCCTGTATTTCTGTTCAGTCATCACTGAGGGCTTCTCCTTCAGGGCTGGGAGGAGAACCTATGGCCTCTTGCATGTTAGGAACGTTCCTGCCACTCTGAGGCCCCTCTAGGTCCAGGAGAAAGGGCTTGCAGGAGGCAGTGCTGGGCTCAGGAAGGTGGGCTCCTCCTCTGACAGCCTTCCAGCACCCATGAAACCAACTGCTCTCCTGTCACAGGTAAAGTTCCTCTTGGGTTCAAGAGAGGGACACATCTCAGGAGCACAGAGGTACAGGGGCAGCCTGACCTCAGCCTCTCCAGATATAAGAAGAGCCTCACCCACATGCAAATTCCTCCTCCTGATCTGGGTTCAAATGCCCTCTGGGCTATGGGAGCTCACAGCTCTCTGCTCAGACAGGGCTGAGGTCTCTGGGAAGGCAGGGTGTGGTCTAGAAGATGAGGCTGCTGGGTTTTGTCCTGTGCCTGCTCACAGCTCCCCAAGGTGAGTGTCCACAGTGTTGGGTGTGGGTCCATAGGTGGTTGTGACTGCAGGTGACTGACAGGTTGTGACTGTCCTTGTCCCCAGGTTCAGCTGCAGGAGCTGGGACCTGGCTTGGTGAAGTCCTTGCAGACCCTGTCTCTCACCTGTGCTGTCTCTGTATTCTCCATCACAGCCGGTGGTTATGGCTGGAGCTGGATCCATCAGCCCCCAGGACAGGGGCTGGAGTGGACAGGGTACATATGGAGTGATGGTGATACTTACTACAGCCCATCCTTGAAAAGCCAAGCAAGTGTCCATCTCCAGAGACACATCCAAGAACCAGTTTTCTCTGCAGCTGAGCTCCCTGACCACCCAGGACATGGCCACCTGTTACTATGCCAGACACACAGTGAAGGCACCTCAGTGTAAGCCCAGACACAAACCTCCCTGAAGGGTACCCAGGGCCATCAGAAGGTGCTCAAAACACAGGGAGCTCAGGTCAGCCCAGAAATAGGTGCCCAGGGAGTAGAGAACAGTTCCCCTCAGGCCCTGAAGTTCCTGACAAGCCAGCACCTCCAATGACACCACCTTGCATGGGGATTCTCGAGGTCTCTCCTCTGTCAGACCCTCAGTAGCTTTTCCTTCTCTAGGTCATGCTTGACTGAATTTCTCACTCTAAGCACAGACCAGTCAACAACATTTCCTGATTAAGATTATTTTCTTACAATGACATTATCCACATAGTGACTTTTATGGAAAATTTATCAACTTATCTTTTAAGTACAAGGGATTGAACACAAGACACTTAAACTTGAACCCCATCCCAGCCCTGTTTGTGTCTTAGTTTGAGGCAGAATCTCCCTATGCTACCCAGGCCTTGAACTAATTGTTCTCCTGCCTCAGCCTCCTCAGTACATAGGATTACAGGAGAGTTCCACCAATCCTGGGTGAATTTTCTGAATGTCTGATGCTATGTCTTATCCCCTCGATGCTCAGGTGGGTCCTGTGTCCCCTTCCTATGACTCTTTCCCTTTCCTATTTCACTCAATGTTTTTCCTGTGATAGAAGAGGATATCATGCATACTTCATCGTGGAACACACATAGTGCCAGAACCTTCCACCCCCGGTGACCTTTGGTAACATCTGGAGTCATTTATTTCTCCCATGTTAAGAAAAGATCATCCAAGTCAACCAGTTGTTAGAGCCCTGGGGCATGTTGGAATCTCTTCCCTAAACATGACACCTCTCACTTGCAGACAATCTGCATTTAATGGCCTACTGTTGATATTTTTCATTACACCATTTGCATGTAATTAAGTCCAATTCAGTAATTTAAAACTTAAATGGATTTTTAACTGAATAATCAATGATGTGTTGTATGCTGTTGTCTTTCTCATGTGGTGGTGTTTGATCACCAACATTACTCAGAAGGTCAGCATCTCTCTCCATCAGACACACAGCTGGTGATTCCAGCTGTACTTTCACAGTAACACTGAAAACAAATTCTTGTGAGGCAGAGGACAGCACCCTGACACATGGGTGACAGGTGCCATGATGGATCCCAGGATGTGCACCCAGCTGTCCATCCCCTGTCCCTCCTTGGTGTGGGGAGTCCACCAGCTGTTCTGCTCCAGTCACTGTGAAGCACAGCCTAGCTGTGGGCCACAGGTGCACTGTGAGCTGCAGAGCACCAGGACAAGCCCTCTCTGCACATAGCCCTCATCACCCACCCTCACCCTCGCCCTCCCTGCACCTTCTCATCTCCAGTGGCCACCATCCTCTCTTTCCAGGAGCATGATGCAGTAGCTTCCCCACATGAGTGATGGTGTGGTGATGGTCTCTCCATGCCTGACTCATTTTAGCTAGGTCCATGTGCTCCAGGGCCATGCAAAGTGCTAGGAGGGGCAGGATGTCATTCTCTTTAGCAAATTACATTCTTCTGTGGGTAGCATATCTTCCATATATCCAATAAAGGACAATGTGGTGAAAATGAAAAATGCTTCAACAGTCATGGGACTGGAATTAAGGACAGGCCTCTTGGACTATTTGTTCCAACTGCTGTACCTCTGGGAAGAGGTCCTGTCCACAAGCCTCAGGCTGTCCCACTCCATGTCTCTCCTGGCCTCAGGCCATGCTGCACAGGGTGGGCTCTCAAGCCTGCTACTCTCCTAGGTGTCTCTGCAGCTGGTAGACCTACAATGCTGGGGCCCTATGGGTCCTTGCTCCCAGACTCCACTAGCCATTGCCCTAGGGGGAGACTGTGTAGGAGCCACACCTGGAACAAACCTCTGCCTGAGCCAAGGCCTACCCAGGGCATCCTCTGGAGTGCACTAGAGGAAGACCAACCTCCTCACTCTGGCACTCTGTGTGCCTGCAGAGTTAGCCCCATGATGCTGCCGGGTTGGCTGCTGGGTGACTATTCCAGCTCCCAGATCAGAGCTGGCACAGAGCAGCCCTTTATCCAGTCCCAGGGCTGCATCCACCTCTTTAGATGTTTACTATGCCTACCTCAGGCCCCAGCACAGTGTGCGCTGAGTCCAGTCGGTGCTGCTCTGAGCAGCTCCTGAGGCTGATGGTTCACAGTGAGAAAGTTGTACTTCAGCAGGGTCTGGAGACCAGGATACAAACATGAAGGTGCTGCTCCTGGACAGGGCTTCCTGAGGCTGCATGAGCACATGGCAGGAAGGCAGGAGGCAAAGAGATCCAGATGGGGCTGGAACCCCTGCATGGTGCTAGGATCACACTGGGGGTTCAGGGTGCAGGAAAGTCTCTCTACTATCCCTAGGATAATCCAGGTGGCCTGGCCCTGGGGGTAGGTTGTTTTCTCCATTCTGGGGCCTCGTGGATATGATGAGGGTTGCAGGACACAGCATTGAGGGAAGGAAGCTGTGCTTCCAGGAGGATTTCAAGACATTTGTTCTATATAAGCTATTAGGATCCTCCAGGTCTTCAGTACACAGGAGGAGGAAAGGAGGCCTAGATCACAGATGGTAGATAATAGGTGGATAGATAGATATATACATACATACAACATACATAGATAATAGATGTTAGATTTAGTATAGATGACAGGCAGAAAGCATCAATTAGTCTCATTAGCCCTAAGCCTATGCAAACACTGGCACAATTTTCAAGCCCTCCCTGTCCTTGACCACGTATCATCTTCCATCAATCTCCTTCACAGCATTCCCTGGACAGAACATAGAGGATGCTGGATGTGGAGAACTGGAGCCATGGAGAGGGCTGAATTCTCCCAGGGCTGTAGTCTCCTTCACTCAGCAGAAGCCCACAGCCAGTGCCTCTCCTGCCCTGTCTCGGACTGATGTACACATATCCTGACAATGACCAAATCACCATGGGGACACAGGGGGAGCCTGGCACTGTGTACTCTAGCAGGAGCTGTGTTTCTGTCAGTGCATCAAAAATGGGAAAGACCATCATGGCTACCATTTGTGACAATGCCCAGGTGACCAGGGCCTGGTCTACACTGCTGGAGCTGACAGCCACTTTACAGGCCACAGAGCTTAGACTGTGTGGCCTTGCTATTAGAGAGTCCAAAGGGCAAGTGGGGCATGGTGACCATTTGGAGAGCAATGAAGGGCCAGTGCAGTGGTGGGAATTAAGCCTGACCCTGGACACAGCACCAAGTCCATGGAGATGCTAGCTGGTCTTTCTCCCAGGCACCTCACAAGAGGGGGCGCTCAGCTCATGACAACTGAAAGTGAGAACAGGGCTTATATTTCTCTCTGCCCACACTCATGCCCTGTTCCCACCACAGATGGTAGCAGCATTTGTACCTGAGAATTCTGTGCAAACTGGATTCACCTGAGCTGAATAAGGCCCTTATATGGAGGCACAGTCTTCCCACTGCAGGGAGCCTCTGAGGCCCACAGATGGATGCCTCCTTGGAGAGCAGGTAGCATCAGAGGGGAGAAGACACACAGCACATTTCCAGTGGAGGATGGTTCTGATGACCTCATGAGGCATGTGCACCTGGGAGCTGGATGAAGTTCAGGGCAGCAGTCATATCCAGCATGAGAGAAAAACCCAATTAGCAAGTCACTCTTGCCAGACATGAGCTGTTGGACACAGTGAACCACTACTCCTGCTTCTGTGTGTGATTTTACATTTGCACCATGGAGCTAACAGAGATTCCTCCATTATATATTTTAGTGGACTTGGACAATTTCATTCAGGAATGATAATTACAATGAAAAAAACATCACAGAAGCTATTCTACCTTCCTGAATACTCTTCTGTCCACCCTGCTGCCCATGACACTTCCATCTGCCCTCAGTCTGCTTGATCTGAGGCCTCCACCCAGAGCTGTTATATAGTAGAAAGACATGCAAATAGGGCCTTCCTGTGCTCATTAAAACCAGCCCACACTGAAAAGTGGAAGTCAAACATTGAAACCATAGCACCCTCCTTTCAGATCATGGCATGGGATGGTGGGCTCTGTTTCAGCTTATATGTGCAAACTTATGTTGTAGAATAACCAGAACAGTGAATTTCAAAGGTTATGCATTAGGACTAGGCAGTGGCACAGCTTTCTCTGCAACACCAAACAAACTAACATAATCCAAACTCAGGATGCAATTGCTGTCTGTGGAGAGAAACAAATGTTGTGTTGTAGGAATCAAGGCACAGTACAATGACATCCAAGCTGATCAGAAATGGGTCTTAGGAGCTTCCTCCAGGTTCCCCCTGGCATGTGTGGTCTTGTTGGGCTCCTGCAGTTGCCTCTAGTCTAGCTGTCCTTCCCCAGGAGGTTTCTATGGGCCACGATTTAGACCTGGGTCTTTGTTTCTGCATTCTCCTGAGTTTATCATCTGCATCTACAGGTGTTTCCATACAGAACCTACTTTGCCCTACTGAGGGGCACAGTGAGAGGGGGAAGCTAGGTGGCCCAGGTGTGGACTAGAGCAGAGGTCTGGGGGAGCTCAGAGACTCCAGGGCCTCCATGGCATTAATGTTCTGCAGATCTGTTATGCACTCACCTAATGAAGCACATTCTGATTCCTTAAGTACTTGGCCATTGTGAGCAGAACTGCAGACCTATGTTATTGAGGCAGTTGTGTCAACTGTTAGGATCATGAATGTTGAGTCCTATGGTGAGACCATGTTTAACTCTGGAAAACTGCCAAGCTCTTAAAGTGGTGAACTACTGTGCCCTCCAGCAGCAACACATTCCTATTTTTCACACAATATTGCATCATAAAGATTTTATCCATTGATAGGCACTTTGAGTCATCTCAGTCTCTTAGTTACATTGTCCTCGTGACAAGTGGTGCTTGCATCATTTCCTGTGCTGCTTTGCCATCTGCATATCTTCTCTGGTGTGATGTCCCTCCAGATCTTCACCCATTTTTTAAAAGTATGTTTATAGTTGTTGATAGACCTTTATTTTAGTTATTTTTATACACTGCTGAGAATTGAACCCAGTTCCTCACACATACCAGGCAAGTGTGCTACCACTGAGCCCCAGCCCCATCTCCACCCATTTTTAATTGGTGTGTTTTTTCATTATTATTAAGTTTCTTACTCTATTTCATATACAAGTATATTTTAGGTATGTACTTTCCAAATATTTCTCCCAGTCTGTGGCTTGTCTTTATCTTTCCTAAATAGAACTTTTTCACAGAATAAACATCTTTATAAGGTTCCCATTATCAATTTTCTTTCTGGATTTGTTTTAAAACTGTTAAAAAAGTCATCATTAAAAATGTGGTCAGTAATGTTTTATTCTAGAGTTTTTACAGTTTAACACTTTAAATTTGAGTCCATGGACTGTTTGAATGAAGTTTGGTGTAATTTGTAGTTTACCCTTGTCCTTTTCCTCATATTGTTTCCAGTTGTCTCATCACCATCTGTGGAGCAGAAATTCCTTCCTCCATCAAAGGCCTTTGTCCCTTTAACATATACAACAAACATATTTATACCTGATGTTTGAATTTTGATGTATCATTTTTCAACATTTTCCAGGAAGTTTAACACTGTGGAAATGAGTCTATTGAACTGTATGTACATGGATGTATTTTTGATCTCCATTAATTTCTGTTCACCTCTGTCTATTCCTTCACAGCAAAACATTTTCTTCAGTACTTTAGTTTTTGACTGGTTCTGGAATCCAGATATTGAGTTACTCAGGCTTGTCCTCTTGCAGTCAGTGTCATCTATTCTAGGCTTAGAGAGTCTTCTAGGAATTGGGTATTGCACTGAATGTGCAGATCATGCTTGAGAGAATTTCATCTTAACTACATTGAGTCTAACATTCCTGATCAAGGAGTATGTGTGCACTTATTTGTGTTTAATTTTATTTCTTTTTATTGTCTTTCAAGTTTTTCTGAAAGCACAATTGTACTTTCAGACATATTTAAGGGCTGGGATTATGGATCAGTGGTAGATTGCTTGTCTGGCACATGTGAGGCACTGGGTTCAATCCTCAGTACCACATAAAAATAATAAATAAATAAATAAAATAAATGTATTGTGTCCATCTACAACTAAAAATATTTTAAAATACATATTTAACAACTTCAACTTGGGGGATGCTATTATAAATAGAAATGCTTTAAATTTTTCTTATTCTATTTTTCAAAGTCTAATTTTTCCTACGTATTATTGTTGATACATAGGAAATCAAAGAACCTTTGTTTATTGGCATCATACTTTGCTTCTTGCTATCTTCCATCCATTCTGATCAAGGCATGGGATTGTGGGCTATATTTTTGCTTCATTTCTAAAATCATGACCTAGAATAATCAGAACAATGACTTCCAGAGATTCACGGGGACTGCCACAAGGGGGCTCAGGGTCACCACTGAACCGTGAGTGGTGAGTATCCTGCATTGCCCACAGTGGTGAGCAGGGAGCAACTGGAGCCACTTTTGCAGCCCCCTTGAAGCTCCCTTTTGCCAGAATTGTGATAATGTAGTCCCAGGATTAGGACTGTGGATAATGTAGCCCCACAGTTTACCTGCTCATTGTAGGGGACCCAGGAGCTTCCATCCCCTTTAGGATTGTCAGTAATGCAGTCCCATTGTTTGCCCACATGCTTTTGCCCGCAATTATATGGAAGCTGCTTGTCTCTGTACCCTGAGGATTCTGAGCAGAGTTAGGGAGAGGGTTAGTGCAAAGGCTAGGGTTAAGGTTAGCAATTTGCCTGCTGTCTGCTCAGGATCCTAGCAGTTTCTGCCACTTAGAATTGTGAATAATGTAGTCCTCTGTTTTGCCTGCTTGCCAAAGGGGACCCTGGGGACATCTGCTTCTTGGGATTGTGGGCCAACAGTTCTTAGTTGCTCACCTTTCCTGAGAGTCACCTTTCCTGAGAGTCCCATGGAAGCTTAAGGTCATATGCTCACCCTGGTAACCTGAGGATTCTCAGCAGTGTTAGGGTTAGGGTTAACATTAATACAAAGGCTAAGGTAGGGTTAACATTTTGCCAGCTGTCTGTTTGGCATCCTGGCTGCTTCTGCCAATTAAAAGGTTCTGGGTAATGTAGTTCTGAGTTTTGCCTACTCACCTCTGCCAGGAGTCCCATGGAAGCTGAATGCCACAGGCTTACCCTGATATCTTGAGGATTCTGAGTAATGTTAGAGTCAGGGCAAAGGTCATGGTAGATTTAGCATTTGGCAAGCTGTCTGCTGGGGTCCTGGCTTCTTCTGTCACTTAGGATTGTGGGTAATGTAGTCCTGTGTTTAGCCAAATCATTGGGGGGTGATCCTAGGAGAGTCTTTCCCCTTGAGAATGTGGACAATGTTGTCCTGTGTTTTATCTGCTTACTGCTCAGGGAGGGGGAAGACTTGATGACTTTCATCACTTGGCATCATGGGTAATGTAGTTCTGAGTTTTGCCCTCTCACCTCTGTCAGGAGTCCCTTGGAAACTGACAGTAGTATACCCTGGTGTCCTGAAGATTCTGAGTAGTGTTAGGATCAGGATTAGGGATATGGTAGGTTTAGTTGTTGTTTGTTTTGTTACTAGGGATTAAACCCAGGGTTGCTTAAGTACTGAACTACATCCCCAACCTCTTTATTTTTTGAGACAGTGTAGAGAATTAGAAGAATGACAACAAGATTTCTTGCAAATGAGGCCTTGTTGTCCTTGATGGGCGTGTCTGCAAACGGAACGTTCTGCTAAGAGGTGTAGAACAGATAGAAAAGAAACAAGTAGTTTATCAGAAGTAATGGGTGCAGGCATTCTCACAAATGAGGCGCTTATCACTCCCTTGGTGAACGTACTGCAAACGGAACGTTATGCCAAGAGGCTAATCAGAAAGTATGGCAACAACAGTTCTTGCAAACTGGGCTTTGTTGCCCTTGGTAGGCGTGTCTGCAAACAGAACGTTTTGCCAAGAGATATAGAATAGATAGTAAAGAAACATTGCTTGCAAATGAGGGTGTTTCTTTCTTGTTTCTTCTATATTGAAAAGAAGAAGAGCTCAAAGTGTTCTAGCCCTAACTAGTTTAAGATATCTTCAGGGAAAGTTTATCTGGCTGATTGCTGATTCGCATCATTGCTACTGGCTATTTGCCTTCATTATCTGTAAATGTTTGCTGATGGCTAATTGCCTTCTTTGTCTGGATATGTATAAAAAGACTGAGAGAAAGATAATAAAAAAACACTGCATGCTGATCCTGTGTTGGAGTCTGACTTACAACAAGACAGGGTCTTGTTAAGTTGCTTACGGCCTCACTATGTTGTTAAGGCCACATTTGAACTTGTGATCCTCCAGTTTCAGCTTCCCAAGCCACTGGGATTAAAAGTGTGCCCCAAGGTTTAGAATTTTGCTGATTATCTGCTAGGGATCATGGTAGTTTCTGCCACTTAGAATTGTGGGTAATGTAGTCCTGTGATTAGCCTACTCACTGTGGGTAATCCTAGGAGATTCTTTCCCTTTGGGAATGTGGGTAATGTAGTCCTACATTTCACCCACTCACTGCCCTGACAACTTCTGCTCTTTGGTATAATGGTTGACATAGTTCTGAGTTGTACCCACATGCCTCTGCTAGTAGTCACATGAAGCTGAATGTCTCATGCTTGCCCTGGTACCCTGAGGATACTGAGAAGTTAGGGTTAGGGCTAGGATTAGTACAAGGGCTAGGGCTTGGGTTAATATTTGCCCTTTGCTGATTTCTACATGGGATCCTGGCAGCTTCTGCCACTTCAGATGGTGGGTAAGGTAGTCTGTGATGTGCCTGCTTATTGTGAGGGATCCTTGGAGCATTGGGTGCTTCTTAGCATTGGGGTAAAAGGAGAGTGAAGAGTGAAGAGGGACTGATGGAAGCTGGGGACAGGTGCCCACTGTGCTGCTAGGAGAGGTTGAGGGTGACATTGAGGTAGAAGGAGAGTGAAGCACTGATAATCAGGGTCAGGGTGGACAACAGGATGTGATGCTTTGGGGCAAGCTCAGTTCAAGTGGTCAAGAGTCAGCATGACAGAAGGGAGGTCACTGACCTGAGGAGAAGCAGGGTCCTGAAGATTCTTACCATGTAGTGAGTGAGGGGCTATGGAGCCAAATGCACCTCAGTGAAGTTCTGCACAGGGAACAACTGACCAAGGACCCTCTTTCCCACTGAAGGAGATTTGAGTAAATGAGATAAAGCCTCATTTCTGTAGGATCAGAACAAAACAAGGATGTCTGCTGTTACTCTCAGATTTGGTCATTGTTCCAAAACCCACCCATTGCTGAGCCATTAGAGCCAATCAAACCTGTCCCACTCAGCCGCAACCAGTAATGCCAGGTGATCCCAAATCATCTACAGAGCCACAATCCCCAGGCCTATAGCTTTTCCAACACAGATCTCTTGGAAAAGATACAATTTCAAGGCCACTGGCTTCCAGGTGCTGTCATCCCCTCAGGGAGTGGGGCCATCTATCCTGCTCAGTTCCTCTCCTTCCTTAATTGGAGACCATAGTGTAGAGAGGGAGGCTGAGGCACAGGGGTGATTAACTTGGCTCAGGTGGCCTGGGCTGGCTGGGCTGGATGCTGTGTTTGCCTCCCTACTTGAGGCCATGTTGTGCCTCATGTAGACTGTGTTCCATCCTCCCTTCAATGGGTTGTGGAATTTCTTTGCTTGCAGAATTTACCCACCCATGCAGCAGCAATAACCAGAGTGTTTCTGGAGGAGGGTCCAGGCCCAAGTGATGATCTGGCAGAGGTGGGCATCTTCATGGTGACAAGAGATTCCACCAGAGTTTCCTGATTCATGCTCCCCAGAGGTAGGCCCCAAGAGTCATAGGCCTAGACAACATTTCTGCAGGATGTGATGTTGGATATTGACCAATTTATAGACTTGCCATCATTCCTGTGCATGTGTTCTCTGCAAACTCACCTTCACTTTCCCTGGTGCACATCAGAGTGCAATGGCTGGCCACATGGAGGCATGTATTGACATGTTTAGGAATCACTGAGTGTTGTTGTGATTGATTGTGTCTGCCCAGTCTCTGCTTTCCCTCCTCCTGCTCCCTACCTTAGTCCTAACGTCCTCCCATCTCCTTTATACTTCAAGCCCATCCTTCACCATCTCTTCCTTCACTTTTCTACTGGATCCATCTCCATTAAGTTGCCTTGACACCCTGTTGTCAGTTGCTCTATGACTTATGAAGAAACCCTACTCACAGTGTGTCACATTTTCTTCTTAACACACACCCTTTACTGGGTTGGGCACTAACAGAAGAGAATGTTCGGGATCTGCATCGAGCAACTAGGATGACTCCTAATGTGGAAAGAGATTGGTTGGGTGATCTTGCTAGGGAGACAGAGTCTCTCCTGATGTATAGAAAGGACGACTGCTATATCCTGTCACATAGTGCTCATTGTGGCAGAGCCCATCTCAACACTGTCCTTCCATCAGGACCCTAGAGCAGCTGCCAGCACCATATGCCATCCGAGGCCCCATGTCTTCCATGGAGCTGAGTCTCTCCTGCTCTCCTGCAAGGTGAGGCCTTCCTATGAGCACTGCATTTTTCTCTCTTCCTTCCTGATCCAGAGCTCATGCCTGAGGAGGGCTCAGCTGGTGTTGTTGACATAAATAGATGAGGTTATCAAGGGCCAGAGAAAACTCACCACTGGATATTAGTGGACTGAGAGCTGGGGTGGGGTTGCTGCAGGGCAGTGTTCACTCCAGAGTCCAGAGTATGGCCTGCACAGGACCAGGAGGTGTCAGGGGAAGACCAGCCTTGGAATCTTGCAGTGTTGCCTCTGAATGTAATGTTGTGCTGGTTTTCTGTGTGCAGTTCCTTGAATTCCAGACCTCCTGTGATGCCTCCTAGGGAGGCAGGATGCAACTTGAACTTTCAGGAACACCTGGGCAGAAATGTACCTGGAGATCCAGGCCAGCAGATACAGATTATCAGCTTTCAACACAAGTTATAGAGCTTCATTTTGAATAAAAACAGAAGGCCCAGAATTTTCTTAAGGTTTCTGCTGAAGTGAAACCACTGCCATCCTCCAGTCATGTGGTTGGCAGTTCCCTGTTTTAGATGCAGCATTTGAGAAATGTTCAGGATTTGAGGGTGTGTCTTTTTAGCTCAGCAGCCACAGATCAGAAACAAGCTCCCTGTGACTTCTGTGCAGTGAAGTCTTCCATAGAGAGGGCATTATTCCACCTTCCTACCACCTGTGCACAAGATCACACTCCTGTACCCTATTAGCCTTCTAGTGGGGTGTGGGCTTCATTCTGACATCCTTATGCCCATGGAACATCTCCCTTGAGTACTGACAGGCAAACCTAGCTGGAGAAAGCCCAGGGAGGGTAGACAAGGGTGGATTTGGGACCCACACAGGGAGAGTCTGTGCCTGGGGACCCCTGGGGGCCATATTCACAGTGAGGTAACTCTAACCCTAAGCTTGGAATGCACCCAGGAAGGGACCATGGATGAAGGCACCTTGGAGCCATGACTGTTGTGGCAGAGCCTCTTGGTACCCTCACAGGGAGATGCCTTGGCTGGGGACACCTGGGGACAATGTGTACTATGAGATTTCTTCCCCTTGGCATCTACATGTGGATGCTACTGTGGTTTTTGGGATAAGTGAAGTCTATCTTAGGAAAAGGTGAGGAAGAATGAGGAAAAGCCTCTTGTCCACTATCCCATGTGGAAAAGCCTTGTGTCCACTATCCCTTGTACTGAGGAAGAGGCTCTGCTGTGTTTTTAACTTTTGTAGTTAATTTTTTAGTGGGACTTAATTTTATAAAAGTACCCCTTGTGAAGCTTTGGCCGTTCATTGCAATAGTTTCCTAAAGTACATTTTATGGGGAGAAATCCCAGGACACAGAAAGGAGAAACTGAGACACAAACTCAGGATAGTGCAGGGAAGGCCTGGGGTTCCCAGCATGTGGAGACTCTCTAGTGCCTGAGGGCTAGGGCTAATGGTGCCTCATTGTTTATATTTATTTTTATGATACACTTTTTCCAGCGTTAAAGTACCTGAAAAATATTGAAAAGTTGATGTATCAATGTGATAATAATATTGTGGCTGTATTGAAGACATCTTCCCATAAGGTGCTATGAGTTTTGTAGACAATACCAGGGCTTTCTGGGTAAGTCTGCACACAGTGGAGTGGCCTGCATGATAATTCCAAGAAGCCACTGTAGTGATGACTGTGCCTGACTACACTGCCCAGAATCCCTGGGATGCCTGGGCAAACATATGGCTACAGCTCCCACAGTCCTTTGTGGGAGGGATGGACAGTCAATCACTGAGCTACACTACCCATATTCCTTGGGATACCAGGTCAAGCACATGGCCCAGAGCTTCCAAAGGCCTCCATGGTGGGGGCTGAGCAGCAGAATTCCAGACTGCAGGGGCACAATCCTCAGTGTTCTCTGAGTAGCCATGTGACATGCAGCTCCCAGCCTCTGGGGTGAGGGATGCATGCACAGAACAATTAAATACACTAACCATGAACCTTGGGTGCCTGCAGCTCCAGGAGGTCTCTGCAATGAGGAATGCACTTCACTGCCTAGAGTTCCTGAGCTTGCCTATGTGAATGTGCAGCCTGAAGCTCACATGGCTTTCCATGATGAGGGCTGTATAGGGAGAATACTGCAATACACTGCTCGGAATACTAGGGGAAAATGTGCAGAGTGCACCTCTGATAGTCCTCTGTGGTGAGAGCTGCATGGGTAGGTCACTGGACCATAGTACTGAGAACCTTCAGGGTGCCTGAGCAAGCGTGCAGCCTGCAGCTTACATGGACATCTGGCAGAGGTGTGTGTGGAAAAAACACTGGACTACACTACTCACAATTCTCAGGGGGCAGCAGAAGCTCACAAGAGTGCTCCCTGTCCCCTGAACCCCACCCCATGAGCTAGCAAAATGTGGGACTATATCACCCATAATCCTAAGTGAAAAGAAGCTCTCAGGGTTCCCCCCAGAAAACCAGCAAAAGATTGGACTACATTACTCACAATTTTCAGGAAGTGGGGATGGGAGGCTCATATGAATTTCTCCACCAAGAGCTGAAATGTGGGACTACATTACCCATAGCCCTTTGTGGGGGACGGAAATCATAGGACTATCCTGCCTCCTTAGAGTTGGTAGAAGATGGGATTAAATTATTCACAATCCTGAGGTGGGTCCCAGATTCCCCGACAGAGAGCCAGCAAAAACACTGGACTACATTCCCCTTAGCCCTAGGAGCAGAAGCTCTCAAGAGCCCTCTTTCTCCCCTCATCCCCACCCTATGAACAGGCAAAATGCTGGACTACATTATCTCTAATCCAAGGAGGGGGAAGTGGCAGTGCACAGAATCAACCCCTCCGAGCCAGAAAATACACTGTCCTAATGGGGCAGAAGTTGCCTGGGTTCTGAACACAGAACCAGCAAAATACTGGACTACATTACCCACAATCCAAAGCAGGTGGGGCAGCCCACAGGAGCGCTGCCCTCAATAAACTGACAAAATGCTAGACTACATTACCCACAGCCCTCAGGGTCAGAAGCTTGTAGAATTCCTTCCACCACGTCCTGTGAGTAGGCAAAATTATGGATTTATTGACTTACAATTCTAAGGAAGTTGAATCTCCCAGGGTCCCCTTTGAAGATTCAGCAAAATGCCAAACTACATTAAAACTATCTAGATTAGAGTGACGGTTCAGGTGTGGCTGGCTCTCCTTGGGAGATCCTGGGCGCTTCATCACCCTAAGGCTTATGGTTGATGTAGTCCTGGATCTTACCCATACACCTCTGCCAGGAGACCCAGGGAAGTTGAATTACACATGCTTGCCTTTATACACTGAGGATTCTGAGTAATTTTAGGGGTTGGGTAGTGCAAGGTAAAAATTAGCCACAGGGCTAGGGTTAGTGAGATTTACATAACCAAGGGGTACCATCGAATTTCTGCCACTAAGGACCATGGGTAGTATAATCCCTGGTTTAACCACTGACCTCAGAAATCCTGGGAATTTTTCCCCTTAGGATTATGGGTAATGTCTAGTCCCAACAATTCCCGCTCACAGCTTGGTATTCTGGAGGCCCTCCCCAAAGTATTAAAGGGTTTATGGCTCACGTTGAGGAATTCCTCCACTATGGAATTATGGGTAATATAATTCCACATTTATTCAAACTGTGGCGAATGATCGGAACTTCCTCCCCTGTTAGAATTGTGGGTAATGTAGTTCCATGATTTATCATCTTTGTGCTGAGTATCTTGGGAACTTCCTCCCTCTTAACATTATGGGTAATGTAGTCCAAATTGCCTGTCCACTGCTGAGCATTCTGGGAGCCTCTCCCTCAGGCTTATGGGTAATGTAGTCCCATGGTGTGCCCTCTCCAAGCAAAGAATTCTGGGAATTTCCTCCACAATAGAATTGTGGGTCATGTAGTCCTACGTATTACACTGTGGGGGACTTGTGGGAGCTTCCTCTCCTGTCGCCTTGTGGGTAATGTAGTCTCATGATTTATCTTATCTGAACGAAGAATTCTGGGAATTTTCCCCTCTTTAGGATTTTGAATAACATAGTCTCAACATTTCCTGTTCACCACTGGGTATTCTGTGAGTCTCTTCCCATAAGAATGGTGGGTGTAGTAGTCACGAGCATACCACTCGCTTATGGCAACTCTGGGAACTCCCACCCCCACCCCCAGTAGAATAGTGGGTAATGTAGTCCAATGATTTGCCCTCTTCTTTTCAAAGGATACTGGGAACTTCCTTTCCCTTAGGATTATGGGAAATATAGTCCCAACATTTGCCCACTCATCACTTGGTATTTTGGGATCCTCCTACCCTAAGGATGGTGGGTGAAGTAGTCATGAGCATACTACTCACTTTGGGGAATTCTGGGAACTTCCTCCTCTCATAGAGTTGTGGGTAATGTAGTCGCACAATTTATACAACTTGTGGGGAATTGTGGGCGCTTTCTCCTGTTAGAATTGTGGGTAATGTAGTCTCATAATTTGTCTTCTCTTTGCAAAGGATCTTGGGAACGTCCTCTCCCAAGGATTATGGGTAACATAGTCCCATAATTTGCTTGCTCACTGCTGGGTATTTTGGGAACCCCTTGGTTTTGTGAGCTATGTAATCCCAGGTTTTCCCTGCTCACTGCAGAGATCCTGGGAAATACCTCCTCATAGAATTTTGGGAATTAAAGTTCCACTATTTGCTTGGTCACTGCTGGCTCTTCTGGGAGACTCTTCCCCTAAGAATTATGGTTATGTAGATTCAGATTTACTACTCACTTTGGGGAATCTCGGGTGCGTCCAGCCCGTATGATTGTGGGTATTGTAGTTCTAGACATAACCACTTCTGGTGGGGAGGGGGTGGGATACCATTACCCATAATCCTAAAATGGAGGAAGTTCCCAGTATCCCATTTCTTTCATTTTCGGATTATGGGTAATGTTCTGCCAGGTTTTTCCCTAATAGCAACAGGGACTCATGGGAGTTACTCTCCCCAGTTAGGATTGTGGGTAATGTAGTCTTGAGTTTAATCACTCACTGAGGGATTCTGGGAGATTCCTTCCCCCTAAGGATTTGAAAGTGTAGTCTCAGATTTACCACAGGCCCAGGGGGTTCCTGAAACATTCTTGCTTTAGTGTTATAAATAAGATACTCTTTTTTTTTTTTTTTTTTTTTTTGCTTGATAACCATGGGCAATGCTGGGCGCTGCATTTTCTCTTGGAATTGTGGGTTATGTAGTCCCTGGTTTAGTCTGCTCACTGAAGGGAATTAGGAGTTCCTAAGCCTTAGTCTGTACATGATATATTCCCAGGTTCACCACTCATGGCAGAGGATCTTTGGAACTGCCTCCCTTTAGTACTGTGGACAATGTAGTCCCACAATTTTTCTGCTTTGTCACTGGGTACCCTGGGAGATTGGTCCCTTTAGGATTGTGGGTAATGTAGTCCCAAGCTTTACCTGATCACTGTAGGGAAATCTTGGGCGTTTCTGCCCATATTAGGAGTATGGATAAAGTAGTCTCACAGTGAGGAATGTTTGGATCTTCCATTTTAGAAAATGATAGATAATTATGGATAACTAAATTATGGAAAAATTATACCTGAGTTCAACCACTCACTGTGGGGGATTCTGGGGCCTCCTTACCTCCTTAGAATTGGGGGTAATACAAATCCAAAATTCACTTGTTAAATTCAGGGATTTCTGAGAAACTTATTCAAAAATTATTGTGGGCACAGTAGTCCAATTTGACTACCCATTAGATAACCTTGGTGCTTACTACCCCTTAGGATTGTGGATAATGTAGTCCTTGGAATTGCCCCTTCACTGTTGAGGATCCTGGGAACTTCACAAGGATTGTGGATAATGTAGTCACAAATTTTGACTGCCAACTGCAGTGACTCCTGCAAAACTTATTTACAAAAGATTGTGGGCTTTGTAATTCAATTTGATTGTGCACTGATGGGCAACCATGGTGGTTTCTGTCCCTTAGAATTGTGGGCAAGGTTGTCCTTGGAATTTCCCTCTTGCTATAGAGGATCCTGGGAAATTCCTCCCTAAAAACTGTGGGTAACATAATCCCCAAATTTGCCTGAGTACTGCAGGGAATCCTGGGAAATTTGTCCATCTAGGATTGTGAGTAATGAATATTTGTAATTTGTCCATGCATTGAAGGAAAAATTGGGAGCATCCAATGCCATAGCATTGTGGGTAATGTAGTCCTTGGAATTGCACCCTCACTGTGGGGGATCCTGGGAAATACCTCAGTAAGTATTGCGATGAATGTTGTCTCATAATATGCCAGATGACTGTAGAGATTACTGGAAAAGTTGTTTGTAAAGGATTATTGGAACTGTAGTCCAATTTGACTGTTCATGATGGCCACTTGAAGGATCTCAACCCTTAGCATTGTGGGCAATGTAGTCCTTGGATTTACCTTTTCAATATAGAGGATCCTGGGAGATTGCTACCAAAAGATTGCGGGTACTGTAGTCTCACAATTTGCCTGAACACTCCAGGGATTCTGGGAAACATGTGCATGTAGGATTGTGGGTAATGTAGTCTTGCAATTTGACCTCTCATTGCAGGAACAGCTGACAGCTTCGAGGACCATAGGACTGTGGACAATGCAATATTTAAAACTGCCACCTAACTGCAGAGAATCCAAGGAACTGCTATGATATATGTGGAGAGCCAGGGAACACAGGCTGCATAAAGACTGGCCTCCTATGTCTTCTTGGTTCTATTTGGAGACCCAGAGGAATGGAGTTCTATCATGCCAGAACTCATAGTTCTGCAGGTCTGTATATGGAGAGCAAGGAAACTTGGTTTATATAATTGTATGACCCTCAGGACTGCTGTTCTCCATGGGTATGTCAAGTGAACATTTGTTTTCTGTTTCCAGGACTCTCAAGTCTGCTGGAATTTACATAGAAGACAGTGGAATTTACACAGAAGGGACTGGGGTTATGTAATGACAGGACTCTCAGTACTTTGGAGCTCTTGGTAAAGAACAAGGAAATGGGTTATATTGTTGGAAGGACTCCAGAGCTGATGGGCTCTCTGTGCAGAGAAAGGAAACTATGTTTCTATGGTTACAATAAACCTGGAGCTGCTGGGCTCTAGGTGGAGTAAAGGTAAAGTGGGATTCTATTGCTAGCAGGATTTGTATGGTTACACAACTCAACTGAGCTCTATGTGGACAGAAGGGACCTTGGATCTATGATGGCAGGGGACTGAAGTTCTATGGAGGTGGTCTCACAGGGTTGCTGGCCTACATGTGGAGAGTCAGATAATGGTACTTCAATAATTCCATGTCTCCCAGCACTACTACATTCTGTGTGGGAAGTTGGGGAACTTGGGTTCTATGGTGGCAGCCCACATAGAGTTGCTGATCGGTGTGTGGGGAGGAAGAAAACTGGTTTTTATAATGACAGGACTTCAGGGCTTTGGGGATCTGTGTGGAGAGCCAGAGTCTTGGATTATATGTTGGCAGGAACCACGGGGCTCCTGGAATCTATCTGAAGAGGGAGGAACTTTGTTTCTATGATGGCAGGACATATATGGCTGCTTAGCTGTACATGGAGAGGAGAAAAAGGATGCCTATAATGGCAAGATACATAGGTCTGCTGGAATCTACATTTAGAGTGTAGAATCTTGGTTTCTATACTTAGATTTTATTTATTTCAATACTTGCGGGCCTCTGAGGGTTCACCTGGAGATCCAGGAAATTAATTCCATAATGGTAGGACTTGTAGTAATGTTTGTCTCTATGGATAGAGCCAAGGAACTAGGTTTCTACCATGGCAAGTCTCCCTGGGCTAAAGCACCATACTTTTCAGAGGCAGGGACTTTGGATTATACAATGGCAGGACTCTCACACCCACTGAGGTCTAAGTGGAGAGCCAGGGAAATTGGGTTCTGTGGTGGCAGGAGTCTCAGGGATGCTAGGTTCCATGAATAGCCACAAATGGTTTTTATAATGACAGGATATACAGTCCTTTCTTCAAAATCCAGGGAAGTGCTGGGAGCAGTGGCACATGCCTGTAATCCCAGGGGCTTGGGAGGCTGAGGCAGGAGGATCACGCGTTCAAAGCCATACTCATTAACAGTGAGGTGGTAAGCAACTCAGTGAGACCCTGCCTCTATGTAAAATACAAAAAAATGGGGCTGGGATGTGGCTCAGTGGTTGAGTACCCCTGAGTTCAATTCCTAGTGCCATAAAATAAAAATAAAAATTAAAAGGTCCAGGGAACTGCAATTCTATTATAGTAGGACTATATGTCCTAATCTTTATGTGGAAAGCATTGGAGCTGGGGTTTTATTTATGGAAGGATTCCCAGGTCTCCTGGGGTCTATAAGAGAGACAGGTAAGTGGGTTTCTCTTGTAGAGGGGCACTCAGTGCCTCTGAACTCTATGTTCAGAAAAATGGAACTGGGATTCTGTTGATGGTAGGACTCACAGTGATGCTGGGATTTACATGGTGAGCTAGGAAATTAGACATGATGACAGTAGTACTCACTGGGAATCTTGGCTTTCTGTGGAGCACACAGAACCTGGTGTTTTTTTATCATGGCAGTATAGCTGGGGTCTGTGTAGGGAGATAGTGACCTTGACTTGTGAAGAGCAGGATTTGCAGAGATGGTTAGCTCCACATGGAGTGTCAGAAACAGGATTGAGGGAGGCTTCTGGTTTGAGTGATGAGGCATACTGTAAGATGGACCTCAAACAATGGTGAGGATTTTAACTAAGGCAAGGACATTCTAGGCAACTAGAACACCAAGAACCAAGGTGAAAAGAGAGGTGCCAAGTCAGAAGGATGCAGTATTTATTTAGTGGAGTGGTTCTGAAATTTTTTGTTTCATAACACTTTTATACTCTTAAAAATTATTAATGAGCCAGATATTGTAGTTAGTACTTTTATTTCAGCCCCTTGAGATGCTGAGGCAGGAGGATCACTGAGGTCTTGAATTTGAGACCTGGGCAACAGAATTTGAGCCTGGGCAACAGAGCACAATTCCATTTTTTTTAAAAAAATTGTTCATCACAAAGAGCTTTTATCATAAGGATTACATCAATTAGAATTTATTGCATTGGAAATTAAAATGGAGCAAAGTTTAAGTTACTGTGTCAATTTTCTATGGCTGCTCAAAAAAGTTGTCACAGACAGTGGCTTAAATGACAAAATTTATTATCTAGAGTTCTGTAGTAAGAAGTCTATAATGTATTTCAAAGGGCTAAAATGAAGGCATGCCAGACACCAATCTCTTGATGTCTAGCTTCCAAGATCAGCCTCAGCTTCCTAAGTCCCTGAGATTACAGGTGTGTACCACCAAACCCAGCAAAAGATTCTTAATCATATCTACAAAATCCATTTTGTCATTTAAGACAACATATTGAAAGGTTCCAGAGATGAAACATGTATATATCTTTGAAGGACCATTATTCTGCTTATCACACTTAGTACTTTATTTTAAAATGATCAGCCAGGCACATTGGCATATAGTTATAAATCCTAGGGACTTGGGAAGTTGAGGAAGTAGGATCAAAAGTTTGAGGACAGCCTGGGACACTTAGCTGGACCCTGTTTCAAAACAAAACAGAGGACTGGGGATGTAACTCAGTGCCCCACATCCCTGGGTTCATACCCCAGTACCACAACACACACATACACACACACACACACACAAACAGTTATAAACCCATTACAAGTTAACATAACATTGTTATAAATAATATTCAAAAAAGTGAGAAGAGTGATATTGTTTTAATCTTATGCAAATATTTTAAAGTCTAGCATAATACAAGTTCCAGGTCCTTGAAATTTGCATCTGCATTCAGCTTCTTGGGCTGATTTGTAAGTCTGGTAGTCTCTGGTAATATTCTGCTGTAAATATGAGATGATGAGAATAAAAAGGCAAATAATGTATTATATCAAGAAAAGTTTTCATTTTATGGACCCTCTGAAAGGGCCTCTGGTTCCATAGGGGCTCCTGGATTACACTTTTGATGGTTGTGTTTGAGTTTGTCTGAGCTACAGGGCATATATGTGAATGATGAGCTTGGAACTATTGTTGCCACATTGATCTCCCACCTATGGTGGCCACTGGGTCCCAAAATATCTGTACAGTCTGAAAATTATACTGACATCCATAAAGGCTTTATGAGTTGGAAAAGATGTTATTACATTGTTTTTTTTTTTATTATCATAGTTGGGCTTGAACCTAGGGGCTCTTGCATGTTTGGCAAATGCTCTGCCACTATGCCAGATCCCTATCTCTCCCTGCCCTTTCTTTTAGTGTTATTTTGGGACACAAGGTCTGGCTTGAACTTTCTAGGGCTCCTCCTGCCTCAGCTTCCTAAGTAGCTGGGATTAAAAGTATGCCCTACAACACTGGCTCACTGCATGTTTTTAAATAGAGAAAGATATGATTTAAATTTCCAGATTACTTTAGAAGAGTCCTGATAACAATGGCAAAAGCAACAAGAACAACACACATGGGTCCTACACATGGAGGGTGAGGGTTAAGAATTTGACATATTGAGGAATTAGGAGAGTAATATTTTAGGGTGGAGATCTTGAAGCTCAAGAGGTTGCTAAAGATATTCAGGTGGAAGGTGTGGCTGTGGCTGCACAAGGCTATAGGACTATGTAAGTGCTCATTGGCATTGAGAGGTTCAAGGATGAGTGTTAGAAAGCTCACCACACTGGCATCACCCTGCAAGACAGGGGGCCACATAGATGGGGTGGGCCTGCTAAAATCACCAAAGAAAATTGGAGGCTGTGCTGGAGGCTTTAGGTGATGATATTTGAAACTGAGTATCACGTAATTACTAATGTACTCTAAAAAGCACAGACATATTCCTCCATAATTACCTGACTTGTGAATAATTTTCAAAGTCATTTACAAACGAGAATGGTAGCATAGTCAACTTCTATAAAATGCCACATGGTCATAGGTTACTAGTGAGGACTTGAACTTACTTTGCAAACACAATGGAAGACATACAGGTTATTTACTTCTACGACACTGAGATAGGATACTGGTGGTATGACTGTTACACTGGAGCCTTAATTCGTATTCAACAGTCACCGTGTTGTGCTCTGATTAGGCTGGTGGAGTGGTTTCTACATGTCTCTGCTTGGGCTCACCTGGAGGGTGTGCGGACGAGGCGCACCCCGTCTGCAGCGAGCAAATGAGCCGACTCTGTTGTCTACCAACTCGCCCAAGTCGACTCCTTCCCACTGAACCTCCAGCAGCAGGGAAGGCCAGGCAGCCTCTGCTGTAGCTTTCCCGAGAGTCCACTGCTGCAGCACAGGCCGGCAGCTCACCTGGGAACCCCCAGCTCTGGCTGCGGGACTGTGCAGAGCGACCTGGAAAGAGACCCCGCCCCTCAGCTGCAGGAAGAGAGGGGGCTACGCATGCGCAATGGCGGGGCTGCCCGCGCGTGCGCAATGGCTGGATGGCACTTGCAGACGCAGGCGCAATAGCCGCTTCTTTCGCGCTTTCCCCTGGCTCTTCCCGCGCAAGCAGTTCACTCACTCAGGAGGCTGCTGTCTGTCAGCTGTGCGTGGTGAGTGCTTCCGCCCAGGTGAGCAAGGGCTCCCACTCGCGGCGGCGTGGGAGAGCGCGCGGGCGTGGCAGGCGAGAAGGAGGTGTTCACGGGGCCGCGGGGCGGCGGGAGGCCAGGGCTGCTGCCACTGCAAATAGGGGCCGGGGCTCCTGGGATGCGCGGGCCATGGCCAGCTTGGAGCCCTGATTGAGCCCGCGGGTCCCAAGGTGAAGGTCACGGGGAGAGCTACAGCTCCCGCTGACCATGCGGGCGGTGGTCACATCCTTAATGCGGCAGGGTCTGCGCTGCCCCGGAGCCCGCCCTCGTCTTAGTGGTCAAGGCTGTAATTAGCTGGAGGGACTCTTGGTGGCTGAGAACACCTCAGAGCGCGTCCTATTCTACAAAGCCAGAGTTGTCCTTGGTGGAAATTAAACACCTGGTATTTGATTGAGGAAGGACAGAAGTCATGACCTTGTGCTCATTTCTCAGATTAGCCTAGGGACTTGCATCTCCAGGTGCTGGGACACTGTGCCTGACACTGAGGCAGCCTGGGCACCCCGTTTTCTTGCCCCCCCTTCTCTCTTTTTAAAAATTTGAATAACTATCAAAGTAACTTTCTAAAATTGAAAATAAGAAACCTATTTCTTTTGCTCAGGGTTTTTGGAATTTTTTCCCCAGAATATTATATTGGGTATATATGATGACACAACACCCAAGTTTACTGGGTTCCATGTGGACTACCAGGAAAATAGGTAGTAGGACTCCCAGTGCTTCTGGGCACCTATGGAATTCAGTGAACTTTCTTTCTCTAATGGAAGGACTTCCAGGGTTACTTGACTCTATCTGAAGTGCCAGGGAATTGTATTTCTGATATGGTTATATGGAAACTGGAGATCTATGATGGCAGGTCTCATGGGATGCTGTGTTCTTGTCTCGGTGGAGAGGTGGGGAATGTTGATTCTAGTCATGGCAGAATTGCAAGGATGGTGAGTTCTATGTGGAGTTCCATGGAACTAATGTTCTTTGCTTGCAGGATTCACAGGGCTGCTTGGCTCTACATGGTGAACCAGGAAGCTTGAGGTTCATTATGGCTCAGTGTTTAGCACTGCAGCCTCTTCACGGATTGCCAGAGAACTGGAGATCTATTAAGTCAAGACACCCAAGGCTGCTGGAGTCTCTTCAGAGATCCAAGGAACTGGGATTCTATGATCACAGGACACTGAAAGCTGCTGGGCTCTACATGAAGTCAGGGAACTGGCTTTCTAAAGTTGCAAAACTGGTAGAAGTACTGAGCCTTTTGTGGAGAGCCAGAAAACATGGCATATAAATTGGAAGAAACACAAGGCTGGACTCTGAACAAACAGGATATTGTTTTTCTGCTGATGGCAGTATTCACAGGTATGTATACATTTAGAGTCAGGGAAATGGAGTTTTATGATGTAGAGTGAGCAGTATTGAGATTTATATGGAGAGAAAGGAATTGCTGTCTATAATCCCAAGACACCCAGGCCTGGTGTGTCTAGATGTAGAGACAGAGTACTTGTGTTCTTTCATGGAAAGAATCACAGGTCTTCTGCTTGTGTGTGGGGAGCCTGAGAACTGAGATTCTACCATGGCCTGTCTCCCAGGTCTGTTGGGATAAATGTTGAATGCCAGGGAAGTAGAGTCTGTGCTGTCAGGACTCCCATTTTCAGGGCATTTCATGCATTTCCATGGAAATGGGATTTTATGATGGGAAGACAATGTTGGGCTGCTGAGCTCTATGTGCAGAGGATGGATGTGGAGATCTATGGTAGAAGTACATTCAGAACTGCCAGGCTTTGCATGTAGATCCAGTGGGTGGAATTCTATAGTGCAAAGACTGCCAGGGATGCTTCTTTGTGGAAAGCAAGGAACTGGATTTTTCTGTTAGCAGAACTTGCAGAGCTGCTGGATTTATGAGGAAATTTCAGGCAACTCTGATACTCTGATGGCAGGATATGCAGTGCTGGTAGACTCTATGTTCAAGCAAATCACTATGTTTCTATGTTGGCAGGACTCACAGGCTGATGGACTCTATCTGGAGATCCAGGGAAATGGGCTTCAATGACAGCAGGGCCTGGAGTGCTGCTGGTATTAAATGGAAGTCCCAGGAAGGTAAGTTTCTTTTTTTTTTTTTTTTTTTGGTACCAGGGATTGAACTCAGGGGCACTTGACCACTGGGCCACATCCCCAGCCCTTTTTTGGGATTTTATTAGAGACAGGGTCTCACTGAGTTGCTAAGTGCCTCGCCATTGCTGAGGCTGGCTTTGAACTCGCGATCCTCCTGCCTCAGCCTCCCAAAGTGCTGGGATTACAGGTGTGCGCCACCACGCCCAGCAGTAAGTTTCTAAAATGGCAGGATGCACAGTGTTCCTGGACTCTACGTGGAGACTAAGGAAAATTAGCTTTATGATTGGAGTTCTTCCTGTGCTCTACACAGAGATCCAGGTAGCTAGGATTCTATGGATTGCAGTTTCCAGATGCTGGGCTCTATGTTTACAGTCACAGCATAGGTTTTTTTTTTTTTTTTTT